>JAHWFO010023310.1:0-34159 GCA_023313115.1 Rhysida immarginata
GAATTTTGAAAATCGGTTAACAAATAAAAAAGTTACAGCCATGGAGACCTTATTTATCAATCGCCCCTCGTACTTATTGATGCAGATAGATGATGTAGATATTCAAGGACGGAAGAGGAAGTGATGCGCAAAAGTCACTGAGTTTTCAATCGTTGTCAAATATGGACGTGAGTCGGCTAGAATAACGTGCGAACGTCAAAATACCAGTGCCTTGCGGTCAAAACACGAATTGTCACGAACAACTCTCGTTGTTGGAGATCGTACTCTTCCAAACAAAGCTTGAAAAGTGGGTAGCAATTTTCAACGTGGAAGACCCGTTTGTGGCCCTAGTTTTTAGTGCTAGACCACCCCCCTTCTCGCCCGATCTGTCACCATGCGATTTCGACTTGATACTAAAATTAAAAGTTCCACTGTGTGGGAGATGCTTCCCTATACGAGAAGACATCGCCAACGCAGTGCGACGCGAGATTACCAGATTGGACAATGAGCAACTGAAGATATTCATCGCTTTCTCATCGTTGGCAGCGAAGGGCTGATAGCCTTGGATATTACCTCTAAGGTTCTCAATGTGTTTTTAATGTGTTGATGTGCGCGAAGACTATTGCGCTCAACATTATTACAATAGATGATTTTTTTGATGAAAAATAGGAAAGAAAATGATTTTTTTACTCTTCTCGTTTGTATACAATATTTCCTGAGAAACCATGTAACAGACATTAGTAAAGTAAATTGTGGATTTTTATGTTTATTATGATACGTTTGTATAGTAACACATTTGCCTTCAAAAAAAGTTACCATGGCTTTATAAGTGAGCCTCGTATATCAGTTTCCATCTAATGGCACAGCGTAATGTCATAACTATTTAACATAAAATCGTCAGGTGGTCTTGAAAAATTGGCGACTATTGTAGATTCTATATTCTTAACAACTGTGATATTCTCCATCGACTTTTATTTTACATTAAACTCTGAATTAATAATATAACACAATATTAAAGAAAAATTTTATAAATTTTTTTCTATTATAAAACACAAAATAAATTATTCCATTATCTGAATAATGAATAAGGCCTAAAAACTCTCGGATGTAATCATTATATAAAGTAATTTTTTCATTTGTCAGAATTGATACTTTTCCCAGCTATAAAAATAGAGGAGAAAACTACGGAGCACTTAATTTCTTTTCATGCATGAAAGTTCTCTAAAATATTGAGCCAAGGATTGCATTTGGCGTCAAAGTAAAAAAAAAGGAAGATTTTCGAATGACCGAAGTTCGTGAAAACGGTGAAATTAAGGCAATTTCTTGACAAGGACGGTGGTGACAGCCAGTTACTGCGAACGGTAATCACTGTAATTTTAAGCTAAATGAAATCAGCAAATAGCTCCAGAGGTGAAGGCGATCTTGGAGATAAAGATAGTTAGACGAGATTATGGTTCTTATTAACGGAAAGAATTTCCAACGATGCAGAATAACAGTATTAGAGAAACACAATAAAGAAGAACTTAATCTCATGCATGCATTGGATCAAAAAAACGTAGATAAACAACTTCTTCAAAAATTTATTACATCTATATTTAAAGTATAAACTTATGCACAGTCTTCCACATAAACGATAATATGTATTTTATTTAACCTCTCAAGGATTTGGCTGCATTATAAATAAGATATATAAAGTTTTCAGAATTTCATTAATGCAGCTATTTGTTTATTGGTCCTTCTTTTATGTCGATACGGAGCGACGGATTGATATGGTTTTCTGTATGGATATAGTCGAAGAGCACGAGTGTGACATAGGCTACTGTTTACCGCGGGAAAATCTCTTTCCCACGGGAAAACACCGCTTCCCTAAGTCTTTTTAAAATCCCCGTGCTTCTCATCACGCAATTCACCAACATTATGCACGCACCAACAATAGATATCTCATGACCAACAATGCAAGGCAATTTGTTGTTCAATTTGTAACAATGCATAGAATTCCTGTTGTTTGGGCTTGCATAGAATCTATAGATGGCGCTACTGTATTGTTAAAACGCGCTAAGGTTGTATTTATTCTGACTGCACTTAAGACCAGTTATCGCGCCGCGCACCACAAAATAGTGCAATACCTCGCAAACGTAAAACAGTCTTTCAAGAGTATCTTCTGAAACACAAGCGAAAAGATTAGATCGATCACTAAAATATGGAAGATTCTGAACTGTGAATGCAAGAAGAAGCAGAGCGTCAGGTCGCTTTGAGAGCCGCTGAATCCCCGTTTCAGACACAACAAGGGCGAATTGAACAGGTGGTGCATCAGGCCGCTTTGAGAGCCAACGAGACACCTATTCAACCTCAGCAAAGACGACTTGAACAGACAGAGCGTCAAAATAATTTAAGAACTTCCGAGACGGCTGATAAAACACAGAACCGTTAAACGAACAGGCTGAGCGTCAAGCGCGCTTAAGGGCTCCGATTCACCTGTTCAGAGTCAACTTCGGCTGGTAGAACAAGCAGAACGACAGACTGCTTTAATTATGGGCATCTGAAACACGGGGACAGTCACAGTCGCGTAGATATGAAAATGCACAACTCCAAACGGAACGTTGGCGAAATTTTCAAAGAAACACTTGATCTATATTTTATGACGCGGCATTTAATTACGATCACTTCATTGATTATAAGAATCACAGGTCAGTTCTTATCTGACTAATGGACGAGGTGTGTCGCTTTTGCTTTAAAATGGAAAGATGAGACCGTAAGCCTGTGCTGTTCCAATGGCAAAGTTCCCCTTCCTTTAGTCAGTGAGCCAGAAGAGCCTTTAAAAAATCTCTTATATTACGCTGATGATTTATATTTTTAAATACGGTCCGGAAATACAACTCATGCTTCCAAATGACATCTTTTGGAGTGGACCGAGAGTTAATGCCTGGAATTTCGCCAACATTTACAGTACAAGGGCAAGTTGATAATGAACAGTATAAATTTTTGCAGGTCTGTTTTATGGGTGACGAAGAAGTTGAAGTAAACCGTCGCTGCCAATTTCTCCAGGGAGTTGAAAGAAATACGGTGTTAAAAATCCAAAGAATGTTGCATGAAGAAAATATCTTAATCATTATATTTGAAACAGCTTTACAGAACCTGGCTCAAGAGGTTATAAGGTAGTAATCCATGCAAATCGGACTCTGCGAGGAGAGCACCAAAGGCGTTACAATGTGCCATTAATTTGTGATGAAGTGATTTTGCTATCTGATATCACTTCGTCAGCATTCCTTCCGAAGAAGGGTGCCAACATAAATTAAGAAAGGGTGGGATCAAGTTGATATGCATAAAGTAGGTTTATTTACAAAATAATAGCAAGATAAATACAATAATACAATAATCAAAAAACAAATAGGCAGGGAATGACAATTACTGCTTTAAACTAAATCAATTAAGTGACAAATGTATGATCCTGTATTACTTAGCACTAGTCTAAACAGAGAACTCCCAATTAACTATCAAGTCAAACCTTAAGAAGGGACTAAGAAAACCCTGTGTGCATACAGGTTACAAGCACGAACCCAGAGTCGTGTTTCAAAAGGCCTCAAAGGGGTTGGTTAGTGCAAGGGATACCAAAGCCAACACACCGGATCCTACACCGGCGGGCTACCAAACACCCGAACCAAAACGGGACAAATCCACCTCCATAACTAAACCACACACCCACCAGGCAACCTAAAACAACAAGTACCCAGCATGCACACAACAAGAAAAACCAAACCTTCCCCAAAACAAGATAAAAGTTTAGTTACCCACTGTGCTAAGAATACACTCACATATAAATGCCTTACAAAAACAACTAATTGACAATGAAAATGGCAGATTGAAACAAGATCAAAAGTGGCAAACAGAGATGATAAAACTAGCACATAACTAAGCCAAAGGTTCTCCCAAATAATAAATACTGACAAATTGTCAAACCTGAACTAGGGACACAATAACCACACAGTACAAACTGGTCACAGACATGGAACTCCAGCCATGTAACATAAAGACTAAAGGGTATGGTCGCTGCAGTGGGAAACAAAGCCAACCTACCGGATCCAACACCGGTGTGCTACACAGAACCCGAAATCCAGTCCGTACTAATGGGACTAGCCAACCAAAAGAGCGGGTCTACACCTCCATTGCCAACGAGCCAAAAGCCCCTACACAACACCAGTACCAAGAATGCACTTAAATCCAAAACGCCCAAACAATCCCAAAGTAAAAGGTTGCTTAGCTACCCCATGCGCTAGTATTAATAAGGTACTGAATGCTCCACTAACGATCTATTCAAAATATATACAATCCAACTTCAGTATTACTTAAATACTACAAAATATTAATAACAGCACTTAATCCAAGTTGGCTAATCCATGACAACATAACAAACTTTTCTCAACTTAACTTAACATCTTATCACACTTACAACAAAACAATTTCATAATTCATTCATAAAATAATCTCCCTAGGCTAATACAAAATCCAAAATCAACTTTCAAATAAACAACTTATACTTCTAACTACTTTTCAATCATAACATTAAAATACAGATAAGTCACTAATTCCGCCATATTAATAAACTTGATAATTCTAATCAATTCCCAGATAGGAATACAATAAAGCAAACCCTCACAATCCAAAGTTAACAATTTTACAAACTACAATATTAAATTCAATCCACAGCTGTCTAAATGATTCTAAACGTTTTTAATATTTCAATAAACGAAGATCACAATCTAAAATTCCCTCTAATAACAGCATAAATCTCATTAAATACATTACCGCTACAATTAAAATCCATAATCTAAATTTAAAGAACAATCACAAAATTTCATTTAAGCATTACACTAAATCCCATTACAATGAATCCAATAATCTAAACTCAACAATACAACAAGCGTATACAATTAAACTAGATAAAACTGATCAGTACAAAGTTACCACGTGGTCTCTCTTTCCATAACGAGAGAAGGTTAGGCCTAACCATCGTTTATAATGCTACAGGAACCCAGTCCGGGCGGAACACAACTGTTCCAGGGCTACAGTCATCTGCTTCGGCATCGTCGTCGTCTTCTTCCTGGTCTTCCATCTCTAACACGTCCTATCTGTCTCGTCTCAGGATTGGGAATGCCCCTTGAACCGTACTACCCTTGAATGCTGCTGCCGGCCCCTTTTTATATACAAGGCAAGCGTCTGGCTGCCCTCTATCGGTGGCATGGGTGAAGCTCTCACTCCACATCCGGATTTCAAACGTGCCACTTCTAGCCTCTGATAGAAAGTGACGTCATCGCCAGCACGCTAGATTCGAAGCGTGGGCGATGTTACAAAGAGAAGGATTCAAATAAAATTACAGGAAGTTTAAACTCCTGTGTAATTTGAAACACACAGTCATTACAATCTTATACACTTGTAATTCAAATTATAAAAGATTTTAAATTAATAAAATCCAACACAGTTTGGTGTTGGACAATTAATAGGAGGAAATGTCCGGAAAGGGGGCCACTGTCCGAGTACAAAGGGGCTGTCGCCCGACGAAGGAGTTTTTTGTCCCTACTATAATTTGACACCAGAAGGTGGCATGCAGTCCTTTTCTAAGGGAGGACTACTGTAACCCTTTATAAATAAAACAAACAAAACAACAAAGTGACTATGTCACACTACTTTCCCTTTACAACAAGATATTGGCTTTAAATCTTAAGAGTTAAGCCAATATCTGAAAAATTACATACAAAAAAAAGAATACAGTAATTTCCTCAAAGAAAACTAACAAACAAGTGATTACATCACAAATTAATGAAATTGCTGCTGTAGTTAGTGGCGATCAGTTCTCCTCAAGGGATATTGTCTTGCGAGCACATGATAATACGTTGCAACGGGTAGCCGATACTCACAAATTTTATGATGGCCTGCAATATCCATTGATTTACAGTGAAGGGAAAAGAGGGATATCGTTTTGGAATCCCACTAATTAACCCTGTAGCAAAACGGTCTGTTCCGATCAAAAAAGTTTCGTGTATGGATTTTTATGCGTATCATATGTTGCGAGAAAATGATTTTAATCTTTTACCGCGGTGCAGATAACTCTTTCATCAATTACTGGTCGACATCTATGTAAAGGTAGAAAGGGAACGTCTTGTGATTTAAATTTCTTTAAATCAAAAAAGCTGAGTGTTGACAATTACATGCATCTGCAGAGATTACATGTGAACCCGAGAGATTTAGGCATAATGGTAATTCTTCCGTCGTCCTTCGTTAACAGCCCCCGCTACCTGCACGAATACACACAAGATGCATTCACCTATGTATAAACTTACGGCAGACCTGATCTATTTTTCACTTTTACCTGCAATCTCGCGTGGAAAGAAATAACTGAGGAGCAAATGCCTGGCCAAAAAAGTACCCATACACACGATTTAGTTGCCAGAGTGTTTAGATCAAAAGTTCAGAAAATTATTAATGTTATTACCAAGGGCAAAATATTCGGAGAGGTACAGGGTGTTGCCGATAACTACAAGGCAATATAACGGGAAGCCTACCCGCTCGATTGCATGGTCCGGCTCGACATCAAATGCAAATTGGCTAATTTTATCAAAAACATGACGTTCACCCCCCTCCCCGACTGTGGAAACTATAGGCCACCTTCATCTCCCTCCATTCTGCCAATCGACCGAGCAATTGAGTGTTTCATGTATTCCAAAAAAGAGGTCTACCACATGTGCACATTCTAATATGGTTGAAAGAGAAATTACGCCCCATTCAAATAGACGACTTAATAAGCGGCCAGATTCAGGATCCGGTACAACATAAAGAATGATACCATAGTCCGAAACATGGTTCACGGTCTCTGTGGAACACGATATCCAGCATCGCCATGCATAAAAGAAGGAAAATATACAAAAAAAATCCTAAACAGCTCCTAAAAGAAACAGTACACAATGACAATGGCTATCCATTATACAGACGCAGAGCACACGATGATGGTGGTAGGAAAGTTACTATTAAGACTCGCACTAGACCGTTCGAGACCATAGACAAAAGCTGGGTTGTCCCGTATTCGGCCATTATTTGTAAAATGTTTAATGCTCATATTAATGTAAAAGCCTGCAGCTCTGTACGCGCAATCAAATATATATGCAAGTATATAAATGAAGGAAGTGATCAGGCGATATTTAACTTCAGGAATGAACTTATGACTCATCCCATTAATGAATACAGTCGCCTCAAGCAGGGCATTATTTCAGCAGTAACGAGGCAGCGTGGCGGCTCCTTAGTTTCCCCTTACACGAGAGATATCCAACTGTTAGTCACCATGCCGTACACTTGGAAAACGGAGAGCGCGTATACACTACCCTATCAAAATTCATGGGACAACCATGATTTTCATGAACATGGGAGATACCTTTGCAATTTCACTGCTGGCATTCTTCCCAGCACTACATAACAGAGAGTATACTATTATGAGATGATGCTTGCGCGAATGCTGTAATAATATCTCAAAGAAAAGAGCTTTCAGACTTCAAAAGAGGTACAATTGTTAAGTGCCATCTCTCAAGCAAAACTGTTAGAGAGACGTCAACCCTTCTAAACATCCTGAAATCGACTGTTCACAACGTCATCCGGCCATGGAAAGAGAAAGGCACCACAAAGTGTTCCCCCTAGGATGGAAGACTCAAGATCATGTCGGCCAGAGACCAAAGGGGTCTTCGTAAAGTGTCACTGCAAACCGTCACACATCGCTTGATGGACTGACAAAATCGTACAATGAGTCGACGGTAACAATTGTGAGCACCCTGACTGTTCGCATGGAACTGCATGCAATGGGTTTTTATTGCAGAGCGGCAGCCCACAAACCTCACATCAACACCAGCAACGCAGCGAGGAGACTGCAATGGTGCAAAGAGCGACGACATTGGACTCTGGATCAATGGCGAATGATTGAATGGAGTGATGAGTCCCGCTACATCATCTGGCAATAGGACGGACGGGTTTGGATATGGCGAACGTTATCTGCCTAGCTGGTTGTGCCCACGGTGAAGTTCGACGGAGGGTCGGTGATGGTGTGGGTGTCGGTGATTGCCATAAAGCAAGTGCTGCAGGCACATCGTTTGATGAAAAGGGGGTTCGAGAACTTGACTGGCCTGCACAAAGCCCCAATCTGAACCCAATCGAACATCTGTGGGACGTGTTGGAACATCGATTGCGCACATGTGCGGAATGCCCGAAATCTGTGACCGAACTGTCCAAGACACTTATGGCAGAATGGCGAAAATTACCTGTCGAAACGTATCAAAAACTTGTGGACAGTATGCCCCAGAGAGTAGAAGCAGCAAAAGGTGATGCAACAAGACAATAAATATGTATAGTTTTGAGTGTTTCTATTAAAGTGATGGTGTCCCATGACTTTTGATAGGGTTATGTATTTCAACTAGAGCAACTTCCAAGGAAGAGTTTCATCATCGCTCAAAACTACATTAACAGCATTCTTACAGCTTTATCAGATTGACTTTTTTGTTTTGAAAGCCGTGGCCCCCGCTTTTACACTTGGAACACGTCAAGAAAGGAGTGGAAACGTCGCGTTCAAGATACGCCTGTTGAATGGTGGTCTCCTCGACCTTGAAATATTTGTCGATAACACCGGTCATTTTATCAACTTGCTGTACGCCAGGTATTCACTCAACGAACGAACCGTTTCATTGGTAACTACCACTACTGAAATGTCCTCATTATGTATGCATGCGACGTCGTGGCTGCGCGCGCAGGTCTCGTATGCCCGTTCCCTGTACCGTTATTATCGGCCCGCCTCGTATACGCCTCAAGCGCGTTTCTAGCGCCACTAGCTGAAAAGGATAGGATGGTTATAAAATAAGTTCGCTTACTCAGAGCCCAATCTAATGAACCCATTGTAATGCAAATTGAAATGTAGGTTATTCAGACCATGGGGGAGAGAATTCCGGAAAGAAAAAAATTAGTGCAAATTTTCATCACCAGATGAAAATGTGGCGCTGTGGAATAACAAATGGAGATTTAAAACTAGTTTTATTGTTTTAAACAAGCAGGCAAGGTTTTTGTTTGATTACAGCATATATATCCGTCCCCTGCGTCAATGACATGTTGAAAGCATAGCAAAGCATGATCAATTGTTGCATGAAGCTTTTTCCGGGAAATGTCTGAGACATGTCGTCTAATGCTGGCTATCAGCTCAGGCACAGTCCGTACGCTTTGTTGATCGACCGATCTTTCAATTATCCCCAGAGCCTAAAATCGCACGGGTTCAAATCCGGAGAATGTGGAGTCCACGCATCTGGAAAACGATATCACACGATCATCTCCAAGTTTTGCACGAAGCAGTTCCTTCGCTTGTCGACCAATATGTGGAGGTGCTAAATCTTGCATGAAGACAGTGATTTCCAAGCATCGTCGTTCTCAAAAGACAGAAATCACATGCTGTGCAAGAAGTTCACAATACCGTGCACTTATCATGAAACATCTTACAAGACCCTGTTGTATCACTTTGTCAAAGAAAAAGGGGCCTAGAATAAAATCAGCGGTAAATTCACATCATACAGTCACGTATTCAGAACGCAATGGCTTTTCATGCACGACATGGAGGAGCGAGGCTCACCGCAGTTCTGACTATATGCGGCAGTTCTGCGTGTTCACCGCTCCTTCTAGGGTGAAATGTGCTTCGTCTGACTATAGACTGTTCAACAATCATCCTCGCCAGAAAGCGATAAGCAAACACAACGCGTTGAGGTTTTAGCTGTTTTAGTTGTCTTGAGATTTTAGCTGTTGTGCCAGATGAATCTTTTATGGGTACCAATTCAGAATGGACCGCAAGAGCTTTCGCACTGTGTTGTTGCAGAATGTTTAGGAAAGGAAACTCTGTCCGCCACTGCAACAGCCACGTCCTCAACAACTTCGTCTGCTATCTTGCGCCATCCTCTTCCTGGTGCGACAACCAAATCGCCAGTCGATTCAAATCTCTTTATCATATTTCGCAACGCAGTATGAGGCATGGGCTCTTTTCGCAGTCTTTTTAGACGACGATATGCCGGCAATGCAACTGGATTGCTGCTATCACTCTGGTAAATTGCGCGTTCTTTCTTGCTTAAAACCATGATTTTTCGTGAAAGCTTTTGACTAAACATAATGTAATGAATGGATCAATCCATTCCATTCTGGTTATATTGACTTTCTAATTTGCAAAAACTTTCTGCTAATAAGGCCGATATTGAGAACGAACATACGCTGCAATCAAACAAAAACCTTGGCTGCTTGTTTAAAACAATAAAACTAGTTTTAAAATCTCAACGCCACTTTTTCACTTGGTAGTGAAAATTTGCACTAATTTATTTTCTTTGCCCTATGGTTTGAATAGCCTATATTTCAATTTGGACGGCCAGGTCCGAGAGGGCTAGGCGTAGGCTTTATAGTTCTCGAGTCCGCCTGGTCGTGGTTTCGAATCCCGCCGTGGGCATGGATGTTTGTGTTTGAAATCAATGCTATTGCAATAGGACTCCTTTAAAATGATTAGGAAGAAAGGGTCACTTTGTGATTAGGCCTTCAATATTCTTTTACATTTCTTCTTATATTTCCGTTTCTTTCAAATGCGAGCCAAAAACACTGATAACAGACGAAAAACATTGGGAAAGTACTCCAGAAACGTATTTTCTAAGACAGCAGATCGTTTGCTGTTGTTGATGTCCAAGCTCAGAAAACTACATTGACATGTATAAAAACTTAATTTTTGAAAAAGAAAAATATTTAAAGTAAAAAAACTACAAAACTGTAACAACCCCCCCCCCCCCACCAGCGATGCCAGATCTGGGTTTTCCCACCCAGATCTAGTTTTTCTTAAACCCAGTGAAATCTGCTGAGAAAAAACAACCCAGAAAAAACAACCCAGAAAAAACCTAGATGGAAAAAAAAATCGAGAAGTAACCTGGATGGATAAACCTCCCCAGAAATAACCCTAAAATCGGAAAGTCACTATAGAATACCATTCGTTCGTTTATAATAACAAGAAACATCCCGTATATAAATGTAAAAACACGAAATAACGTTAAATATAATCATCTGAATGTTAGTTGTGATAAATGAAATAATTACAGTTAAATGTATTGAATTGATAAACTAAAATATATCCAGAAAATAAATAAAACGCCTTAAAAAATTTATACACGTGAACAAAAAATTACGCTGCGAAGTTTTCACATTTGTATTACATCTTTATATAAGGGTGAATACAAAAGTCTGAACCCCCCTTTTATTTTTTGAACCGAAGCAGATATGTCAATTTTGATGAATCCAATGAATAGGAAGTTGTGGGTGGCCTATCCCATGGTGCACTTTTCATCATCCCAAATATGCAAATTAGGACACATTCAAAATTTATCTCAAAAACCGTAAGGGATAGAGAAAAAAAACCAACTGCAAACTTCTTCAGCATAAAAAAAAATAACAAAACAAAAAAAAATGATCCAAATCGGACCAACCAATCACCCACAATCACGTGGTGAACTTCAAACAATTTAAAGAAAAAGTTAATCAACAAAATGCTCGAAGTGACGACCGTAGGCACCATAACACAATTGGGCACGGAACCTAACTGACGCCAAAACATCGGCAAGCATGGCTGGTGTCACTCCTTGGCACGCTTCCTGGATTCGTTGAACCAGATCCTCCAGTGAGGCGGGCTGCGTAGCATAAACCTTGTCCTTCAGGTATCCCCACAAGAAAAAGTCAAGTGTGTAAAATCAGGGGAGCGGGGTGGCCAACGAACTGGTCCTCCTCGGCCAATCCATTGTTGTCCAAACATCTCACTTAGACGCTCGCGAACGACCAACCCGTAATGTGGAGGAGCTCCATCATGCTAAAACCACGTGCGCTGATACGAGGCCAATGGCAATGAAGTCTGTGACTTCCACGTTGAGAATTTCAGTCCGGTAGCGTTCTGCAGTCAGTGTTCAATCGTAAAAATACGGTCCAACCACAGTGTCATTGTACAATCCACACCACACATTGATTCTCCAGTTCACTTGATGAGTTGCTTCTCGCAGACATCGTGGATTTTCGTCTGCCCAATGATGATGGTTGTGCCTGTTGATAACTCTATCCCTGGTGAACTGGGCGTCATCTGTCCACAACACCTCATGAATGAAGTTTGGATTGTCATCCAGGCAGGTAAGTAACCAGTTGCAGAAGGCGGCCCTAGCAACATAATCCAATGGCAGTAACTCCTGGTGACAATGAATATGGTATGGGTGAAAATGATGTGCGTGTAGAATGTTGAGAACAGTTCTCTGATGGCACCCAACATCTGCAGCAATTGCTCTGCTGCTTGTGTGGGGATTTGCAGCAACTGCAGCCAGAACTAGTGTTGGTGTATCCTCGTCGCCTTGTGCCCTTGGTCGTCCTCTTTCTGCATTAACATTCCCTGTAGCCTCGAATCTTTGAATAATGTGACGCAATGTTTGACGAGATGGATGGCGTTCGTTAGCGTATCTGTCTCGATACAACCTAACTGCAGCATGTAGGTTTCTCCTTGCCTCTCCGAAGCAGAAGATCATGTTGACCATTTCCGGAACAATGTAGCTTGCCATCCTGGAATTGTTCTGTCTTCTGTGTGCTGATACATGCCTTTTATTTGCTTTTCCGCATGAAAGTGAATGTGAGTATGGTAATTTATGTTAATTTTTTGATTTGCATGCTTTACATGGCGGAAATATCAACATTCAGTTTTCCTTGTGCAGGGTGACTGTTTGTAAGCTACAAACAGTTCACCACTTGATTGTGGGTGATTGGTTGGTCCGATTTGGATGTGTCCTAATTTGCATATTTGGGATTATGAAAAGTGCACCATGGGATAGGCCACCCACAACTTCCTATTTATTGGATTCATCAAAATTGACATATCTGTTTTTTATATAGACCTTTCTCTCGAAACCGAAACTGGACTAACTGCGCAGAAGCTGGACAACAAAATAACTTCCGTTTTTTTCCGGATGTGTAGTAGTGTTTGCACATTTCAAGGCAGGAAGCGCAAGTTTTTTTGCTGTCCTGATTCTGCGCAGTTACTCCAGTTTCGGTTTCAATGGAAAGGTCTATATAAAAATTCAGGGTGCGTCTGTGAATGTTCTTAAAACTTTTGAGCTCATACTTGCACCAGATGTTCGTTAGGTTCAGGGTAAGATTTGCATGTGCCGAGTGTCAGGTTTACCCAAAGGGGAAAGGGTAAAAATAATCTTTTGTGCCGAGTGTCAGACATGAGCCTAAGATATGCGCCGACCAACAATGTATGTCATGTCCTACAATGCAGAGCAAAGTTTCTGCAACAATAAATAGGCCATAAAAAATTACTTTGGCTATGGTCATGTATGAAGAAATACAGGATAGGAAACTCCATTATTTAAAGCGTGATTTTTTTTCACTGGCGCTCTCTGGCCATTTGCGTGGCTATTACTCTCTGTCTAGAAGACGACTTCACTTTTCCTTATTGGCCTCGATGGCTCAGTGGTTGCGTGATCTCTTCTGATCAGCACCTCCTAGATAGAAGGCCTGGTAACGGAAACATCATACATTGTTACATCATCATTAGTCAACCAAATTTAAGGCTTATTATAGGTAGAAATAAGATTAACAATGGTCGACTAATGATGATGTAACAGTGTATGACGTTTCCCTTATCAGTCTGTCTGTCTAGGTGGTGTTGCTCTGATGCTCGTAGATGTGGCTTCGAACCCGGCCGAGGACGACGAGGATTTTTTCAGGGGGGAAATACTATTATATAAAAGAAAGAGCGAAAAATGTATACACTCACTCATTCATTCATTCATTCATTACGAAATCTCCAGAACTATGGAGCCTACAAACTTGAAATCTGGCAGGTATATTTCTCTCGGCTTCTAGGTGAGGGTGATAGAGGGATCAAATCTAAGCAACATTTACCTTTCATTTTTTTCTCTCGGGCATTGTTTTTGAGATAAACAAGTTAAGAGAAAAAAGGTTTTATCAAACCAAGCGTTTATAATATTTTATTTAGTGGCAACAATACAGCTTAATTTTGCAACAATAAACAATAGACAAATTTACTCTCGCCATAACGAAATGTCCAATTGTTACAACAATCAATTTGTAGTAATGAGTTAGTACCATTAGAACACGAACCAATGAACCGATTTGAAATTTTTTTTCTTTATCATTAATTGTCATCGATTCTGCATAAGTGTGTCAAATTGCAGCTCCCTAGCTTGTCGGAAAGTTGGTTTAATATTGATTACAAGATTTGACCTAAACAACTAACACAGCAAAGTTAATAAAAGCTTATAAAAATGTTGAAATCCTGCATGCAGAAAACAGTTGTTTGGAATCTGTGGAGACACTTAAAGACATTGGTATACGAGATACCAGTGGGATCAGATGAAGAGCTGGTAGCCGGAGTCGCCATACCAGCGGACGAGATTCGCGAAGAACCAGATTTGAACTTTATATGTCAGCCCATGCGGCGACGTTGTGAAGCATGCATCCATGCCAGAGGGAGTGAATTAGAACACTTATTATTGATAAAAATAGGAAAGAACATTCCATAGCCTGGGTTCGAACCAGGAACCTTCTGCTCACCGTGCAGACGCGCCAACTAATTGCGCCACTGTGGACATGGAAGCATTAACGCTATCTACATGTCCTTAGGGCTGGTTGGAGCAGTACCCAGTTCGTAGGCTGGGATTATATTTCCTACTGCGTAAAAGCGTTCCTGGTTCGAAACCAGGCTATGGACTTTTATTTCCTATTTTCATCAATAATTTCAACATCTGAGGTTTGGCGTGAAAAAAAAAATAAAAAATAAAAGATGAAAAAAAAATCCTCTTAAGACCTTTCATTTATTAATCTAGAACACTTATTGTAAAATATTTGCATGTTTCATAAAAAAAAGTCACATTATTGTCCTGAATGCATGTGTTTTTTGTTCTTTTTATTACATGATTGACCATGATTTTGACTTGGTCCAGAATTACGGGTTGAGTGGCATATTACGTCTACGCGATGCCAACATTTTTTATCTCAAAAACAATTCCCAGAGAAAAAAATGAAAGAAGGAAATATTGCTTAGATTTGATCCCTCTATCACCCCCCAAGGTTTGTACACTACCCTGTATACATAAATATGAAAAAACTATATTTTTCTCCGAGCGACGCCGGGTACTTCAGCTAGTTTGTATATAAAAAGTTTCTTTGTTCTTTTTTAAACTGTTATGTTTCTGTTGGAGGTTCTTCCCCCTCCCCTTCCTCTAACGCAATATAGTCTGAAGAGGTCGCTGAGATAGCAGGTGACGAAAAAAAAACCCAAATCTGGGTGGAAAAGCTTATTTCCGGCAATACTTCTGCTGGCAACGCTGCTCCCTACCCCAGCATCTACTACACGGCCAAAATAAACAATAAAAGGTGATTTCTCTCACAGGAACCGAGTCTATAAAGGGACACACAGACAGAACTGGAATTTATTAGTAGTGGATGGGTGGATGAATCCTGTGTTCGGTACATATGTGTTATTTTCGTATGAGGAACGATTCACCAAAAAGGGCATGTTTAACAGCCATAGTTGGGACGAACATAACACTCATGCCACACACATCTCCAGCCATCAGGAACGCTTTCATGTCAATATTTGGGCTGGTATTCTACATGACCAGATTATCGGCCCGCATGTACTACCTCCAAACCTGAATGGAGAGCATTACCTCGCGTTTCTTCAAGATATCCTGCCTGGACTGGTGAAAGATATATGTCTTTGGAAATCAGACAGCAGATATGGTTGCAGCACGATGGAGCACCAGAACATTTTACCCGGGCCGTGGATAGGAAGAGGTGGTCCTATTTACTGGCCACCGAGATCGCCGGATTTAACGCCGCTGGACTTTTTCTTATGGGGTCATTTGAAAAGCCTTGTTTATGTTACTCCAGTAGCCAGTGTTGACGAGCGGAGAGCAAAAAAAATCTCTGACGCCTGCAGAGAGGTTCAGCAAAGACCTGAAGTGTTTGAGAGAGTGCAACAGAACATGAAACAGAGATGCACGTCCTGCATCACAGTCCAGGGTCGCCACTTCGAACAGTTGCTGTAATTGTTCAATGAAACATTGTAATAACAGTTTCTGCATTTGAACAAATAAACTGTCCGGAGCTTCATGTCATGATTCACTAATTAGTTGTTTTTTTTTTGCTAATTTCCTGTTTTGCATGCAGATTTGCGGGTGCCGTGCAGTGCAGCATTCACAGGGAGGGGGGTCGGGATCTTTACACCTTTTTAAGTCGTTTACAACGTTTTTGCGAGGAAAATGTTATTCGGAATGGTTGCTAGTTTTGACCTTCCCTACCACCTCTCCAAGTCTGGCAATCGAATTCATGAACACCCTGTATATAAAATAGACTTGGTTTATGTTTGTTTGCTGTGAACAATGAGCCCATCGTGTTTGAGTCCAATCGGCTGGTCGTATTTGTACACTGCTTTAGAACGAAATTGCCCCACCCACAACGAGTTATCCGAATGATCCAAAAGAAAGTATACAGCAAGAGATACATCTGAACGCACCTTTGTTACGTTATGGAGCCACGACGCGCACTCATTTGTACAGGGTGTTCCAACGGAAATCGGCATCAGTAGTTTGTAGCACCACCTCTAGCGGAGATGCACTGTTCCAGCCGAACGTGTAGGTGATCGTACAGGTAGCGAATGTCATCTTGGGGTTCGTCTGCCCAGGCCTGGTGAACCTGCTGTGTCAGTTCATGGAGATTCCGGGGTGATCGTAAACGACGTCCCAACATGTCCCACGCGTGCTCAATTGGCGATAAGTTTGGGGACCTCGCGGGCCATGGCAGGCAGTTGACATCATGCAGACATGCCATGCTCATGTTTGCCGTGTGCGGTGGCGTTACGCTGCTGAAAGACTGCGCCGGGTATGGTGGCAATAATACGGGCTGCAGAATCTCTGTGACGTACCGTGCTGCTGTCAGGGTGCCTTGGAAGGTGACTAAAGGCGTTCTGGTATCGTAGCCGATGGCACCCTAGACCATGATCCCGGGTGTTGGTCCACGATGGCGATACCGGATGCATTGTTCATTGGCACGTTCCAATGGTCTGCGCCACACAACTCCGCGTCTGTCGTCCGTGTCCGAACAAAAGCGGGATTCGTCGCTGAAGACCACCGGTCGCCATTCCATTCGCCAGCCCACTCGTTCACGACACCATTGCAGTCGTATCGCGCGGTGCTCAGATGTCAAACGAAGACACAACAATAGACGCCTGGCAGACATTGTCGCGGCGTGTAACCGGCATGCTATTGTCGCTATTGACGCTGGAGCAGCACCGGGAATAGTGATGTTGTCGCGCAGTTGCCGCAGAATGGTTCTGTCCGCTAGCACTGCTCGCAGTATCCGCCTATCGGTACGAGCTGACGTGCTTCTCCGGGCCCTAGAGCCTGATATTCTGGCATGTGTGCCTTCCTCTCGCCATTGCCTCCAACATCGGCCTAACTTCCGTGCGTCCCGCGACACATGGACAGCAATCCGTCTGGATGACCATCCAGTCTCGGAGAGGCCAGTAATCCGACCTCGTTCAAAGTCCGTTAATTGCGTGAACGGTTGTCGTCGTCGTCGTCGCGGCATTAAGACCGTTGTGCGGATTACAGTACTGTACGTTCACCAGGCAGTTGCTTCCTCCATATTGGATGGACCGTCTCGCACAGGTGTTAACTGATGAGCCTATACAGGCAACCGGACACACTGTATCAACCCAAATTGTCATGTCCCGTGAGCATGCATTTAATCGTTTAATAGTCGGAGGTAGACGACCCCCCCCCCCCCCCCACTAAATTTGGATATCGCATATTACCTTGTTGGTGGAGCAATTTCATTGCAAAGCAGTATATGTTGCTTCAACAATGGTTGATGAAATTAGTACGTGCCGTTGACGACGAAAAAGATAGGACCGGCACTGAAAAGTCAACTGACCATTTCAGTGCAATCAACAATGTACCCTTCATTGTTTTCATCAAATTAAAAAATACTCATTACTAAAATCCATGATGAAGACAGTAAAAGTTACATTGTTGCTTCGACTAAGAAGATCAGATAAATTTCAATGTTAGGGCTTGTCTTTTTTCGTTAGCTACGATGCTTGACCTAATGATTCACGTTTTAAAGTTCTTATAAAAAGTTATAAATAATTAAATAAAAATCAGTACTTCTTATTTATTAAAACTTTTGGAGAGATGTGAGAAATTATTTTAAAATATATAAGAGAATGCAACTTCTAGGGCGGTCAGCTGTTCAAGCCTTTGCTGAAAAAAGTGAAAGTATTTTCCCTGATGAGCTACTAATTAGAGAAAATTTATTTTTCATATAGTTTTTGTAATGTAATAACTTGTTTAGAGAATTTATAGATAATGTTTATCTAAACATATTAGAAAATGATAAAGATCTCAACTGATTGTTTGAGAGGGTAATTGTTGTGCTAAAACTGATACTGTCAATATAAAAAACAAAGCTCTTTGACTAAATGCAACTCTATTGAAACGGTTACATGTTGATGAGAAATGTTGATGAGGCTGTAAACAATCTAAATTCGTTCCTGAACTCTCTCAATTTGTGGAGTTTTTTTTAACATAGACAGAAATAATTCAATACTCATAACATTTCTTTGATATTTTGAAATGTTAAGGAAGCAATGTCAAATTTTCATGGGCAATTCCAATTTCCTTAGCTATGTCATTTTGGGCTAGTTTCCCCTACATTTGCGCTCTTTTACTTTGAAAACATATCTACTTTTTAACCTTTCCTTGTCGCCTGTATCAAGATTTATATTCTGACACCCAATATATTGGATGATTTGGATGATTCTCAATGTCTTCTTAAAAGACAGAAAAATTTTCCACCTTACAATGCCTCTTAAGAGCATAAAGTATAAACGCTTCTCGGCTTAATAATTTTTCTATCGAAAACTGAAAGGAAAAATTCTGCGACCTGGGTTCGAAGCATCTGTGAGCCAGGTGCCTGCGTCCCATTGTGGTTTAACCTTGAGAGCATGGCTGTCCGGGTATCTGCGATAGCCCAACTGGTAGAGGCGTCGAACATGACAGTCGAGGTTCCTGGTTCGAACTAGGTCGCAGAATTTTTTCTTCCATTTTTCGATAGAAAACTATTGCATCTTTTTTGGAGATCATCAGCTTTTCGGCTTATTACGAAAATTAGGAGCGTTCTCCGGATACTGCGAAGTGGAAATATTAAGTAATATTAATGTTAAAACTGATATATAAAACCAAGTAAATACATAATGAATTAAGAATTGACAAAATTGCCTTTATTTAACTAGCTGATGATATGAAGAAACTTGCTGTTAAATTTTCTCTAATGCATAGCAAGTCAATTTAACTTAGAAATACACGAATCTAATGAGCAAAATCAAAGCTAGTTGCATCATATTTTGTCAAATTATCTATGGAGTGAGTAGTAATTTCGAAGGTTCACGTGCTATCTTCATGAATGCACAAAACCATTCGGAATCGTTCTTCATCTATGAAATGCTCAGCAGGAAGTAAATTAAAACTGATTTGACATGACGGACAATTATTTTAATTATGATTGTGAAGCAATGCGTAATTTTCAAATTATGGATTTACTATTTCACCATTTTCGTTAATTGGCAGAAAATTTATCATGAAACTAATTCTTAGTAATTGCTTCTATTAGTTTGCAGGAAAAAATACTTTAGTCACGCAGTTCGCAGAGGAAATGAAACAAAGTGATCATTGGGCCGAATTAGAATCACCGGTGAAACTGCGACGGAAAATTTACCTTCAATTTCGATGCTCCAAGAACGAGGAAATTTTTGCAATTCCTTTATTAAGGAGAGAACGATGTTAGCATTGCATGGAATTTGAATCTTTTACTGGAAGCGAGCAATTTCAATTTGATTCACTACCTTTTTAAGAATGGTTAAATTAAATTAATTTGTATGATGAATACTTTTTCATTTAATAATTTTTCGATTGAAGTAAAGTAAGTCTGTTTTACTTTTTCATTCTTAACGAAATTATCGCTCAATGAATACAAATGTTATCAATATTGGGTTTTATTCTCAATCCAATCCTCTCAGATTTTTAAACAAAAAAACGCATAATAGCTCTTTCTCTTATAGTCCGGGCGCCAGCGACACTGGTTTTTGAAACATTTGCTCAACAATATTTTTTTTCGTGTAATATTAACACCTTATTAACATAAAAGCAACTCATGCCGGCGTACCAGCAGGACACCGCTTATAAGCAGATTGTTAATATATTTAAAAATTGGCAAATGTTACAAATATTCAAAGCTTAAATTTTACCGAATGTTTATTGACATTTCATTAAGGAAAAAAATACTTCCTGCTACCTTTATTGTAAGACGATGTACGCCTGCCGTCGACGTAATCCTGTGAGAAAGAAATCAATTGACTTAAATATTCAGAGCTGAAATTTATTTACCATTAAGTTAATCACTAAGATAATGAAAAAACTTAGGTTCCTAGCCAACTGATAGGAACTAGCTTTGGCAGGAGCAAAATAATCGCGCACAGACATACAGTATATTCGTAGTCAAGCTTGTTAAAATTACTGACTTTTTAAAATCCAAGATGAAAACAATGAAGGTTACATTGTTGCTCGGACTAAGATTAGTCAGGAGTAAACCAGTTTCTCCGATGGCTACAGTTAGGCCAGTTTGCGTTTTTTGCAATGCAAAAAAAGATGAAATACTTACATTCACACAAGAACATTTTGATAAATATGCTGAAAGGGAACAAGATAAAAATTACCATCAATATTAAGTGAAAATCAAGGCTACTATTCGAAGTGTTTGAGCAATTTCACTGCATTAAAAGCAAAATATAAACAATCTTATAACGAGTGATTGCTTCGGAAGGGAACATCAACCGTTATCAGAGCCGTCAACGTCTTCGGTTACCAAGTAAGCTTGAATAATTACTCAATTTATAATAGGCAGTCAATTAGCCACATAGTGTTAGTTCATTCATTCCTTAATTTGTGAAGGTACAAAATGCGAAAATTCAATTCCATGCAATGTAGAATCGAGACCACTCCTGTGCTTATTTTTTGCATTGCTAATTATTTTCGCATAATCAGAGGAGCGGTTCCAATTCTATATTGCATGGAACTGAATTTTCGCTTTTTTTTACCTTCACAAATTAAAGGACAAGTACCACTAAAAATCACATATTCTTTTTTATTTAAATTTTGTTAGTTCATGACGTTTATAGTACACTTTCATTAATAATTTTCTATAAAAATCATTATATTCCTTAAAAATCTGCGATGAAAACGGCAAAATACGACAGTTTTTGTTAGCAAGCTGGCGATGTGACGTCATCGGCCTGCTCCACAATTCAGTAGGAGACTGAAGCGAGCTCATCTAATTGCTTGTAATCTTCGACACCGTGATTTTTTTAAGTAAACATAAAAGAAAGAGTTTCCAAATATTACCTTGGCCATTTTAATTTATTTAATGACCACTGTGTAAAGGAATGTTTATTGAAATGTGTGTAGCTTAGGACAGTAAAGTCACGACTAAATGATTTTAAAAAAGGAGACGTTATATGAATGACACTGAATGAATTTGGAAACTCTTCTTTCTAAATTAGCACAGTTTTGCTCACGATTAACATGACATCGATTTGACCATGCCTTATAAACTTCGTTAGGTTTTTGTGTGTAACAATTATGCTTCACCCTTTTCTGCTCAAGAAATAAGAAAAAAGCAACGGATAGATTTTTTTCGGACAGATAAATGGAATCCCGGCAAAAGCATCAGCGTCTCTTCTGTGTGAATCTGAGGTCGATCCAATTATTTACCAAAGGAAAAAAATAGGAAAAGAAACTATTCAAAACCACCACTTTTACCAAAAAAAAAACAATGTCGTATCTATATACAAAACTCGCTATAATCCATATAAATAAATGAAAATACTGCCTGTTAGACAGCTTGCGATTTTTGGTACGGAAATCAAAGAGATACGAAAACGAAAACTTAATACGACATTTAAAAATTTTTCATTTTCGTCACTTAGGTAAGGGAATTTTTTCAAGATTTTTATAGGGAATTTCGTGTGCAATTTGCGTATGACGAAACGAGTGCGCATTCATCTGCGCATCAGCTCTCCGATTCATAATGGACGCCAAACTTTAGCTCCGTCGAAGAAAAAGTTTGAACGTACAGTGCATTTCGACAGCACAAACAACCCTATTAAATAAACATGAATTACCTACTGCAGTAGCTTAAGCAAAATGTTGATAACTAACTTTCGAATCGACTGGAAGAATCCACTTTGAACAGGGCCGAATGCTGCAAGGGAAACAAATTTCGTTTCGAAAAAACGAAAAGTCGGTTTCGTGCGCACAGCGCAACTTGTTTGACGAAAACAAAAAATGATCATGAGCAAATACGAAATTGCCACTTAAATTATGTCGTTTTCGTGTTTTCTTTTATCGTACGAAAAATCCCAAATTGTTTATTATTTAAGAAACAGAATCAAAAATGTTTTATTACCTAGAAATTAATCAAAGATGTTTTTGGTAAGAAAATTCAAATTTTATTGATAAGCAGATAAAGAAAACTAAGTAGGAATAAATAATGAATGAATAGAAACACTGTAGGAATAAATGTAAATATGCTATAAACATGTCTTTAATATCTTCGGTATTTAAACGCACAGTACTCCTCAGATAATGCTCACAACACAATTTGGAAAAACCTTTCTGTTATTTTTCTCAAGCCTACCATAGATCCAATTCGTAAATTGCCGATAATATATCTATATTGCCTGTATAAATAATAAAAGTTAATTAGATAACGGTCTAAAAATCATACATGTTATGAATATTAAGCGATGTGGGAGGGGCGTTTTCCCCGTCATGGCAGTTGCCTAGAAGTTCAACTGGCAAATCTTTTTATTTGCGGCTCCAATTGGTATGGCTTAATTTCACGATTTTCAAATAATTCATAGAATAGTTTTAAAACTCCATCGAAATTTTTGTCGCTTGAAGAGAATTCAGAACTGCTATCCGAGCCGCACTTAGCCACATCGTATACCTCATACAATACTAAAAGTAGCCACAGCTCGCGTTTCAGCAGGCCGATGACGTCACGGGGATGAACGCTCCACATCCAAAATGAAGCCCGACGGATTTTACGAAATACGTATATAAACGCAGTTTTTATATATTTAGAGAAATTTTTGGCAATTGTTAATATTACTACATTAATTTATTTTCACTCTAGATTATTTAGACAAAAATTAGTTTTTAAGTGGTACTTGTCCTTTAAGGAATGACTGTATTGCTATGAGGAACTCACTCTCACTCTTCCTCTTTGTTTCCTTCGCTTTTCTTATATCTATCTTCTACATTTTTTTTATTAATGTAAGAATTATTTTTCAAAGCGAGAATACTGAAGGAAATAAAATCTCCAAAATACGGTAGAAGAATCCGAAAAATCAATTTGTGTTGGACTCATTCGCGGCATCAGAAGACTTTTGCAACGAACCGGCTGAGGAAGTGGAAACTCAGCATTAAAAAACATGCATTTTCTGTAACTCCGAATAGAAAAAATATCAAAATCGTTGGCAAAATTTGCATATGTGTACTACGGAAAATACCATTGAAAATATAAATTCTCAGGTTACGGAGTTGAATGACTGGAGTTTATTGCTGGAAATTGACAATCAAGTATCGCAAGTAGTGATGGGCGATACTTTGGTATCGAGTATTGGGTATCGAATATTTGTCAGTTTCGAATCCCAGAGTATCGAATATTTATAAAAGATACCACCACTTTACATTCTTACATTGAAGATGTGAAAGCTGTAGTAACGTATTTTAAGTAAAGTGTAAAAGCAGCAGACAATCTACGCCACGAGCAAGATGGTGAACCAGACGTGTACAAACTGCAGCAACATGTACAGACCAGGTGGAATTCTGTGTATGAAATACTGGACCGATTTTTAAAACTTAAGCATTTGTTGTTCGAGCATGTGCTGGCATGAGGGACACCCCAACATTCCGCAAGGTGACAGCCTCCAGATATTGGAAGACTGTGTCAAAGTTCTTGGTCCATTACATTACGTGACCAAGCAACTGTCTGGAGATAAATACGTAACAGCAAGCAAGGTGATTCCTTTATTTTATTGTCTACGTAATAGCATGGAAAGTATCGTGCCGTTAACGAACACCGGCACTGAATTGAAGACAAACGTCATGAAATACATGGCAAAGAGATTTTTGGCTCTTGACACCAAAAAACTGTGGGTTGTACCAACTCTCCTGGATCCACGATTTAAAGGAATCCACATTAACGGATCCGACAGAGTAAAACACATAAAATACATTAGTGATTGTGTGAAACGCTTAGCGTGCACAAGCACACAGGAAGTAGTTGCGGAGGTGGAAGGTTACACTGAACCTTCCTCATATAATTTTTGGAGTTCACATCATATGCTACTTAAGTTCCGAGCATCAAATTCTGAAAACCGACATTCAGGAGCAGTTGGTAGTGATGGCATCACTCAGTTGCAAAATATTTCAGCTCATCATCAGAGAATCTTGATCTGAATGCTGATCCACTTAAATATTGGAATGATAACAAAGCCAGCTTCCCGGAGTTGTATCGTCTGCACAAAAAGTTTTTATGCATTCTTGCTACGTCTGTTCCATCAGAGCGTCTGTTTTCTAAAGCTGGTGGAATCATGACCAAAAAAAGAAATAGATTAGCGCCTACAAGGCTAGAACAGCTAACTTCTTTGTCGCAGTTTTCACAAAATGTTCTCTTTGATCCTTGAGATATTTTGAATTAATAATTTTGTATGTTCCCGAAAAAAACAGAAATGTAAATATGATGAAAATGAAAATAAACTTGCAATGGTCAAATATTCAATGCAACTTGGTGTTTTGCTTCTTTTTTTGGATTGTTATGTCATTTTACCAAGTATCGAATACCGTGGTATCGAATACTAGTTTCGAATAAACTTTTAATATTCGATGCTGGTATCGAATATCGCCGAACTTGGTATCGCCCATCACTAATCGCAAGGACACCCCATTTTATCTCATCACATTTGTAGTGTTCAATCAAATAGTCGATTCAGATCACATAATTGTGCATAAGAGAAGTCTGATTGGCACAAGACACGAGATGCAAGTAGCGCTGCATTTGAACAAATTTGTTCATTTGTTGAAGAAAATATAATTCGGAACAACAACATGTATTTTCTTGACTTTACTCGGTGCATGTATGTTGAATATCTCACTTCTGAAAGAGAAGCCGTCGAAAGGTCACCACACTCATTCTCTACGCGCTATTTGGAAGAGCGATTATTAAAAAATATCTGAAACAAATATTGTTATTCGGGCAACAAGTGGAAAATAGTGAAACCCTATGGGGGTGGTATCATGAAAAATACCGATATAGAAACTCTCCAAGACAAAAAGTCGTACAAAAATCAGCACTTATTTTACGTAAATCCATCCGGACAATAAAAAAATAAATGGACAAGTGCTAGTCGAACTCGCGTAGAGAGGGTTCCGTACGATGAATATGTTATCTAACATGTTTTTTTTTAATCTAACACAAATTTGTTTGTGGTAACTAAAAAAAAACATATATGATACCGGATTGTAGAGGAAAATTGCTGAATATATTGTCTATTGCTGAATTCTGTCTTGTCGTATATTCTTGAATACGTGGACTAAGACCGAGTGATAGAAGGCATTCTGATATTTCATTTTTTGATTTGTCCTTAAAATTAATATTGAAGTCTCCTGCTATAATAATCATTTCGTGTGCACTCATAGCACTTAATGCATTCGACAGCAATTTCCGGAAGGCATTTTGGTGATTTATATATGGTAAAGAATTGAACACCAAATGCTTTGAATTGGAGACACTATGCTTTGAATTGATTCACTATGCCCACCCCCTGGACTATCTATACATAAAACCTAAGTATTGGGTCTACAGGCAGAGCTCTCTGAACTAATTCGTCTATTATCATCTCATAAATACTTCGGTCGCCTCTGATGCCCGAGGAAGCGGGTTCGACCCCGGCCGAAGACGACGAGGATTTTTTCAGGGGAAAAATCCTGAGATCACGCACTTCCTTCGGAAGGGAAATGAAGCCGGCTGCACGTTAAACTACCATTGCGAGGCAAAATTTGCGGCCCCTATAACGCCGTCCTGAAATGACCATGGAAGTTGAAAAGGACGTTAATACCAAACAAACCAAACCAACTAAACACTTCGGTTTTGATACCTATGAACTACTGTAAGTAAGGAATTAAACTCCTTCACGACATCTTCCTCAACAATAGATAATTATACAATAACTGAACACAGGACATAAACCTTACTACGATAGAAAAGACGAGAATGATGCCTATACTTCGCGCGGGGAAAGAAAAACTAGATGGATTTCTTTTTTTTTGCAATGCCACTATCGCCATCTAGTGGCGTTTTTGTTTTTGTAGAAAAATATTACGATTTCAACTTTATGTAAAAACTAGTATTAAAGCCCGTCGTATGCAGGGTACCACAGTAGGCGAATCTGAAAATTCGATTTTAATTAAGAAATAACGTCTGTGACAGGATCGGTAATTGACCAGACTGCCAATAATAAAAAAAATTGCTGTCAATATGAAAGCGATATTGTTAAAATAACTGAAGAATATGTTCTTACTTTTCAAAACTGCTTATCATTTTGGGTCCGGGGACAGGAACCAGCGCTCGTGATCTTCCGCTATCAGGTGCGTCATCCCAAGTGACACAAACCCAAGTGACAGGAACTCAGATTTTCCATGTTGTCTAGCCACCTGGTTCTAGACCGGCCCCTTGGTATCTTACATAACCACCGGCATGAAAAAAAAAACATCTGCCTATTATCACCTATTTGTAGCATCAAGAGGCCGTACCAAGGCAACAGAGAACTCTCAGTGCGGTGAAATAGCATCTCAACGCCTAAACATTTATTGTGCTCCTGTGCAGTCTATGTAGTAAGGTAATACCTACCACGCCTCTCAGGATTCTTATTTCTGCCGCTAGCACACGCGACCGCACTCTTTCAGTGATTCCCCGAGATTCATGATCTGCCGCTAGCACACGCATTCGCACTTTTTCATCTTATTACCCGAGATGAGAAGGGGGGGAAAGATAAATTTGAAACCAGAGAGTTTGGCATTCTTCCCTAGTTCGTGTTGTTATTACGGACCGCCACAATTAGCGTATGACAAAGCTAGCGTACCAATCCGAGCATCCGATAAATAGTGTTACTATGTTACTTTCTTATGATCTTATTCGAAAGCCCGTCGTAAGATAGTTGCCACAACAGTGCAAACTGTAAATTCAATTTTATTTTTGAAAAATCGTGTGTGACAGGAGTATCAAAATTAAAAAAGTCGCTGTCACTATGAAAGCAAGACTTTCACAATATTACAAATTCATTACTGTCAATTTCATAGTGATTAACCTAACACAGAAGAATATCTACAACTGTTAAATGTAAACTTTGGTCTTCAGTGAAACTGGCATGTTGGGCTCGGTTTTTTTTTCTGCATTTTTGGCATTTTTATCTTTCTTATTGCTATAATTTTCTCGTTTTGGGGATACATTGGACGATTACTATACAGGGTGATTCAGAAAAGTAGGTCAAGAATGAAATACCATGTACAGTTTGTAGTAAGAAACAATATTTTTCCTATAAGCATAGTTCCGGAAATGCATCCTTAACTTAAACGAGGTAGGAATGGATGTGCGTTACCCGGACGGCAATGGTAGGGTCCATGCAAATTAGGTTCTAAACATGTAAATTGGGAGAGGAGGCCCTGTGCCATGGCCACCCCGGTTTCCTGACTTGACATCTCTTGACATCAAGCAGTTGGTGTATGCCATACCAGTCGACAATCCCGATGAACTTGTAGCTTAAATTGTTACAGCGTGTGGAGAAGTCATTGATTCTCCAGACATCTTCACCAGAGTTCGCGAGAATCTCGTCCGCAGACTAAACACCTGCATCGAGGCTCAGGGTCGGCATTTTGAACCCCTAATGTTAATGTCATTCCTACCTCGTACAAGTTGCATTATCTCTGTAAGGATGCATTTCCAAGACCCATGTTTATAGGAAAAATTTTGTTCCCCGCTACAAACTGCACATGGTATTTCATTCTTGGCCTACCTTTCTGAATCACCCAGTATATTAAAACAAAAAATTAATTATATAAGAGAGAAGGAGTGATTAGGTAAAAAATCAGTAGTGTAAAATAAGATAAAAAATTTAAACTATTGGTTTTTTACATACATTAATGCCGAACGCTATTATTCATATCATTATATTTTGGTCCTTCGAGCAAAGTTATTAATCGTCATTTTGACCCTGTTCCCGAACAGATAGGACACATATGCCCGTTAAAACTTTTACTTATTTTACTTACTCTATCAGAATGTGAAGGCAAAATCAAAAAAATGGAAAAAAGTGACGACGGAACGACCGACTCTGCGAATACAGTATAGACTTTTTATTTAAATAACATCATTCTGGCAATGCACTCATTCTCAACTGGTTTTTATTAAAATTTAAATAAAAATTAACTTTAATCTAATAATGGAAAAAAGCTAAAATTATTTATTTAGGATTTAATTTGATTTTTCTACTGTGTTTAGTCTAGCGCGAATTCTTTTTAATGATAATAGATATAGAAAAAAGAAAAAAATTTGTGTGTCCCGGGACATCGACCGAAGTGAAACTTCAAATGCATGATAACAGTTGGTGAAAAATAATGGATAATGCAGTCAGTGAAAAGGATTTCTAATAATGATTAAAAACACAATCATTAAAACATGAAAGATTTATTTAAAAAAATCAAAGTATTTTTTACAAATACAAGTTTACGATCTAGCAAACGTAAAATATCTTAGTCTAAATTTTAAAATTATTACATATGCTTTAGAAAAATATAGCCAATGTTATATAATATACTTTATTTTACAATAAACTAAAATATGTACTTTTGACATTGAAACAAGGTCTCTAGTAATACAATAGATTCAAAAATTATTAACGAAGGAAAAGAAAAAAAAGTTGAAAATGCATATATAATATTCTCGTTATGTTGCCATTTTTTTCGAGGATTAAAAAGTGGAATAGGATTGTCTCTAAGACCGACCTTCCATCTCTGTGCCTTCATCGATAAAGTTGAGTTTAAAATTGGAAAATTAAGGAATTTTCTAAATAATGAAAAGTTTGGAAGTAGCTTGTTATACTCTAATCAATCCGATCTTTGCCCAGAAAACATAATAAGAGCACCGAATTTTCAAAATGATGATGCAGAGAACGAAACTGATGATCACGAGGAAATAACGAACAACGATTTTAAAGATACTGAGGATTCTGACGAAGAAGATTTGAATCGCTTATTGCAGAAACCCCGTAAATACAGTTGAGATATTTCTAATGTTGAGATATTTAAGAAAGACTTCTAATTTAGTTAAATGCACACAGTAGAGTTCTCACACTGTAAGGTGAAATGGAAGAGTTCACTTTTTCGCGCTCAATAGCTAGGGACTTCGTAGAGATAGCATACTTTATACCCTCATGCGCGATCTGTGAGTTGGGCTTTTTTCACTCAAGCCTGCTCCCAATCGCTCGTTGCAACCTGTTGTTGAGGTGCCAGGATTTAAGAAAATTAGAACATTTTAAATAAATTTTCTCTACTATCCATACCTATTGAGCGCGATAAAGTGAACTCTTCCATTTCACCTTACAGTGTAAGAACTCTAATAATTTTACGAAAAATTTTCTGAATATAGAGGATTGTTCAATACATGAAATCGAAATGTAATATATTCAATAAAGGTCAGAGGAGAGGGTAACTAAATTGCCTACCGCTTGCAGTTAATAGATTTCTGCAATAAAATAAATCTACAACACTGTCTTACCATTTTAATGCTATTAAAGAGTTCAGTTAAGAGTAAAAATCACCAAAGCTGACTTTCTGGAGACATCGAACTTTATTTTGGCCAATTATAGATATTTTGTAAAAAAAAAATGGCCATCTCAACAATTTTTTCATTTTAAAAATTCATTCATTTTTCTTCATGAACAGAGACTTCTTTTTTCAACTTCAGATGTCGGCGAACTCAAAATCATGTCGTAGAATTCAGTATAGTCTGAAGTATATTCAGATAGCTTCTGGAGATCATCAATTTTTTTCTTATTGAGTGGGACTTTCCCAGCTGGGTAGGCTTTTACAGTTGGCAGTTCAGGATGGCGAGTAGTCTTTCGCAAAGAAAATGTTGACAGGAAACGAAAGACAGGAAACGGAAAACAATCAATATCACGCTCAAAACAAACAACTGTTACAAAATTGTAGCGCAGGAATACCCTAAGTGATGTAGCCTGTGGGGTTTCTGAAATAAACGGATATTTCTTTGATGTGAAAAGGGGATATAGAGAAAGTTGTTTCAGTAAGTTTCTGCACCAAAGGAAGCGTAATCACTGAACTACATGAAATCAGTGTAAAATCGATTTCGATTAGTTTGTCGGATATGGGGTTTCTGAAATAAGTGATTCATTTATCATGCTTTTTGAGATTTCGATTATGATTCTTGTTTGTACATTTTATAAAAATCAATATTTCAATACATATGAATATGTTTGTACTCATCTATATTTTTATAATATTTTTGTAAAACTTTTTTTGAAAATAAAATAAGAAAAGATCAATGAAATAAATTTTTTTCAATTAATAAATTACATAAGTTAACAATGAAATATTGTGAAATGTTTACTATTTTGTTTAGACTCCCTTTAACTGAAAAGATTGTTAGACTCCCTTCTAATTGAAAAGATAGATATTTAAAAATAAATTTCTGTTTAGGCTTTAACATTTACTAGAGGCAAGGCAGGCAGGCTTACAGCCTGTGAAATTTATGTTTTGATGATTATAGGTATTCTTGGAAGAAATGGATACTTTCAAATAATTGCCTTTGAGAATCATTCCATTTTATATTGGTTTGTCTTAACTAATTCATTACCTCTTTTCTGGAACTCAATGACGTTCATCCATGCCGCCATCTTCCCAAGACCGAGTTTTTAGTCAGGTTGTCGACAAATGCCCTCAATTTCAATCAAAGGCTTCGCAACGATGTCGGGTCTATGCATCGAAGTTTTGTATAGAGCCAGCTGTTCTGTTATTTCAGTCCAATTTGGATTGCATATAAATGTGATGAAAAGATCTGGTTTCCCGAACTTGAGCACCATGGCCATTGCATCCTAGTAGTTTTGCTGCAATGCGCGTTTGCTCCTGGTAAATGGCGTAGGTAGAACACAGATCTTTCCTGCTTTCATATTAAAGTTATCAGCCTGATTGTGAACGAAATCCACTAAGCCAAGTGGTAAGCCTCCACTCTCAAAGTCTTCTGATTTTCTTTCAATCATTGTAGCCGGTCTCCTTCAATTTTAAAACGCGTCCACAATATACTGCTGAGTAAATTGCAACACCGGATTAAACAGTCCTGGCCTTTCGTGCAGTTTATAGGAGTAGAAGGCTAACATGCTGAATTTCGTCCCTTCAGTGCTCCTGAATTTCATCTTCCAGCCTTCTCCATGAGGAAACAGCAACGGGTAAGTCATTGGATTACAGTTCGGATACAAAATCGGCATATTTTGTAAGTTGTTGCCCGTGTTTGGATAGACGCATAAATCTCGCTCAAATGGTGGTTGTTTCTCCATCGTCAGCTTCAAACGCTGCCGCCACCTCATTGAAAGTTGGTATATTATATCCTCTGGGATCGTTCTTTATTATCCACATTTGAATGTTTCTTGTGGAACGGCCACAGGCATCCTTCATCATCTTGTACGCGTGCAAAAGAGTTGATGTTTATGATATTCCTGTGAAATTTATGTTTTATGGAACATATACGTATACGTTGAAAGTTCGAAGGCAAAAGAAACTGATGCACCGGTATATCCAATTCTATCGACTTATGAACAAAAAAGAATTGGTAGAGCCACAAAGGCATTGATGATATGACCATTAGATTAGGCTTACTTCAATCTTACTCACAAAACAAAAATGCTGTATAGTGTGTTTTACATTTGAGCATCATTTCATTTACTTTGGAAATATACGTCAATGTTAATATACAAATAGATACATGCTAATTATCTTAGAAAATTTCACGAAATACACAATTATAAATATAAGTATTAGGATCATTGCAGAATATTTTTCCTTGTTTGGAACACGATCTGAACTGAAATCTAAAAGTCTGCTTTGTTTACCCGAGGCATGTGAACAATTATTATCAGCTCCGCTTCTGCAATGGCACGCCAGGCCAACACCACCTAGAGAAAAGGCCTGATAACGAAAACTTCATACATTGTTACATCATCATTAGTCGATCCGTAGCCTACGAAAAAGACAGGCCCCGGCGCGGAAAAGTCACCTAACCATGGTAGGCTAATCAACAATCCAACCTTCATTGTTTTCAACAAACGAAAAAATACTGATTCTTAAAATCCAAGATGGAAACAATGATGATTACATTGTTATTCAGCCTAGGATGATCAGTTGTCACAAAATTTGGGAGGCTTGAACGAGAGGGCCGACCAAATCCCAGTTCGGTCAGGAATAGTGAAACATGGAGAAGAGAGAGAGATAGAGCAGACGACGAGAGAGGAGCAGGGGCCGAAAGAAAGAGCGTCGTATGTAAAGACAAAAAGACAGAAAGATAAAGCGCCATACGCAAAAAGAAAAAGGCGGAAAGGGTTTGAAGAAAGGAAAAAAGAGATTGGCCAGGTATCAATAGTTAGAAGAGAGACGGGGAAAGGGCCAATAGGAAAGCAAGCGAAGAAAGATTGGAGACTTGCAAAGGGAGAGAGAGATAGACAAGGACTTCAGTTCGAGACTTCGAGGAAAAAGGTCGAAATTTGGAGGCGGAGAGATACTGACGTCCTTCCCGGGAATCCGGCACTAAGGGGGAGCTCTAAGCGGACAGGCGGACGGCAAGTAAGAAACCGTGATACTTACCTTGCGAAGAACGGAGGACATTGGACCCGTAGCCGCTTGTTCCGCGGGAACCGTGGGCTAACCCCCTGCCAGAGACCACAAGGGGAAGGGCAGCCAGGGCCTCCTTCTGATGCTATTGGGAAGGTTTCGCCTTTAAAGGAAGTTAAACCGTTTAGGCGAGCGAAGAACGGTCAAGGTTCCGTCGGCCAGCTGCGAGAGTCGAATTCAACGCAAGAAAGGCGGCGGAAACGAAGAGATAGCAGCGTACGCGCGCACGCCTCCGGAGCTCGTTGCGTAGCGCGTTGCGAGGCTCATATTCACTCGTATGATAGTGAGTGCATAGAAAACAAGGCGCGATTAAGTTGAATAAGAATTCTCAGGACGAGTGTCCATGCATTTAGGTGCGTTAGGTAATGTTAAGATCTTTCATTAATCCTTATTCGCTTTCCATTTATTTTACAGAGTTGCCCACGGCGTCGCTCATAAATTTAGACGACGACGACCTTTGGGTTCCAGTAATCCTCCCGCCAAAAGGATTACACGACGGGCTCACCGTTAGTTAATGCGTCGGCGACAGGCAACCTAGAAGGTCAGCGAGGCACCTCGGATACATAAGTGAATATCGATTTTCAGACAGAAGAAATATTGCGATTGATCTTGTTGCTTTAAGGATAGGACAAGTTTAGTTACCTTGTAAAATAACTGGACACGACATTCTCTACATTTATTTAAAGGACTAATACTGAAGCTGAGTGTTCCACTTTTGAGATAGCGTTTGCTTGTTACTTTCTGATTATCATCGTAAGATACGAATTATTTTGCATTTATTAACTTTGCCATTTAATTGTAATTTGAAATGCTCATAATGTGACGCGGAAGGTCACGTGAGTTGCAACTTATTTGGTTTATCTTTTTTGTTTGAATATTAACATTAAACTTGTAAATAAATAATTTCTTCAATGCCAATTTTGCTACTTTATTTCAATCCCAAAATTCCCCACCTAACAGTTACGTTACATTAATAAAGTTTATATTTTAAAAGGACAATTAATTCCTTTTGTAAA
>JAHWFO010023312.1:0-12896 GCA_023313115.1 Rhysida immarginata
AGTTTGTCGGTGTATTTAAAATTCACTCTGTATTTAGATAAACATTATCTATAACTTCAATAAAAGAGGTTACTACAAAAAAGGAAATTTCTTACATCTTTCCAGAGGTTTTAATAAAAAAAAGAAATAATAATGATTTTTATTTATTTATTTATTTATTTATTTATTTATTGCATTTATAATTATCCCCCTTGAATCATTAAGGCAAGCATCGTAGCTGACGAAAACCACCCTGGCAGTGAAAAGTCACCTGATCTTCTTAGTGGAAGCAACAATGTAACCTTCATTGTTTCTAACAAACAAAAAAATGCTGATTGCGAAAATCCAAGATCGAAATGAAGACTTGGACTAAGATGATCAGGTGACTTTTCACTGCCTGGACCTGTCACTGCCTGGGCCTGTCTTTTTCGTCGTCATGTATTAATTTCATCAACCATTGTTGACGCAACATATAAACACGACCAGCCGATTGTTGAAGCAAACACCACGGGCTGATTGTTCACACATGCAAGCAAACTAACATAAATCAAGTCTATTTCATATTTTCAATCCCCCTTTCCCCCCCTTAGGGGTTGATTTCCCCTATTCTTATTGGTTTTAAACCACACCTGTATTACAGGAAACAAAACCAAAAAAAAAATTATTCAAATCGGTCAAGCCGTTTTTGAGTTTTAGCGAGACTAACGAACAGCAATTCATTTTTATATATATAAATAAAAGACATGTAATATGTCATTCGAACGGGAATGACGAGCACAAGACGAATATGACATTCTTTTCGATTTTCGAAATGCTACCTCCGAGAAAATGACTCCCAAAAAGTACTAAAATGAGCCCTTATTACGAGCATTAGCTAAAGCTATATATAAGAATACAAGCTTAATCAATATCTTTATGTGTCCGGCCAGCCATCGTTTGCATGATAACATGAAAATGGAAGAACTCAACTGCGATATATCAGTTGAACTCAACTTTTGATGAGCTCTCGTGGGCCCCTTCAGGCACGTGCACTAATGTTAAGAATATGAACTTAGGGCATGTAATATATCAATCGATTCGTACCGACGAGTCATAAGTGAATACAGTGTTACTTTTTGTTTATCACTTAAGCATTGTTGTCAGCTTGGAGCACGTGCCCGTTATGAAGCTTTGTCGAAGCACGTGCTCGTTTTAAAATTCAATGCTGTTAGGTCTATTGTAAAATGTGACTAATTAATGTTAAGGCGATTATTAAAAATGGCTAATTAATGTTAGGCCTATATTTAAAAATGATGTGAGTGTGGATAGAATCAAAGGTATTTCCATTGTTTTTTTAAATCAACTGCAAGTAAAAGTGAAATATTGAAATTTAAAATCACATCTGCGACGCAGGTAAAGCTCCTTGGAATGGTTACAAGATTTTTCCAGACAATGCTCTGCAACAATGTTTAAGAAGGGATGAATGGTAACTTTGATTAAGGGATGAATAGCTCTAGCAGTGGAAAAAACATAGGCGAAGTAGTTTAAAACATTTCTCATTTCGCGCGCGTTTGGAGAGATTTGTGCTAACGCTGCAATCGAATACGTAAATTGACGTGCAGTTTTCGCCGTTTCTGTATATAAAATATGACTGTAATATTAAACAACAAATATTTATATTCTTCTTTTCAGCATATTTGAAAATCGTTTTACGAGTTATATTCTTGTTATAATGAAAAATCGTTCTGAATTTTATAACCAACTGAACTAACTGTGACCAATGTAACGATCTTCCATCTGCTAAAACATTCCTTAAAATTCGGACAACTTAATTTGGAAATTTTACTTATCAGAGATCGGGAGGGGGAGGGTAACCTCAGAGCCATGAATAAACATGATTCTATGAGTAAAGACATGCTAAAAAGTTAAATGAATGCATACATTAGGAAGTTGAAAATGTTTTTTTTTCTATTATTTTTTCGTTATTTTTTTTTTTTTCCCACTCTTACTTTTAAAAAAGCGACTGGTTCTCAAATTTGCGCTTCCGTTTCACTAGATAAACAATGATAGCAGACGATTAGGAAGAGAGGGGAATTCCCCGGGTTCAATTCCCGAAGTTTCCGGCTGAAATTGACACCCAAGGGTGTGGACAAATACACCCTTGATTATTCCCTTACTTCAAATATTATTGTCATTATTCTGTTTTCCATCCTTCATTCATTCGTACTTTTACTTTCAGTTTAGATTATCTGAAAACTACAGTACGAACACGGACAATGAGATTTTCTTTTGTATCACACATTTAGAATACAAAGATTTGTTGTTGTTGTTATTATTATCATTATTTCGAATTAATTTGATGTCATTCACTGCTCATCTGATGATTCACTTTAGGCCCTTGGGCAAATTGAATGTATAGGCGTTTTGTACGAGATATAAACTAAAGAAGAGAAAGACGCAGAATATGGAAAACAAAAACAAATAGAAGATTATGTAATGGATTAAGCGACTACCTTATTGTGATTGCTTAATGATGATTTGTGGTTATCTCCTTCATCCAGGCTTGGCACATAAGTGACTGAATGAAAAAAAGAAACCAAAACTGAAAGTTTTTCTCTTAGTGGAAGAAAGGAACGATATAAAATTTTCCACTCATTCTTTATTACTTTCTCCCATTGTTCTTTGATAAGGATTTTATCAAACTTTGAGGTTAGGGTTTAATAAAATTAACAATTGTCAATTTAGGTAAACTTTTACGACGAATCAGTTTTTTTTTCTCTCTCTCTCTTTCTTTCTTTCTCCCTCTAGAATATAAAGAATAAATTCGTGTAAATAAAAGGATTCCTACATGCATTCATGTCAATCCTGATAATCTTTTTTTTTTGCGCACTTAAGTTTTCCTGTCTATATACAGAAATTTTATTTTCATTTTCTGTATCCAGTGTAAAATCATTTTCGATGTGGACGTGAATGGAAACTCATCCTTAAGGAAATGAGACCATTGCCACGTTCAACAGCGTGACCGCTTTGTTAATGAGTTGTTATTAAAGCATTGTGTGGAAAAACAAGTGGGGAAAACCTTAACCCTTTTTAGGTTTCTTTAATCTTCATGGTTTTATCTTTAACTCAAATTGAAAGATTTGCGCAAATACAATGGTCTCGTTGAACGATTCTACGGAAGAAAGATGGGTTGAACTAAGAATAATCTATCTGAATTAAAGTTGTTGATTTGAAATTACGAGGGTTGGTCGAAAAGTAATGTCTCCATGGCTGTAACTTTTTTTATTTCTTAACCGATTTTCAAAATTCGTTTTGTATCTGATACTTATATTTGTCCTTTATGTAATGCATTATTTACTTTTCTACATAGTCCCCATCCTTTTCACGCATTGGCATAAAGCCGGGTGAACCCGTCGAAGAGGAATGCCGGGGTTGTTGTTGACACGAGGATTGAATGGCATCTTTCACCTCGTCGTCAGAACGCAACTCATGTGTCCCTTAAGGTGCTCTTTCTTCTTTGGGAAGTGGTGAAAGTTGCAAGGCGCAAAATCCTTTAGAGCACGGAAAGAAATGAGCTATCGAATGGGAACGGAAGGAAAATAAGCCTGGAGACCACATTGCTGGCACCAAATGAGAAGATTTAAAAAGAGATGAAATGACATTGAGAACGGTTTCTGTTGAGGCCTTTAGATGTCTAAATAATTTCCAAAAAACAATGAAAAATGAAGTTTGAACAATTTTTAAAATTCTGAAGCCATACAAAGACATACACTATATGATCACAAATACCCGGACACATGCACGTTTGCGCTCTAGCCACGATTTCATGGAAATCAATAGGGCGTTGCACATCCCTTTGCCCGAATCACAGCTTCCACCCTTCGGGGAAGACTTTCCACCAAATGTTGGTAGGTACTTTCCGGAATGTTCCTCCATTCCTCCCGAAGAGCGAGAATCAGTTCAGGTACAGAAGTTGGCCGATGTGATCTGGCCCGCAAGCGTCTTTCCAATTCATCCCACAGACTCTCTATAGGATTGAGGTCGGGACTTTGTGCCGGCCAACACATTTCTTCGACCCCTGAGTCCGCAAACCACTGCTGTACACGCCTCGCTTTGTGGCACGGAGCATTGTCGTGTTGGTAAAGAAATGGCCCGTTTCCGAAAAATTGCCACAACGTTGGAAGTGCACAGTTGTCCAAAACATTCAGATAACGGTCGGAGTTCATGATTCCTTGCACAGGAACGAGCTGGCCCAGTCCGTACCATGAAAATGAGCCCCACACCATGACTCCTCCTCCTCCTCCGAACTTGACTGTGGGCTCTGTGCACTCAGGTAAGAAGCGTTCTCCAGGTATGCGCCAAACCCAAACTCGTCCATCGGATTGCCAGAGTGTGTAGCGAGATTCGTCTGTCCACATTACACGTTTCCATTGGTCCATTGTCCAGTTTCTGTGGGCTTTGCACCACTCCAGACGTCGCTTGGCGTTGACCCTGCTGATGTGGGGCTTGTGGGCAACAGCACGGCCATGGAATCCCATCGTGTGCAGTTCCCGACGAATTGTCATGGTACTGGCATCATTTGCAGAGGCGTTTCGAAACTCTGTGGCAATTTTTTCCGCCGAGGACTTCCGGTTGCTGCGGGTGACACGACGAAGCACTCGACGGTCTCTGTCCGTTAGTTTCTTGGGTCTACCGGTTCGTTGTTGAACTGTTGTTGATCCCCGGGTCTTCCATTTCATAATGACATCGCCTACTGTTGACTTGGGTATCTGAAGAAGGCTGGAAATGTCACGCACGGACTTGCCGCATAGGTGACATCCAACGATGGTTCCACGTAGGAACTCACTGAGCTCTTCCGAACGACCCATTCTTGCCAATGTCCAAGCAGAGTTGTGTCTGAAGGTATGGGAAGCTATTTAAATGATGTGCAAGTCATTATCATGTGACATTGGGCCAATCGATGATCTGTGAGGGGTGTCCGGATATTTATGATCATATAGTGTATCTACATACGAGGCTCGATCATAAACCCCTTGCAATCATCACGGGCGTCGCAGCGAAAGAGTGATTAGTCCTTCTCTACATGTCTCCCCGAGCGATAAATCAGCTTCCCTTATTGTGGAAGCCCTCTGGTTCTAGAGGAACTGTTCTACCTCAAAGAGCTAGTGTATTTCCAATGCTTGCTCTGGATCTTTGTTTCGGGGTCATAGTGATACACCAACATTCGTCCATTGTAACAAGGCGGTCAAAAAAAAATCATCCTACAACTATTATTGGAGGAACACAAACTAGCGGCGACAATGTTATGCCTGAGTTCTGTTTTTTGGCATTTTATGGAACCATTAAATTCCCTGAAAGGCATTCTCATCCGATTTGATTTTCTTATTCACCGTTGAGAGTCAGTTACACCCATACATGTTGACTGCATTCCCTGGGGCAGGACAACTCGACAAGTCATACGGCCAGAATTGTTCGTGAGTGACAGTGGTTGGAACAGCACGATGAAGACATCTAAGTACTTCCTGGCCCACTGATTCTTAATATCTCGACCGCCATGTTCACTCTATGGATCCTCCAGCAGCTGTCGATCAACATCTATTTTGATTTTTTTTGGGCATCCATTGCAGTCTACTTGGCTCCAGATACCAGTAAAAAACTTCCAACATTTTACTGACTAGCTGTTGTCCATGTTGCCCACGGTGCTTATTCTGGTTACTACGATTCTTGGTGACTCATAAGAATGTGACTTAACTGTGTACATTATCACTTTTTCTACTTTCTCATTTGGCAAGTGAGCGGCTCATTTGTGTCTGGCTTTTTTCAAGAATGAAAAAGAAATGACTGTAGCCATTAAAATTTCAATTACTTTACCTTTCCAATCAAATTACATTTCCAATTCAATTACGTATTGTTTATACACTTGAAATAAACAAATAATACAATTGAAATTAACTCTCCCTTTCCCAACAATTTATGTAATTTAATATGGTTTACATTTTTTTCGTAGCTATTGTGAAATCGTTACTGCGGGAATAATAAAAGGAAAATTAGTCAAGCCAATAGAAGAGTGAGTCGCACCATTTATATGCACGCAACTGAGAAATTTGGAGGTACTTTTCGTTTATTTACATCAATTAACATAATTGAACACTAAGTTTTCTAGCTCCCACTCTAGTTAATGTGAAGCACAGATCGAAAATCGAAAGTAAAAGTGATCTTCGCAAATAAAAATGTCGGAACTACGGGTGTTTCTAAACACCCGAATCAATAGATACGGTCATAGGACTCGCTCCCAAAACGTGCCTAATGTACAGACCGACGCGATATTATCGCTAGCTGTTGGACGCTTACTGAATCGTACATCGCAAACCTGATGAAATCCTTGAAAAATACTTTTTACAACCTATATATGTAACGTTTATTAAAATGAGAAATAGCATTACTGTGCCGGCTAAATGGTCGAGAGCGCTGGGGGGCAGGTCTTGTTGCTCTCGTGATCAGGGTCGCGGTTTAGAAGACCTCAGTAGACTGATCCCCTGCTAGGTTAAATTTCAAATAAATTCGCAGTTATTTAATATTTATTTAACATTTCTATCATAGGATCACAAAACACCCGGGTGGCAGCGATATGACAGGGAAGGTGACAGCTTCCTAAGGCGTGTTGTGACCATCGACGAGACATGGATTCATCACCATACTCCTGAAAGCAAGCGTGCGAGCTTGGAGTGGTGACTTTCGCTTTAAAAAACAAAATTAGCTTGTAGTCCAGTAATGACAGTTACTAGTTTTTCAAATCGGTTTTGAGTATAAGCTCAATTTTTCAAAACGATACAAAGCATCTAAAGCAAAATTCAACAGACAGCGCCCATATATGTTGACTGACAAGGAACACACACAAAGGATAACACCAATTTTTTTTTACTGAGGGATAACACCAATATTAGCTCACAATTTAATTTGTAGCGGTTCCTTTTCAGTATTTTCCTATATAAAAAATCATCAACTTTTGACATTTTCGCGTCAAAAACTAATACTTGGACACTTCCATGTTAGTGCGAGGGGAAACCAGAAGAAAAAATTTTAAAATTATAAGCAGTTTTTCATATATAGCATTAAAAAAATCAGATATGTTGGATCTGTAATTTATTTTGAACATAAAACATAATGCTATCAATAAATCAATTGAACGTAAAACAATTTTTAAACGACGAATTTGTTGCTCAGGGACATGTTGCAATTCCTGTAACAATTCTTGATATTGAATTAAAAAATTCTCTACCAGGAAAACAGTAAAACAATTTATTTTTATTATACTTACTTGCTAGATTTTTTCATATTTAATATTATATGCTGTAGCATAATACCATTTTTAAAAACTTTAAATCATTTATCATTTTAAATCATATTTTTCGTTAATTTTTTGTCATGGTAATTAAACAACCAAATATTTTTATTTGCAAGAAATAATTCAAAACTCTTACGAGCTCCAAACTACAATTTGGAAGAAATTGAAGATTTACAATTTCAGGATAATAATGATCACGAGGCAGCTGAATCTAATAAAGAGAATGAAGCTTCTGAAGCATCATCATTTATATCATCATCGCCAGAAACGAATAGCGAAACATATTTGAAGGAACCCAAATTGCTAGAATCAATTTCCAGTTCATATAAGAAAAAAGCAGTAAAGTTCTGGGAAAGCAGTAAACTACTTCGCCGTCGTATTCAACATTGATTTCAACGAGTAAGATCCGTCACTCAACTGTTTAGATGGAGAGCTCAACTAACACGCACTTCAAAAATTGAGAAATTCAAACAGCCTCAACAACAAATTTTAAACGAGTTTGGCAATGATAAAACTCTAACTTCATTATTCAGGACAGAGATCTGAAGAGGTGGGCATTAGATTTTGCTCGTAAACAAAACCTAAACGCAAAATCCTGGTTACATAAATTTGTTACACGAAAAATAAAATTTAAGAGGTCATTTTGAAAATGATCAAGTACAGGGTGGTTATAATTAAAGTGACACTTCTAGCGGCCGTTCTGGTAATCAGATTTTGACGAAACATGAGATATATGTTACACAAACCATGGGGAAGAGAATTTTGCAATAAAAAAATTAGTTCACATTTTGACCGCTACGTCAAAAGATGGCGCATGAATAATAACAAAAACAGGTTAGAAGCAGAGAAATTTATAAAATCAGAGCATTTGTTCAATGTGCATTCCATTTGTGTCAATGACATGTTCAAAGCGCATTATTGCATGTTCCACAGTAGAGCGAAGGGTTTCCTGAGGAATTGCAGTGATATGGCGTGTTATGCTTGCTTTCAATTCAGGGACAGTCCGTATTCTTCCTCCATAGACATTCTCTTTCAAATATCCCCACAACCAGAAGTCACGAGGGTTTAAGTCCGGTGAACGAGGAGGCCATGCAGTTGGAAAAGTTCTCGAAACCACCCGATCATCTCCAAACTGAGCATGAAGCAGTTCCTTCACTTGTCGTGCAATTTGGGGTATTGCACCATCTTGCATAAAGACAGTAGTGTCTAAACATTGTCTTTCATGTAAAGCAGGAATGACTTTCGGCTGCAGAAGTTGGCAGTAACGAGCACCAGTGATTGAACATCTTTTAGTGCCTTGAGGAGTGTTATCTTCAAAGAAAAAGGGGCCAGAATGAAATGTGAAGTGAATCCGCACCATACAGTCACGTAATCAGAGTGCAGAAGCTTTTCATGCACAACCATCGGCTTTCAGTACCCCAGATGCGACAGTTTTGAGCATTCACTGCTCCGTCTAGTGTGAAATGCGCTTCATCTGGCCACAAAATGTTCCATGGCCATGCATTATCGACGGCTATTCTAGCCAGAAACTGGCAAGCAAAATCAGTGCATTTTTCCGGATCTTCATGAAGCAACTTTTTTACCACTGGATCTTGTATGGATACCACTTTAAAATGGAACGCAAAACTTTTTGTACCGTAGACCACGGAATAGACAAATCACGTGATACGGCTCGAGCACTTGCTGAAGAATACTGAGAACTTGAAGCATTCTCCATTACAGCAGCAGCAACGTCTTCCACAGTCTCATTTGCAATTCGTTTCCGTCCTCTTCCTGGCAGCACACCCAACTCACCAGTTTCTTCAAATTTCTTAATCATGTTTTTTAAACCATTAATGAACATAGGCCCATTTCGCAAGTTTTTCAAACGTCGATATTCTCTTAGTGCAGCAGAAGCATTATTGCAGTTCTGGTAAAACAACTTCACCAATAAAGCTCGATCCTTTTTAGCTAAAGCCATCGTGAAGAATGACTTTACATTTAATTTCACTGTCATTTTAAAGCTTTTCTAATTTTACATCTCATGACCAGCGCCATATTTTGAGGTAGCGGTCAAAATGTGAACTGATTTTTTTTATTGCAAAATTCTCTTCCCCATGGTCTGTATAACATATATCTCAAGTTTCGTCAAAATCTGATTACCAGAACGGCCGCTAGAAGGGTCTAAATGGTGTCACTTTAATTATAACCATCCTGTACATTGATTTATTAATAATAAACCATTAATGAATGATATAATCAAGTACCGAAAGGCTAAATGAATACTGCTATATAAGCCATTGAAGAACTGCGTTGTTTATATATTCCACCCGAAAAACTTCTAATTTGTAGTTTGTGTAAATTTGAAATGACGAAACTGGTCGTAACGGAGGCGTGTGCAATCAATACCGCCTAGAGAGACAGCATGCTCAAGGAAAAATCATACATTGTTGCCTCCTCTACGGTAGGGACAATTTCGGGCTTAATATTGGCAGAAATACGATTTACATTACCCCACCCCCGTGCATCAAATTAGTGCCAACAATGAGTGAAATATTAAATTGTATTCTTTCGTGAATCGTCATTATGAAATGATAGCTATGCAATTTACCTATCCTTTCCTTTTCCTATCCGTTTTCCTATCCGTTCATTCGTTTCTTACATTATGAATTCGTCGACAAAACGCACAACTCGCTTCTATTGTTTGCAAATAGATGCGACGTTTATATTATTCTGTTCCGCACTTTTCTTCCTTGTACTTGTGAATAAATTTCAACCAGCTTATAATTATGACTAAATTTCTTTTTATAACTTTCGAAAGTATTCCTAAGTCATTTTTCATTGTTTGGAATCGAACGACCGCAAGCTAATGAAGCAGACGCGAGCTAACGAACGCGCGCAAGCTAAGGATGTGTGCGCCTGCTACAACAATCCCTTCGTAACGGGCGAATGTTCCAAGCTAGCTTAAACAATGCTCGAAGAGTCGACATATAATATTTTATTTATTTATTTATTTATTTATTTATTTATTTATTTATTGACGGGAAACCCTATTTAAAAAAATATTAAATATAATCATAAATACAAAACAAAAACAAAGAAAGAGGAAAAGATAATGACATAAATAAAGCAATAAAGTCATTAACGAAATAAATTAACAAAAATGACTTTACCGCCAAAGCAGATAAAGGGAGCACATTTTCGTATTATAGCATCATACATAGATATATATAGATTAACCAACATTTTAACACACTTTAGAGAAAATATATAAACATGAAAATTGTAAATTACTATTTAAGTAAACAAATGTATAGACAGAATTTAAAAGAATTAACTTGAAGGACTGAAGGATTAAACGAAGAGTGAACTTATTCTTTATATATTTGAACAAATAAAAGTTCTATAATTTGTAAGACATTCCCACATAATGTTAAACGAAGTAAGCCTTGATTGCTGAAGCGTTATGTGTAACCATCTATCATCTTTTCATATTCAATTACTAAAGTGTTTCTACGTGATCATCTACTATTGAAGCAAGCGATTAACTACTACTATCTAGCATTATATCTCACAGTATTTAGTTTTCTATACCATTAAGCCAAAGGCAATATATATACCACCATTCAAACATGTACTACTAAACAATTCCGACTACCATTAATTACTCGTTATATTCACTCATGACACTTTGTTACGAGTTGTTTGATATATTAATTGCCATATCTTTGCATTGAAAATTCCAGCGTTAGCATTGAAAGTTCCAACGGTACTATATGGTATCAATTGGTACCATTAGAGCACGTGCTACTTAACCATTTCCCACTATCATTATTTAGTCGTTATATTAACTCAAGAAAAGTCGTTACGAGTTGTTTGATATATTACATGCCATATTTTAGCATTGAAAGTTCCAACCGTACCATACGGTACCTTAAGTTACCATCAGGGCACGTGCTACTTAACCATTTTCCACTATCATTATTTACTTGTTATATTCACTCATGACACGTTATTACGAGTTGTTTGATATATTACATGCCATATCTTAACATTGAAAGTTTCAACAATACCATATGGTAACATTTGGTACGATTAGGGCACGTGCTATTTAACCATTTCCCACTATCATTATTTACTCGTTATATTCACTCATGGTACGTTGTTACGAGTTATTTGATATATTACATGCCATATTTTAGCATTGAAAGTTCCAATGGTAACATGGTATCGTATGGTAACATTAGGGCACGTGCTACTAAACCAATTCCCACTATCATTATTTACTGGTTATATTCAGTCATGATATGTTGTTACGAGTTGTTTGATATATTACATGCCGTATTTTAGCACTGAAAGTTCCATCGGTACCATATAGTACTATTAGGCACGTGCTAGTAAACCAATTACTACTATCATTATTTACGCGTTATATTCATTAATGATACATCCTCACACGTACACGTGCTGTTACACCAATTTGTGCTATCACTAGTTACTCTCATATATTCGTTCATGAGACGGTCGTGACGATTTATTTTATATATTACATGCCATATCTGGTTAGAGGAAATTTTTAAGGGGATATCGTAATGTAACCATTATAGCACGAGCCATTAGAGCACGTACCTATTCCGGCTATCTCAGGTTCGTACTTATTCGTGCTCCGTCCCATATTAATGGATTGGTGAAAACAGAATGTGAAAAAGTTAATTCGTTTTCAAGTTATCGTAATAAATAAATAATAAGCTCCCTACGAATAATAAAATTCTTTTGATTTAGAGTCCGTTCTGCCCTTTCAATAATCGTCAATCTCGTGCATCCTGCGCGCACACCATTTCATTAACGTTTAGAGCACGCGCTGAGCCGAACCTATATGCTTATTACGCGTTTTCTCCAATGCAGTTGTACAGATTTCAAACTAAATTTATCAATTGGCTAAACACTATTTAATAACGTTAGATTCGTTCAGTGGTTTGATATGTTACTTACTATATCTTAACATGGAAAAATTTTGGGGGGTATCACAATAGTACAATTAGAGCGCGTGCCACTGTACAGATTTCGACCATCTTCGAACTCGTCCGTGCCATTTCCCATATCTATCGATTGGTGAAAACAGATTTTTAAAATCTTTCATACTTTCCGAGAAAATCGAGTTACGGACGGACGGACGGTCGGACAAGGCCAAAGCATAAAGCACCTTTCGGTACTTAATAAACCACTGATGAATGATATAATCAAGTACCGAAAGGCTAAATGAATACTGCTACATAAAACATTGAAGACCTACGTTGCTTATATATTCCACCCGTAAAACTTCTAATTTGTAATTTGCATATATTTGAAATGAATTAGGGCACGTGCTACTTAAATATTTTCGACTATCACTATTTACTTGTTAGATTCACTCATGACACGTTGCTACAAGTAGTTTTATATATTACATGCCATATCTTAACATTGAAAGTTCCAATGGAACCATATTGTATCATATAGACCATTAGGGCACGTGCTACGTAACCGTTTTCCACTCTCATTATTTAGTCCTTATATTCACGCATGATACGTCGTTACGAGTTGTTTGATATATTACATGCCACATTTTAGCATT
>JAHWFO010023316.1:0-27444 GCA_023313115.1 Rhysida immarginata
TTTTTTTGTTTGTTTTACAACTTTCGATATAAATTCCGGCATTTTTTGTTTCTATTATTAAACCAATCCGAGCTTTCAGATTATTAAACGTCTTTTCATGTGTATGCCTTCTTATTGGCCGCTTCATTTAACCCATTCTAATTTCGACCAATCCCATGCGGCCTTACCCTTGTCGTTTCTGCATATAAAGAAGTTCTCGTTCGTAGGGTCTCATTGCAAACCTTCTCATTAATAATCTATTTCACTCATTTTTTCATGTCATTATTCATGACATTACTTAAATTGGAAGGCACTTCAACTCTCATGTGATCTTCATTTTCTTATGGTAAACCTGCGAAATTCCTTAAACCAGGGTTCGCGCTAGGACAAAATATCTACGAGTCAATTTGACTCCCAACCTTGAAAACTGCGAGTCAAAATTTAGATTCTTTCTAACTTCCATATTTTTACATGCATCCACAAATCTCTATAATTGCTGCCATATTTAATTAGAAATGTAAACAAGACCACATGTGACAAAATGAAGTGAGTTTAAAATGTGATGAGAAAGATATGGGCTGATGATATTCAAATTTACCAAGTCAATTTTGACTCGCTGATCAAAAAATCACGAGTCAATGTTTAGCAAAAATGCCTATTTGACGCGTAAATTGCGAGTAAGCGCGAACCCTGCCTTAAACAGAATTGATGAGAAGTTTTTTGGGATGAAAATTGCCTTTGTTTGCGCAGAAAATATTTGCCAAAGCATTCAATTGAGCGGTTTTCTAAAGAGGCATTAAATGTGTACGTGCGCGCCCTGACATACTTAGAAAAATGGTACCCTTTTAATGATTCCGTTTATGCAACTTTGAGTCATTTAAATCTTACCGACAGAGTTACATCCCCGTCTATGGAAGAAATAACAGAAGTTTGGTTGTTGTCGCCCTGGAAAAATGAGCTTCCACCCGATTCTCGTTTTGATGAAGTCCTTGCCTTGGATTCTGTGTTTGCAAGGCGACACATCCCTTGAAAAGTGGCGATATTTTTTGAGCCGGGAAGCTGCTCCGAATTTTTCAATACTGTGCTTCTATTCCTGTTTCGAACGCAGGGATTGAGAGGGTTTTCAGTGTTATGAAAAGTGTGTGGAGCGATGAGAGGAATAGATTGTGTCTGGAGTCAGTCAGAAGTGAACTTTGTATTGCCTTCAATATACCTTATGCTTGTACAGACAAAGAACATTTTTCTTCAAAACAAGGACCTTTTAAGAGCAGTCCAATCTGACGGGAGAAGTACATGCCAATGATTTCATAACTTTTTGTATATTGATTTATTTTTCACATTATTATTATTGTAAATAAATAAAAATATAAAAAACATTTTTTATGATTGATTTTAATTTATAATTTAATTTTAAATTAATTGATAAATTTTTATTTTCGTAATAATGTAGGGGACGTTAATCCCACTAATAAATAAATGATTAAAATTTAACATAAAATCTGTCCGGTTTTTTTAAATGGCCACCCTAGCAACTTGTTCATGAAGGAGAGTATATTTCTTCTTTACTTCAGGCTGCCCAATCTGGGACTTTGTTAATGTAAGTTTGTGGATGGCCATGTCTTTTTCAAGACCTTGAAACAAAAGCCAGACACTAGGATGACCGTAGTGGAATAGAGAGTTTAGTGCGTTATGATAGTTGTTTTAGGAGATCTCTCAGTGGCAGCTTCATATTGGTTCCAAATTCTGACTGGAAACAGTGGATCTCTACCTGCTGCACCTTCTATGTATGTAGAGAAGTAAGTGAGGACATCATTGTACATATCCTCATCAGGGAAGGTGGCTGCAAGGATATCAAAGACTGCTCTCACGTCATTCATTGGCACAAATGCCAATGCTGCCAGTGATTTCAACTGTAGCTTTAAGTCTATATTAGACTCAAAGTCGGCTTTCAGGCCCACACTGTTGATTTTTCTGATTAGACTTTGGCATAAGTGGAAGTAGCATCCCTTGACATCAGCATTGGGAAATGCTAAGACAGCAGCAGCTATACAAGCCTTCTCAAAATCTACCAAGATCTTTCTCGGAGACAAGTTAGGTAGTAAGTGTTTCAAAATTTGGAACATCCTGTTGTATGTACCCATGTTTTTTCTCTGCAAGAGAAAATACACGCAAGAGGGATATGAGTATGCCAAGTGTATAGTTGGTAGAACATGTTTGGGGCTTTGTCAAATGTGCCATCCCCATAGATGTTCTCAACAAATCTCTGTCCCCAATTACTAAAATTCTGTCGGCAACATTCTCGCCAGAGTCAAAGAGCAGCAGAGATGCATACTTCTCCGGAATAGAAAAACTTGGCGTGGTAGGGTTAGGTAACTGTTCACCTGCTCTGTGTCTCAGAAGATTTCTTGATACGGATGATGGTTTGGGCAGGTGTGCCAAGACATCACTATTCACTCCTGTTAAGGCTGATCCAATGACATTTCTTGCAGTGGCCCCTACAACTTTCATATCCTCCTTCATTTTGCTTTTGATCAGATATGCTTTGGCCTTTTGAGGACAGGAATCATGTGAATGGATTGGAAGATTACCAATGATGCTGTTATCTTCAGAAGAGCCTTGCAGTTGTTGTCATTGCTGTTATGCTCTCTGCATCTCCAAGTTGTTATTCTTGTTATGTCTGAATTTGGTGTATTCAAAGTCCTGAAAAAGCAAATCTGTGTTTCCCTTTTGGGTTTTGGAAAACTCCATTGTAGCCGGACTAAGTAAGAATGATCGGGAGCAGTACTTGAAGACTGGCAGATCGAGAGAAACGGGGAAAATTCAACAGTCAGTGAGTAAATATATAGTAACACTCCATCTAACCTCTCCCTAACTGCGATTGGTCGGCCTTATCACCATGCGTATGATTACATTGTTACTTGGTTTCTTGGACAATCCACAACATAACTGTTAAAAAACACTTACAAAAATAAACTTTCAACTTTTTATGACGAACAGGATTAAAAATAATAATTCTGAACACTTACAAGAAGTCACAAAAATATTCTCTTCTATCCCCCATGATGCACAAGCAACATCTTCAGCCATGTTTTTGTGGCGAGCCTGATCTAATCGCAGTTCAGCAGTATAAAAGGTATTTATTTCTGTTTTGACTAGCTCATTATTATGTTTTTAGGGACCATTAAAAACTTTATGAATTGCATTTCTTTATAAACAAAACAAAAGAATTAATTGCTCACAGCGCTTGTAGCACGATGTCGCGCCGTGATTAGGCTTCGACCAATCGCAGTTAGGGAGAGGATAGCTGGAGCTTTACTATAATAGAAAGCGACTTTCCAGATTATTCCTGATTGGGCGTGAAAGGACCGGAAATGAGAAATCCGATTATGGCCTTTTGTTTCATTTGTTCTTTTTTAATATTTGTTTGGTGACCTAAATATCTGAAAAAATTAGTTTCAAATAATTTCTCGTATTTGGTTTGTTCCCATAGATGGCGAAAGAATAAAAAAAATTGTACGAATTGTATTAATGAATGTTGCTTTAAAAAGCTAGTTTTTTTTTTGAAATGATAGTTTTAAATTAAATGTTACTATTATACATTTTGTTAGAGAAATAGATATTTTAAAAATAACTAATACAATGATACAGATAAAACAGCACGAAATTTAATATTTTGTCCCTTTTGTTTATTGATGTGTGGTGATGAATCGAAGCATCGATGATTCACATCATGATTCTGTCCCGTTTTGCCTATGTTTAAGTAAACTGTAACTTTAGATCCTCGTGTTATTTATTGTTACAAATAAAGATTGTTTAACCCTTCCAAACCTGCCTTTTTATTTATAAATATAAAAGATTTCTAATGATACTTGCCCCATAGCGTTAACTGAAAAGTGGACACTTGCCCCATAATACTGATGTATATTCAGTTTTAAATTTAATATTCTAGTTTTAAATTTTTACTGGAAAGTGTACTGGAATTTTTTATTATTCTTAAGTTGATATAAATTTTATAAACTTTCGTGGAACGTTTTTGTGTGGCGATGATCGATGTAACGAAACATCGATGATTTTGTGTGACGATGAATCGATGATTTGAAACATCATGATTCTGTCCCGTTGTGTCATTGTCCGTTTTTGTCACCGTCCCGTTTTGTCATTGTCCCTTTTTGTCACCGTCCCGTTCCGTCCTTTTCCGTTTTGTCATGGAACCATATTTTTCAATATTGTGCATTTCACAATTTTTTTCTCCTGAAATCTGAAAATTCATTTTCTATCATTTGTGAGGTAGCCAGCTGTGTACAGCATTATATTATTAGATTTTATGTTTATATTTTATTAGACTTAATTTAGCAGATCTATGATTACTGCTTAATTCCTCTGGCTCGGAAGGGCTCATATTCCATGCTTTATCTTATTAGGGATACATCTCTGATCTTATATTTCAACTTATTTAAAACAGCAGATTTTTTTTCATTTATTTTAACGTTAAAGAGTATCCTCAAGTTTTGTGGAAGACAATTACCTAAAAATATACTACATTTTTATAAATGAACCCGTAATATAGCTGAAAAAACCTCCGTCATCCTAAGATTTCCATCTCATCATCCGCGTAACTCGCATCTCCAGCGCCACTGCCACTGTCATCAAATCGAGAATCAAACACGTAGCACTGCCAGTAGTAACAGTTGCCACACTATTCTTCTAGCCACTATAATATTATTAGGGTTCGGATTTTGCATATAATGCATATCTTTTTTCCCGAGCTAGTAACTCATTTAATGATGTTTTATGCACTGTTAGTCCCCTCTGGAACTCGTAGCCTAAGTTTTATTGTGCATATCGTGTGTTTCAAAAGTTCCCGAACGCAAGAGATGACTTTCCCTGCATAACGTACTGTTGGGCAGGTATGCTGAAGGGCTGGTTTCCTCTTTTATTCAATCAATGGATGCTCCCAGTCGTTACGACTCCCGCTATTTATTTTACATAAATGCAAATACGCATATTTGAGAGTGAAATAAAAGGTTCAAGTAAAAAATACTACAAGTTTTATTTATACGGTATTAAGCTTATACCGGTACAGTAACAGTTTAAAAAGCGTTTATTGCGTGAAAAACAAATGAAATACAGAATGCAAGAACGAGCAGAGATGGCTCTCCTTTGCGCGAGAGGGGATTTGACACATTTGAGAAACTTTGCCACTATGTAAAACTAATTTTATGTAATTTATTTGGTTTATTTTAGTGGTTGGCCGAACATTACTCCTGCTGTCATAGGTTAGGCTTTCCCTACATACAGAAGCGGTAGTTCGGGAACTTTTGAAACACACTGTATAAATGCATATTTCAGGTTTTAGCGCATATTTTGGGCATTTTTCCTTATTAAAGCATATTTAAAGTTAATTATACAATCTATTATGTTATTTAAAAAAAATATATACCTAAATGCTTTCATTGATTGGGCCATTGTAAACCAAGAAGCACCAGATAGAAGAGCCAGCTGTTGTAGAGATCTTTACTGTATAACATTTGGAAAAATTTTGATTGTTCAGGTCAATAAATTTTAATTTTTGCTATGGTTTGTCTTCGTTTTTATCCGTCCATTTTCGTAAGTATGACATTGAAAGCAAGCGTGAAAGTAAATTTTTGGCACTTTTTTGGCCTACCACTCTCTAAGAGTGAAGGCCTATGTGTTTCAGAAACTCAATTTTTTTTTTTTTTTTTTTTTAATCTGAAATCGGCTTAAAAACTCGTCATTCGAAAAGATATGTTGAAATTTTGAAAAAAAATTTCCGTTTGTACTTATGTGACCAATTTTGTGCAGCTAACTACTCCGAAATGGCAAATAGCAGAACCGAACAAAAATTATACATACTTAAAGGGTACCTTAAATTGTGCCTTAGCGTATTTTTTTATGTCAATTGGTTGTCTTTTTAGAGATATTAATTTTTTCTAAAAACTAAAAAAAATGTCTGTAGCGTTCAAACCAGCAAACCAAACTCAATAAAAACGATATGTACGGACTCCTCTCATTAATGCGAATTTTTTTATCAGGACTTTTTTGGCTCTGATGAGCCGTCTTGGAGTTATTAACGCCGTTAGCTCTTTACAGCCCTGAAGTTTCAAGATAATTCGTCAAGTACTTTTCTAGATATTCGACAAAACGTCTAAAATCGAAAGTGTCCAATTACATTTGAGTATAGTGTTTATGCCCAAATCGAAAGTGTCCAGATAGTGTTTATGCCCATATTTTAGCACTTTTTAGTACATATAAATCCGAACCCTAACTATATACAGTATATATACAAGCAAACGAAAACGAAAATAATTATTAAAAAAAAAACAAACAAAACAATAGAATATTTCTTAGCAGGCTCTTGGTTGAGTTAAGTGCGGCTCCCATTGAAAATTTAATCCTGTTTTTTCAGAAAATTTTTCACTGAATCTCATTAAAGTAATTAATATTTTGCCATTTGAGATGGTGTATTTAATACTATGTAACTATATATAGTGTGACTCTTTATAATATAAGAAAATCCGGAATGCGGCTCTCATTGACCTCAACTCAAGCGTGCCCACCCCTGCTATATAGCGATAAAAGTCTTATAAAAATAGAGAAAAATATAAAGAAAATTCCAAGGCCTGGTTGTAGTCTTATTAATATCAGGTAATGGCGTGAAAAAATCCTTTTAAGACCATTTTCCGATTATTCTTATAAAAATAATTATGAAAAAACGTCAGCCAATGAAAAATTAGCATAGCAGATTTCAGCCACTATTTATTTGTAAAAAAAAAAAAAGCTCCCTGCCAAGTGGCTGACACGCTAAAATATATACACGTTTTTCTTTTACACAATTTTTGAAAATTTGCCCCCTTTAATTGTTACGCTAATTGGAAAACGAATGCCCAAAAAAGACGCAGACGCCTAACAAACGCCAAACCGACGCTAAATGGAAACCAGCCTTAAAGGGTGTCAGTTTCAAATGATCGTTCAGTGTATTCCAGTATTCAATAATTTGGAAATACATTATAGATGGAAATAAAAATACAAAGATCGAACCATGTCGCGGATTTTTTACTTTCTATCTCCAATTAATATCATACCTGAAACAAAGGCTTCTTTACTGTTCTCAATCAATTTGCTAGGCTCTTTTGGAGATATTGGCTGAAAATTAAAAAAAAAAAAAAAAAAAAAAAAAAAGTTAAACGTGAAACTTTTAAAACTGCTCATGTTGATTTGTATATACAGAGCGAGTCAAAAGTCTTTACCCCCCTCCCTCCCCCATACAATTTCAAACCGAGTGGAGATGCAACAAATCTGTTGCAGGCAACATATAGATAGGAAGGTGCTAAACAATGATTGTGTCAAATTTGACCTTTGAACTCGTAGTTTGCACCTTGCAATTTGTAACTTTGTAACCGTTACAAGTAGAGAAAAATTTCCAATTGTACAGTTGTAGAGCTCAAAACGCTGATTTTAACAAAAAAGATTTTCTCTACCAGCAATGGTTTCAAAGTTGCAAATTGCAAGGTGCAAAATTCGAAGTCAAAGGTCATATTTGACACCACCGTTGTTTAGCCCCTACCTAACTTCCTATATGTTGTCTGCAACAGATTTGTTGCATCTCCACTAGTTTTGAAATTGTATGGGGGGGGGGGGGGGGAACAGGTTTTTTTTTCACCCTGTATAATGATCTTGAATAATCATTTAGAATATGTCATACATTCGGTGTTATGAGAATGATATCAGCTTCTTGTTCTTCGTAATTCTTTTGTAATGCGAGTATTTTAGCTGCACAAGCCTCTATCAGTTGTTGAAGATAATCATCTTTTAGATTATGGAGTACTGTATCTGGGATGTTGATGCCATTATACTGCAGGATTGAAACGAGACTAAACTAAATCTTTTCTAATGAAATGAACTTTTATCCTAAATAGCTTTTACTTGTTACAAAATTGATGGCTTAAAATTTAAAAGTTATAAGGTAGTCCTACCTATTTAGGACTTTACTGAAAATTGCAAGCTATAAGACATTGATAATGCTAACCCCTTTTATTCCATCGAATTTTGAAAAAATTTCTTCTAAAATTGCTTTGATGTTTGCGTTAGTGTTCATGACGTCTTCTAAAAAACGTTTCTCGGAGTTTATTAACTTCTCATTTGCACACATTTTTTCGTTTTGTTGGCGAATTAATTCGAAAGTCCTAAAAAGATCAACGACACAAAACAAAAAGAACTACTCAATAGTGAGATAAAGTATTAAAAAAAAAAAAAAAAAAAAAAAAAAAAAAAAAAAAAAAAAAAAAAATCGCTTTTCTTTTTATTTGTTTAACTTGAAATATTTTTGATTTTCTATGAATTTCAATTCTTCTAGTCGATTTTCCAGCCCATTTTTCTCTTGTTGCAAATTCGCCAATTGAGCCAGAAGATTTTCTTCTTTCTCTTTCAAAAATTTACACGTGCTCTTTTGCGAGTTATGAAGTTCAACGAGGTCCTAAATCAAAGGAGGAATATTAAATTGGCTAGCAGAGTTCTCATTATTCTTTAGAACTTTGCAGTAAGGATAAAGGCAAAGAGCCATCTATGTTGCATGTCTGTACATGGCTTTTTGTCTTCTTATCCGCTAGTATACCTCTGCAGTTGCAATCCCAGTTTTATTTCGCACTTCATCAAAAAGTTCAATGAAAGAGGCCAATTGTTTTTCCTCCGAAGCTATTTTAGAAGGATCTTTGATTTGATTCATTAAATCCTCCCACATTTTTATGGAGTACGGTATTGACTATAAAACATACAAGAGAATATAAGAAATTAGTGAGAACACGAGAGGATGATAAAAAATTCCAGCGTTGAAAGATTACCTTTCTTTTAGAAACAGTTTTAATTTCTTCTTTCTCCTCGTCGATTTGAGTCTGCACGTCTTTAGAGTTTCTTTCGTGCTCAGATTTCGAGGTTCGCAATTTCCACTCGAAAACAGTTATGTCACAAATGATATCATCGCGCAGTTTTTTGGCAAGATTCTCAACTTGATGAATTCTCTTAGTTTCAGCTATGTACTTCAGTAAATCGTCCTCCATTTTTTTCAGACGTTGGCTGAACATCTGCTCTTCCTATTATGTGAAAAGTTATCATTATTATAGGAAATCTTCGCTTATTCCTGCTTAGATAATAATAAGTCAATAAATTCTTACTGATTAAAATGTATTTTTTTTTTTAAATAATGCTTGTATGTATCTTGAGAATTTCAGAAAATTGATGTGCAATCAATAAGGAAACAACTCAAGAATCCCCTGAACTCTGTTAATCACAATATTAATTTGCACGAAAAGGAAATATACCGGTATTTAAAAATCTCAACCAGGCGCACCCCTATTCGGAAAGTCTGATCATAAAGGTGGGATAGAAAGCTTAAAACCAGAAGGCATTTGTGCGGGCTTTTTTAAAATGAATTTTAATTTTAACATTTTCATCCTCTAATTAACTAATTCATTTGGTTGAGTATTTTACGCTTTTTTTTTTCTTTTTTAATGTAAAAGGCCTGACTAAGCCGGATCTTGTCATCCTTTTTGCTTAATTATTTTTCTCATAATTTTTAAGGAACCATGTAGCCTTCCTTACCTCTTGTAGTGTAGTAATGATGTTCTTGTAGAGTTGTTTAATATAATTCGCTTCGTCGATTTTAATTTGAAGCTGGGCTATACAAGTTTCGAAATATTTCATTTTCTGTTAACAAACGAAGAAAGTATACAAATTAGCAAGTGAAGTTTGTAGACTAATAAATATTCGCAAGTGATATTAGTCATACGGCTTCTTCGGTGAAGGTAATCTCTTTGACACCGAGCTTGTAATCTCGGACTCCGTCTTTTGCAGACATTCTCAGGCGCTGAGTTTTCCTTTTTCGGATGCATCTAAGTTTGTCCCTCTCCTTTCTCAACATGAAAACCTTCTGTTCTAATTCTTCTCTAACTTTCTAAGAAGTCAAATTCACGTGATAAACAGGCATACACTTTAAGAATATGCAATCCGAGAGAGAACGGGAAAAAAGTTTTACCTCGGGACTTTTTTTCCCACAAATTCGAGCTAGTTGTTTGTCATTTGATATCTTCCAATAAACAGTTTCACACATCTACAATTTAAAAATAACGAAACGAAATAGCATAATAGGGAAAATTTTAATACAAACCAGCCACCTTCAAAGTGAGTAGAAAGAAAGATATTTCACCCGACGGTCTTTAAGCTTCGACTGTTGCAATATCCAGACATCCTCGAGCAATTGCTTGATTTTTGCTTCATTGTTTTTCCTAGTCTTCTCCAATTCTTCAAACATACCTTTTCTTTGTCCATCTAAAGAAAAGAAAAGATTTTAAGAGATTTTAAAATAAGGGGAAAGCTTATTTTAGAGCAAAACACGGAATATTTATTACCTGACAAATAGATTTTTCCTCTCAGCTCTTGGAGTTGTTGGCAATTATTCGTCTTCTTCTCCGAGTTTTGCATTTTGAAACCGATGTTTAATTAGAAACAATTCTAAACGAGCTTCTACGCACGCATATTATAAATTTAATAGGATATCGTTTTGTTTTATTTTATACAATAAGTTATTTTCCCAACCGTTTCCCATTAACATCAGATAAGCATCGAATATTTAGTCATTGAATTGTGAAGTAGCAGCTATCGTCAGCGTCACTCTCCGAGCACAAAAACGATAATGGTTTCTAACCGCAAATGGATATTTTACGTCTACGTGAAGTTTTGAAATGCTCGCTTCTATTTGATCTGGTACAAACCAATTTTCAGGTTCCGTCATTGTTCTCCTGGCTGGCATGAATCAACCATTGCTATTTCGGTTTGTTTTACACAAATTATGCATTGGGAGCGTCAGTCAAAAATCAATTTTCTGCAAAATTTCCGTTGACAAACACGTCTGGAGAATTAATCGATTTCTACCTGAAGTTGCAGCCATTAGGGCAATGAATGCCTTCTCAGTTGTTTGTATACGACAATTCTTTTGAAAGATGTTCGGTTAAATTATATCCGTAAAACCAATGTTGCCACCTGTCCGAGTTGACCTGGACAGTCCGTCTGGGTGTCAGAATTGATTGATTCATTCATTCATTCATTCATTGATTGTCCGGGATTACCAACATATTTCGAAAATTTTAAAATAAAAGGAATTTTTTTTTTTAATTAAAAAACGCATGTTTATAGAAAAAATAATTAAATGCCAACATTTTTATACTAACATTAATAAAACGATTTTGAAAGCAACTCGGAACAATGGCAAAGAAAATAATTCAAAAAAGTAAGGTAAGAATTGTTGGGGTTTGTTGTTGTTTGTTTTTTACTTGGAGGGGGGGGGGGGGAACTTGATGCTTTGAGCATCCAGAATTTTTGCATCATCCAGGTGGCAACAATACGTATTTGGTTGATACTAGATAAAAATTTGAACCTTATAAAGTCTACAAGTAAGTAATACATTAGTTCGAGAAAGGTTTTTAATTTAATTTTTGTTTTTTTAGCTGCTCGATAATAACGGTCGAATAACAATTCATAATTCAATTATTTTAACAGGTTTTCTATGAAATCTGAAGTTAATGTACAGTCAACCAAAGGAAATAATCCACACGAGTTTAATACTTAATATTACATTTCATGCCAATGTGTTGTTTTAAGTATAATTATTCAAATTTAATAATGTTAACTCTAAATGTAATATTAACTTCTTAAAAATAAATCAATATTGAAACGGTAAAACTTAAGAGTAAAAATCAAGTGTGGATTATTTCCCTTTGATGACTGTATTTGCTTCACACAACAGGTAGTTGAATGAAATGACATTATCGATCTCCTAACTATTTGGTTGATATTTAAAAAACCCGAAATGGGGTTAGCAAAGTGACGGAAGGAACGAATTTCTAAAACTCGCCAATGTGTTTTATAATGTATCATCAAATGCACGTGCTGTGGTTATCGAAAAACTTTTGTAACAAGAAAATTTCAACTTTAATCTTTCCACCGTCCGATATCTTAATAAAGAATCCTGAAACGTCGTTGTTCGTTTATGTTGTTTGTTACAATTTTAATATGCTGAAAAGAAAACAGATTTCTAAGATGTGCGTGTGTTTTATTTCAAAATGTACTCCGTAATGGCAGTTTAAAGGAATTAACTTTCTATTTCAAGTTGTTGAAATTAATTTTAATATTAAATAAATAGTTGACCATTACATAAAAATATAAAAATAAGTAAATACTGTGGAATGGAACAACCTGTAATCCAAAAGGAGGAAAAACGAAATACCGGATACGTATACATAAAAATATGCAAAATAACAAGGACTCATGTTTAACAAGTGAACAAGAAGTATCTTTACGATAGGAGAATTCATTCCTATTCAGGAAACTGGCGTTCACCACTGCTGTGTACCAGCGCGTCCAGACAGTCTTCGCCGTCTTTTTCCTTAAACGAAAGTAAAATAAATAAAATAAAAAAAATAAAGGCAGATTTATTAGGTCAGCAGAATTAAACAGGCAACAGTTAGGTATTCATTTGAAATTTGTAAACATTGCATTGAACATCTCTATGGGATTAGAACTTATCTGAAATAAAACTACAGGGTCGAGTCACTGAATTATGACCACCTACCTAATAACCCGAAAAGCCTCCTTTTGCAGCCAAAACAGCAGCTAGACGACGGGGTATGTACTCGATGAGTGCTTGGAAGGTCGCAACAGAAATCTGTGTCCATGCGAACAGCAGAGCATCACGTAACTCGTGAAGATTTCGGGGTAGAGGGTCTCGCTGCAACCTTGACGTGTGGGTCCAGATGTTCCCACAGATTCTCGCAAGGATTAAGATGTGGGGAATTTGGAGGCCAGGGTAGTAAGTGGAACTCATCCTCATGCTCCGCGAACCATGCCCGGCAAATTTTTGGCCACGTGGCATGTGGCATTGTCCTATTGAAAGATGCCATCATTCCCAGGATACACAGTTGCCATGTAGGGATGCACCTAAAATCAGATTCATTTTAAACTGACACCATTGGGAGAGTTAGCGACCTCACCACCTGAGAATGGCTTCCAGTATTCCTACGCATCTATCGCTATTCCAACTTCCATCTTTTAAAATATATTTCCTGTCGGACATTTCAGTTAATAATGTTAAAGTGATAAACTACAGGGTGATTCAGTCAATTTCTGACCATTTCAGTACTATGATTTATTGACCCATTAATGTTTGCAAACTTAGCATTTCAGTATGATATTTTAGGCAGTTCGGAGTTTTTATTCCCGTGGAAAAGTCTTGATGATATGCTCAATGTGGCCACCACGAACGTTTTGAACTGCTCGCAGCCGAATGGTGAAGTTTTTCATAACTCTATCCAGGGTTTCTGCATCCACAAGGGTGCAGCAGTCGATGCTTTGTCGCAGCTGGCCTAGGGTTCTTGGTGCTGTAGTGAACCCCCAGAGATAAAAATCACATGGGTTTAGGTCAGGACTCGTTGGGGGCCAAAAAAAGCCACCCCCGAAACGATCTGGAAACCCGTTTGAAATGACACGATTTCCGAATTTCTGTGTGAGGCCTAGCCCCATCCTGTTGAAACCATTGATGTCGAAGCGGTATACGCCTCCTTCGCAGCTCGGGGATGAAGAAGGTTTCCAACATGTTAAGGTAAGCCTGTGACGTTACGGTGCCCTCAAAAAAGAACGGACCAATGATGCCTCTTTTGGAAATAGCGCACCAAGCCATAACCTTTCGTGGATGAAGAGGTGACTTATGGATCTCATGAGGTTGCTGGGAACCCCAAAAACGAACGTTGTGTTTATTAACGTCACCTGACAGATGGAAGAAGGCCTCATCTGACACTCACAGGCTTCCATTTCTGCTCCAAACTCCATCGCAAATTGTTGTCGCTTCTGTCTTCCAGTGTCTGTTAACTCCTGATAAACATGGGTCTTATACGGGAACAGGTGTAAATCCTTTCTCGTGGTATACGACAGCCCTGCCTTCTTCAATGGATAGGCGGCGAACAGATTTTTTGGTAGGGGAATCGACCAACCTTGTGCGAACATTTTCGACAACTTCGGCCGTTCGAACACGAGCTTCGCTCCAGCCTTTTTTCTTGCCTTTAACACATCGAGTGGCACGAAATTGCTTGACAAAATCCATGATTGCTTGCCTGCCTGGTGCGTCTCGACACTTATACTCCTTCCGGAACTTTCTTTGCACGGTTACAGGTGATTTTGTCTCGAAATACCATTCGACAACCTTGCATTTCTGCTCGGTTGATAAAGCGGGCGCCATTTTTCAACAATACGATTTTCATGCAGCGCCGTTGCAACAATACAAACTCCAACTATTTAGAAATTCGATTATGGCGCTCATATTCTTTCAATTGTTTATCCCTAATGCACGTCATTCGAGTGAAATGGTCAGAAATTGACTGAATCACCCGGTATGTTATTTAATATCTGCATGAAATGACAGTAAGAAATGTGCTCGCAGGGAAGTTGGAATAGCGATAGATGTGTAGGAATACAAGAAGCCATTCTCAAGTGATGAGGTCGCTAAAGTACTTTCCCAGTGGTGTCAGCTTAAATTGAATCCGACTTTAATCGGCAACGATGGATGTGTATGTACAGCTATTGACGGTACCTTCCAGAAGAAGTAATGGACCCAAAACATGCTCCAGACCATTAGCACTGCCTCATCCAGCTTATGGTTTCGGATGTCTCCCGGCGGATAGCGCCAATCGATACGAGGCAGTAGAAAACGCGACTCATCGGAAAATGCAACCTTTTCCCACTGGTCTAGGGTCCAATGTTTGTACTGCAATGCAAACGCACGTTGTTTCTCGGGCGATGCACACTTATCAACATGGGTGCTGCGGAGGCCAAGACGCAACATGGGCGTTGTTCTCGATAGCTTTATGGTGCATTCCTCGTTCATTTGGGCTGTCAATGTGTCGACGATAGAGCGTCGATCACTCTTAAGCCCCGTTCACACTGGGCCAGCAAGGCGGTAAAGCGGCTTAGTGGCACTTGTTGATCTTGTTGACGCAAGGCCAGCTAGAAATAGGTCAAGTGCAGTGCCAGCGACCGTTTTCCCGTTGCCGCTTTCATCGAGTTTAGCTTCATCCAATAGCCGGGTACTGACTGAGCCAGGAGCCTGGCGAAGCATATGCTCGCCCGAGCCATGCAGAGTCGGTTTTTGTCCATGCTCAAAGGCGCCTCAGAACGAATGCCGCGCGCACTCAAGACGGTTCTATCTTGCCTCGCTCGCTCACTCGCGCTACGGAGAAAGAGAAGGTTTTAAAGTTCATCGAATTATATGGTTATTTTGGGATTCACAATGAGCAGAATAGAAGGCTAAGGGAAGACCAGGAAATGAACTGAGAATAATAAAATTTGTGTCATTCTTAAGTATTTTGGCATTTACAAGAGGGTAGAGTGTTTCAAATTCAGTCTCAGACAACCGTGTAAAATTTTTTTTCTTCATCATCAAAACGCAAATCTTCAAATAATTTGTTCCCTGTTGCAATCTGTTTTCATAGTTTTTTCTCACCCAAAAGAGCTTAGATTTTTTCTTCTTTTTCTTTAAAAGATGAACGCAGTAGCTGCAACGGGTATCCGTACGTGCGGTCTGAATTGGAAGTCAAAAAAAAAGAAAAAAAAAAAAAAAAAAAAAAATGCTCGGCCGTTTGCGCAGTTTCCTTGAAACCGAGGCTGCCTCGCACTGCAGACCTCGATTATGGCAGACCACTGGAGCACGTGATCAAAAAGAGCGATGGCTGAGCACAATTTTATAGTGAAATAGAATAAAGGGAATGTGAAGATATAAATTGCTATTGTCTTCTAGCTTTTTACATCGTTAAATAGTTATACTTGATTCAATTTTATTTGGACAATTCGCTTGGAAATTAGCAAGTTTTAGAAACATTGCGATATAAATACAGAAAAATAGGCCGGTACTGCACACTGAACAAATAAAAATAAAACTAGTGTATGTTTATTTTTATACTCTGTTTTGGTATGTTTTCTCAACGACATAAATTATAGTTGAACTTCTTTATAACGAACTCTGGAGAGAGGAAAAGACCTCGGCTATAACGAAACAATTTGGAATTCCCAACTGTGCCTTTCAACAGGGGTATAACAAATTCTGAATTGCCTCAGATTAACACATTTCGGAAACTACAAATTCCTATCGACTTTTTTATTTAACATCGAAACGACACCGCCATTATATTTCTCTTCCCTTGCCGCTTCTCTCTACTCGTGCCGGTGCAGCAGAGGAGGCAGGCAGAAAAAGACGCTTCGCTGCTTTACCGCCTTGCCGATCCAGTGCGAACGGGCTGTCAATGTATCGACCACTTGTAACCAGCCGTCGCAAGCGCTGCTCACCCCGTTCATTAACGGCCCGTAGTCCTCTACAACGATGTGTATTCTTCCATTCATTGTACACCTTCACTACGGCACTTCGCGAACAGTTCACGAAAGCGTCGGTTTCCGTAATGCTGCCGCCTTTTGCACCCGAGCTTTTTCAAGGGCTGCTAGGTCGCGTGCTTTACCCATGACGGCGACTATTGCTGTACGAACTGTTCTTCTGAAACCACCCTTTAACACTTCTGAAAAAAATATTAACGCTGAAGAAAACTTCGACTGAAACCCACAGACTGTTGAAGGAGGCTTTTGGTGAACAAGCTTTAGGTCAAACCCAAACATTTGAGTGGTTTAAGAGTTTCAAAGATGGTCGGGAGTCTGTGGAAGACGACAAGCATTCTGGTCGACCGTCAACAAGCAACTCCAGAAATGATTAGAGAGGACCAAAGGTAGACCATCCACGATGTTTGTGATCGCCTTGGACTGTCACACGGGACGTTTTGAGACGATTGAGGGAAAACGTGAGGCGCAAAAGGCCAGAGATGTGGAAGAAGAAAGACTGGCTGCTCCATCACGCTCGCTGTGAGGGACTTCCTCAACAAAAACATGACCACTGTCCCCTGGCATCCTGCGATTTCTACCGCTTCCGAAAATTGAAATTACAGTTAAAAGGCGACGATTTGACTCCATTGAAGTGACCCAAGTGGCATCACAGCATGTGTTAAACATGCTCCAACCTGGAACTTCCAGGAGTACTTCCAGAAGTGGGAGCAGGTCATATTATATCTAAATAAATGTGACGAGATATAATATGACGAGATTAAAGTGTCGAGTCGACTGAGTGACAAAACGATCTTGGGACAAAGTGAATGTGATCAAAAGTGACTATGACAAAAGTGTGATGACTAGAACTCATACTTTGCAAATGGAGGGGGGGGGGTGAGCCAATGACCATGTGGTTTAAAGATTTTCCACATCGTAGTCACAGAGGGGAGGAGGGGGAGAGGGTATACAGGGCGTTTCTAAATGGAAGGACAATAAGTACCTAGTGTGATCCTTTGCATGATAAACTTAAAGTTCCTTATGCAAAATGTTCAAAACTCAAATTTTAAAGGTCTAAACATCACGCGAAGTTTTCTGAAAGCTGGCGGAAAACTTCATTTAATCTCAACAATGGGCCTTTTGCCCGCTCACGAGATTTCCGGTATTACGTCATCCCATGCGCGATTGAAACCGAGGCTGGAGGGAAGCAAATCCTAGGATCTCTAACAAGAAGTGAAGTGGCGTCGCGGTTTTTTATACTTTATGGTTCAATTTTGTACAATCTTTTTTATTTTGGCCTCTATAACAATTGCATTTCATAAAATACAAAATTGCTATCATCACATACTAAATAAAAAAAAAATGAATTTTTTAAAAATTAATTCGTAATAAGTTTTTTTTGTGTTTAAATAAGATCAATTTAATTTTCACTTAAAATGTTCAATTAAGATTTTAATTTTAATTAAAAATCAATTATTTATAACTTAAAATGTTCTCATATAATTAAAGCATAAATAAAATAAAAATAAAAAGCACTTTGTTTGCATAATATACAGGGTGTCTCATGTATGTTCCGCGATTTTTTGTTGTTTTTGAGATATGAATTTTTTTGTTTTATTTTTAGATTTTTTTAAATTTTGGACGGTTTTAGCTCTAACTTTTTCTGTGAAGTGATTCTTTGAGATTTTCTTTGTTAGTATAATGGCTAGCATGTGTGTTCGTCTGTAACAACACTAAACACCAAAATTCTAACTACTACTAGCTCAGATTTTGATCACAAAATTAAAATTTCTGTTTGAGAGAAATTGTTACTTGATTTCAACTTGAAAAAAAAATTACTTAACCCTGATTGAATAACTTCCTGATAATTTTAAAAACTTTATGGGTTCCTTAGCTCTCAAAATAACCCAAAAAAGTTGGTACTTTATAGGGCATTTTTACGCGAAAACGGAGTTTAAAGTTGATACAGTCGAAAATAGTGAAATTAGGAATGTTAGATAAAAAGATGTAAAATAATGTATTTAAATTCAAATCATAATTATTTTTTTACATTGTGCTAAATAAAACAACAGAAATAATCTTCAGAAATCATTTATTTATTACTGTTTTCACAATAAATGTTCAAAGTGCCTGCCACCTGCCGCAATGCACAGACGGCACCTACGCAAAAAATTACCGCGCAAATCTCGGAAGGGTAATTATTTTGTCTTAGGTTTTTTGTCGTATTATTTCTTGAGCTTCATTTAATTTAGTTTTTAACTCCTCCAAAGTCGAGAATTCGTGATGGTACACCAATTCCTTATAGCATCCCCAGATAAAAAAATATATGGGGTTCAGGTCAGGGGACCTTGGAGGCCAGGCGATTGGTGCATTACGGCCAATCCACCTCTCTGGGAAATGCTCGTTCAAATGGCCTCTAACTTCTCTTGCAAAGTGGCAAGGGGCACCGTCGCACTGAAATATCATGTTCTGGCGTGGCCTCCACAAAATCATTTTGTAAAAAAATTTAATAATTTTCACCATTTAATCTCGTTGGGAGTAAAATTTTATGTAAATAAGTTATTTTACATCTTTTTATCTAAGGATGTGATTCGATAGACTCACGGACCTCGCAATCGTAGGGTTTCCTCTCTCTGAATCGTTTCGATAGGTTTTCGTGAGGTGGTCTCGCCCGTTTCGATAGAGCCGAGAACCTCACGAGAAGGCAGGCCCCCGGCCCCACGAAACGGTCCGAGCTCATACAGCTTCATGAGAACCGATCCAGCTTGTTTAAAGATGGCGACAGCTCGTTTCGATCCTGTATGGATAGATCGGGTTTCGTGGTATTCGCGGAGCCATAACGCGATAATATAACATGTCGATGTCTACTTTCAACAACGTCAAAGGTAAATTACAGTTAGTGTTGGAATTAAACAAGAAATAAACAGTAATAAACAGAAAATCTCGGATACACCGAGGAAGATAGAGCGAAAACCGAAAGTGAAACAGCGCCTGAACAAAGATACCTCCTCATAGCGTTTCGATAGCATGATCGTCGCGATTCTTTCTTTAGCTCATTGGCCACAATTAACACGAGTTAGCTCTCGCTATGTCTGTGAGTCTATCGAAACACACCCTAACATTCCTAATTTCACTATTTTCGACTGTATCAACTTTAAAATTCGTTTTCGCGTGAGACTGCCCTATAAAGTACCAACTTTTTTGTGTTATTTTGAGAGCTAAGTTATCCAAAAAGTTTTTAAAATTATCAGAAAGTTATTCAGTCAGGGTTAAGTGATTTTTTTTTTCAAGTTGAAATCAAGTGAAGAAGTTATAGCTAAAACCGTCCAAAATTTAAAAAAATCAGAAAATAAACAAATAATTCATATCTCGAAAACTAAAAAAAATCGCGGAACATACTTGGGGTCCAATCGATAGGTATTGGTGTCCCCAGACCACAGACCTTCGCTGGTACAGGTTAAATTGGACACCCTGTATAAATACAATTGCTTATTCATAATGGCAATCTTCATTATATCGTGTATTTATAAAATGTTAGTATTTTTTTACGAAAATAATAAATATCAATTTTTTTCTAAAAAAATCAATTGTTTTAATTTAATTACTGTATAAATTTTCCACAAGAATATATTTTAAGTCCATGCTCTCAAAAATAATTTTTCATAACATTACCTTCAAAATCAAAAATATAAGATTCTGAAAAATAAAATTATATGCCTTATTAAATCTTCCCAGCCATTTCGTTAGTGTACTAAAATTTATTCTTAGCAAAACTGTTAAACTAATTGAGTAGTGTTTCATTTCTTCGTTTTCCAAGCACTTTACACCTTGAAGCAATGTTCATTTTGAAGAGGGCTTTCCCTCGAACCTCGTTTTCGTGCCGCATAGGGATGACGTATCGTCTCGCCCAAGTCTCGAGGTAAAAAGGTCCATTGCCACCATAGTTGGCAATCACACTATGTGAAGTGTTGGTGCAGAAAGTTCATAAATGACATAACGAGGTAATTTAAATTTTGAGTTTTCGACATTTTCGATAAGGAACTTTTTGCTTCTATTGATGCATGGAATCACACTATGTATACTTATTGTCCTTCCATTTAGAAACACTCTGCATATATATGGAACGCCTGCCTTAATTAATAGTAGCGTTCTTCCTTCTAGAATCGCTCACCCCTTTATGGACCGTTTCCATTGGATTTAGAAATTTTCAGTGGCGAGTTTTAGTTGGCCCGCCCTGTATAGTCTCTCGAAAGACCTACATCCCCCTTAAAAAAAATAAATAAAAAAAATTTGAGTGTTAAAAACCCGAACAGTGCCAAAACCAGCGTTTCACCTAGGTTTTTGTTTCTTCCATTCTCATCTGTAATTAAAGATTAACGTTATCTCTTTAATCTGAAAACTGTTTTACAAGGCGTGTTCGAAAATTAAGTTTCGTTACGTTATTAAACAAAATTATCCGAGTAGTCAATTAACTTTTTTCCTTCTGTCATAGTTCAAACGGTCTGGCACAATTTCATAGAGAACGTCCCTTGAAATTTATGAAGAAAACCCGCTGGCATCGGTAGCTTGCTAAAATATCAAGAGCATTATTTCACTGAGAGAGTGTCTTACGTGAGGCGGAAAAGTGGCGGGTGCGGAGAGAACAAACCAGTTTTTTTCGCGCGAACGAAGTGAGGAGAAATGGATTTCCTGCGTACAGAAAAGACCAAATCTGTGGGATCAAAGGAATAAAGATGAACCTAACCGAGAATGGAAATTGAAACATTGTGAATAAGATTAAATTTGTGCTTGAAAAACTTAATTAAAAGTGATTCTTAAAAAATTACTTTGAAAGCCCATCTACTGCAAAAATTAATTTACTACTTGATTTTAATAATTATAAGATCAGTTCTTCAATACTCGAGTTGGATGGCCCTATTATTTAGAATAGAGTAGGGTGGCACCAAGCCCGTTTCCAGGAATTTTTCAAAGGGGAGGACTTTTTTATCTTAATAAAGATTTTGGCTTATCTGCACTACAATAATAAACGTCAAATATTTTATTTTTTTCTCCGAAACAAAAGGCCACCGAGTCAAATCCTTTTACACAGAAGGTATGTTATTAATCTTGTAGATTGATCTCCTAAGATTTCAACCAAATCCGTGATTACATGTCTGTGCGATCCCCTTGTAAGACACTCACACAGAAATATGCCCTTGAAATTTTCAGTGCGATCCGCTTCGCTCCAAGTTGGCTCACGTAAGATACAGAGTTCAGGGGAACGATCGCTGTGCAAATGTACGCAAGCGGCACTTTCTTTCGAACACGCTTCGTAATTTGCAGAGGGCGAATATTCCATCAAAAAGTTACCGTAGCAAAATCTCTTGGTGCAGTGCTGACGTTGTGTTTGTTTTCCTTCACATACATTACCACCACTGTTATCGCAGTGTCGTGTCCTCGACTGATATTCTTCGTAGCATGTTTTGCTGCATTGGCTCCATCCAGACCAAGGACTCCATACTCCATAAACTGTCGAAAGAGAGAAGGGGGGGGGGGAGCAGAAAAAAATAACAAAAACTGATGTCAATTATGCTGACTGCCATCGGTAAAAAGTAATTTTAACCGCATAAAAAAACAAATATTTGTAGGCGATTAGTAACACCTTTAAAACATGTTTACAATAACAATTTGGTATTTGCTTGTGTTTTCAAAAGCAAACATTATCAAAAGCAAACTTTACGGTTTTGTTTTTCAAATTCATTTCACTTTTCTAATGTACACTATGCGACCAAAAGTTTAGAGACGCCCCTCATAAACCGTGGAACGTGCCAAATGTCGCATGACAATGACATGTAAATTATGTAATTAGCATCGCACACCTTCTAGTTCGTATTATTAAGATATGAGTCGTTCAAAAGAGCTCGGCGACTTCCAACGTGGAACCATCATAGGATGCCACTTGTGCAACAAGTCAGTCCGTGAGATTTCCATCATTCTACAAATACTCCGTACAACTATAGGCAATGTGTTTGCGAAGACCCAGGGAGCAACAGCAGTGCAACCACGAAGTGGCAGACCCAACACATTGACAGACAGATCGAGTGCTTGCGCGTGTGACCTGGAGCAATCGAACGTGTTCTGTTGAAATGATTGCTACGGAGTTCAGAAAGTCTGCTTCATGTGTTGCTAGCACAATCATCATTCGTCGGGAACTCCATGCCTTGGGTTTCCACAAGCCCTTCATCACTGACAATTCCAGGCGACGTTTGGAGTGGTGTAAAACCTGCAGAAATTGCAGCATGGAAGAGTGAAAACTGTTCACTGCCAACATTATGGCAACATCTCGAGGATGGGCCTTTTCTATATCAACATGACAATGCTCCTTGCCATAAAGCAAGATCTGTACATGACTGGTTTCAAGACAACGGGGTTGAAGAAATGGATTGGCCTGCCCAGAGCCCCGATCTCAATCCCATTGAACACCTTGTGGGGGATGAATTGGAACGTCGACTACGAGCCAAACCACGCCGTTCTTCATACGTGGCTGAACTAACCAGTGTTCTGAGGAAGAAATGGAGGGAATTTCTAGCTACTTACTACCAAAACCTGGTGGAAAGTCTTCCTTGGAGGGTGGAGGCTGTCAGAGCAAAAGGTGGTGGTTGGGGCCGCGGCGGCGGAACCACCGATTCCTATTATCTGAAACCTGCGACGCAGAAATGCTAGTGTCCCTAAACGGTTGATCACAGTGTATGTATTTTGTAAGCAACATAGACAAATATCAACCAGATAACTGGTATAATACTTCAAATTGCTTTTGCAGATTAACGTTTCAGAAACTTGTGGGAAAACGCCAGTAAAAAGAGGAGCTAAGGGCTACATTTCTTTCAACACTTCATTAGTAAGAGGGTCACTTTCAAAAGTTTTGCACACTGCGTATGCGCGGCCGTTAAAATGCTGCATGGCTCTCACTATTGGGTCAGTTGTCAGTCAGACTTCAGTCTAAAAAGTTGTATACACGTTTGCTGGATAGCTTGCCTCTATTCTGAACGATTGTGCAGTAAAATGAAAAAAATTGACAGAATTCATGCAGCGACCAGAGATCCTATATCTAAATTGAAACTTTTTACGGAATGGAAATTCTCGTGACGTTATCAGACGTCATAATTCAAGATTCATTTACTCACGTCATCATGAGAGTGGTGGCTGGATGAGATGTCACCATCAAGAGAAGTCAGGTGATGCGCACGATAGGAGAAATATGCGCGGGAAAAAGAAAATTGGAAAGGCAGAAGAGATAGTGGAGCGTCTCGGAAGCCAGGAATCTTTCGTCGTGAGGCGTCGAAATTAAACGTTATTGAACAAGCACGTTCTAAGGTTCCGCCGGCTGCGAATCCTCACGAATTGGACCGGCGGGAAACCAGCGAAAGGAACGGAAAGAAAGGAGTGAAAGTGGGCGTAGCAGCAACGCGCGGGAAAATCATTTCATACTCCGATTCCTGCGGCGTGCGAGTTTCATCGAGTCTTCCGGCGCCTTCGCCTTATAATGAACGTTATCACCTCAGTTCCAAGGTTAGTGAATTGTTATGTAAGACGCATTCTGCTTCTCGAACTGAACTCGAATTGAGCCAGTATCAATACATAATTTGGTTCAAGCGAGTCTGAACATCAGTACCGCTCGAGCACATGACCCACGAGCATTCTGCGAATTATATGATAATAGAATTTATTCAAGAGAACTGGTATGGGGGTTTTGGCCTCATGGATTAATTGCGTACATGGAGAGCAGCTTGGGCTTTACGTCAATTTAAATAATATATCTGAGTGTTTGGTTTAAACTTCAGAAACTGTTTCCACCTTTTTATCTGCGAACCGGAAACGAGTTCTTGTGTTGACATATAACGTGTTTGTTTTCTGATAATAAGCTGCGTGTGTAAGCCATTCCTTCATTAATGATGACATTTTGTATCTGCCTTTTAGTACTCATACTAGTGCTTCGACAATATTAACGAAGAGGGTGAATTTACGACGGTGTCTCGTGATATCAGCAAGAAGCAGACCCATATTTCCCTAATTGAATACTTTTGCTCCTAGAGTATTCAAAGCTTATACTGTGTATTCCATAATTGTGTGTAGTGTTTCTTCAGCTACAGAGTGTAGATTACGCTCTGAATGTAAGTGTTGATCAAAATTTCAAGTACATAATTTATCCTCAATCACCTAATTTTGGTGATTGATAGATTTTTGGCCTTTATTTAATCATTTTACCTTATTGAAAATATTTTATTTAGTCTTAAGAAGTATTGGCAAATAAAATATAACCACTAATTAGTCAATTTTGCGTCCGCTCTATCATTCTTCTTCCACTGCGTACTCTTAAACAAACATTAACAAAGCTTTGCTGGATCGTGGATCTGTCACGTTGAGGTGCGCGATTAAGAACCGAGGACAATCCAAGAAGTGGGCGGCAACAGACGAAATACCTGTCGTTACTGTTAATGATTCTGCAAGAAGTCTGAAGCAACCACTTTCGGAAAACGTTTTGCTATAATTGAAGAAGCTTCTGGTGGGGGTGACCCGGGTAATCAGAACAACGAAGATGTCCTGTCCGGAATACAAAACTGGCTCAAAAGTTTGGAAGCTCATAGGAACAATGGAGATTACATTGATGGCTTGTAAAGTGATTTTGTAAATCTTAGTGTGGACAATTTTTGAAATGTTCCCCGTATTTTGTTCGCTATAATTTCTAGGTTTAGTCATCCATCCAACAGGTTCACGAATACTTGAACAATATATAACTTATTAAAAATCAAGAAACTGGATTCTGTGCGCGGATTCTGGTTACACGATCGTTTTTGTGAATGGAGTCCTGAGCAAGTTTTTCCTCCATATTTTGAAGATGGGTTTTCATAGTTTCGAATTCTCGTTTGAGTTCCATCAAAACATGTTTTACTACATTTTACTCCGTCCACTGTGCATGGAGAATTTACAATATTTAGTTAACTACGAAAATTAAGTAATGAATATTTTGTTACTCCCTTCCCCCCCCCCCCCCACTTAAAAATCTTATCTTCATGGATTTGTAAAGTTACACGCAGTTCATTTTTCTCATTTAAGAAATGCTCCGAGACAGGAAACTTGTTTATACATAATCACTGAGCGCTTGCTTTAAGGCTCTGGGGGGCAATGCTTTTCGTTTGGGTATTCGCTACTTTCAGTGAATATAAAGGGCGCTGCTATTTTTGAAAGTAGGATCCACCTCACAATTCGTTTTACATGACGTGATATTTTTCAGTACGTTGGTAGCAAAAACCATTGCTTAGAAACAGTTATGAATGCAAAACATATTTTTGCTTGTGGAAAAATAAGTAAAACAATTTATGGCACTGTTTGTTTTCAATAGTTTCGAAAGAGAAAGTGTTGACTTGGATTCCGTTTAAAAGCTTAAGCTGCTTATTAAGGCAGTCTGCATGGCTTGAAGTCATAAAAATCATTAAATAATTCAGTGATGCATTGAGTGTTGGTTGATGATTTAGGCAAATCAATTGCTGTATTTTCTGTATCATTAGCTTCATCTTGAATAATAATGGAATGTAGTTGTTAAAAATGATAAGTTAATAAATTAAATTTTCTACTCCAATTCTAAGTACACTTCTATGTCCGATTTTTTTTGTCAAGTGATCGGTGTGGCAAGCACCTGCTGGTTTCAACTTTCGTTTTAATGATGGCATACTTGAAAAATTTTTACTTGTTAGTTGAAAAGTTTTTAGTGTATGAAATATGAAAGATGACAATTGTTCATAATTAATAAACGACCTAATTTTTTTGCTTATGAATGACCCATGTTATCAAAACTAAATATGTCATCTAAAATAAATGCTACTGTAACAATGCAACTGACAATAGAACTAATGATTTTACCGTAGAATTTCGTGCATGTAACCGTATCGTACGTGAAACCACCTTTTAAAAACAAATATTTGAATATTATTTCATTTCTATATGTTAAAATATGTAAACAACTTTCATCTTTTAACCTACCATTGCTAATTTCTATGATGGAAACAAATCCTGCTGCAGACACATATGGTAACTGTGGCTTTTTTTCCCCATTCTAAGTTTTACTTTCCAACTTTTTCTAATAGCTTTATATTTTGGGGAAAAAATGTAAACCTACTGGCTGTCAGATTGTTTTTGATTTGCAGACATACAGACTGCTGTATTTGCTACGTTTTCTCTTCATTTCTTTAACTGCAACAACGTGTTGAGCCATGAATCCTGCTACCGTTCATATATGTAATCCTACTTAACTCAGTTCAAGCAAATCCCACAAGGGCGGCGCCACTTAAACTGAAAGTAGCGAATTGTTTCCTGAACAGTGTTTGCCCCCGCATTAGGTCACTGGGTGATCACATTTTCGTTTCCTCGTTTGAGTTCCGACGTTACAAGTTTCACTACACTGGTTCCATGTAGACCATTGGGTCGATCCTCCATCGAAAATAAGCGTTGCCATTAGCTGGAATATACAGGTGAGCAAAAAAAAATATTCGTCCACATTTAAAAAATTTGAAAATTTTGAATTGCATTAAACCATTTCATGTAATTACAAAACTTTTAATAAATCCCAATAAAATATTTATCAAAAACTTTTTTGTGAATATTCAGACCTTTTTGATCAAATATATTGTAGGGAATAAAGGTAAAATACACTGCAAAAAAGTGAAGCCGATTTAAATGAGCAAAATATTTCATTCTACAGCACTCAACTGGTTTATAGGAACCAATTTCCACTATGGAAAGTGAGAGATTGAAAACCAAAACAAAAAATTCAAATGCCTATTCACCTGATATTCCAGCACGAGTAATATCTAGCTTCCAAGATGGAAAAGGCCAAAGAACAACCGCAAAAGAATTCAAAATACCTCACACGTCTGGGCAATACATAATTCAGAAGCCAGGCGAAATCTTTCTTCTATATATATAAAGAAGGATGTTTGTTTGTTTGTTTGTTTTTTATACAAATCTACAGTTTTATTCCGATCTTGATAAAATTTCGCATACATGACCTTC
>JAHWFO010023316.1:42444-57556 GCA_023313115.1 Rhysida immarginata
ACTGCTTCTAAAGTAAGTATCAGCAGTGATGGATGAAAATCCCACATAAATATCCATTACTTTACCCAGTTCTATGTCAAAAACGGATCAGAACTGCATGGTCTTTAAATTTAAATCTCCCTCTACGTTTACGCATGAATTCGCCACTAGGCGGAAACCTAGTAGTGCGCCATAGTAACTTCTACAAGTCTATACCAGGGAATAAGGTATAACATTCTTATATACGTAATGTTATTCTGTGGTAATACAGGCTGTCCACAAAGTCTGGGTACATGGGAAATTTGACTATTTTATTTGTTATTTTTCCGAGGGGGGAAAAGGTGGATGCGGTGGTTTAGCAGTGAATAAAATCATGACAAACAATTAAATATAAATAATTTACCTTTTTTACTTTTGTTTAAATTAAATAAAAACTACTTTACTTTTCAAAATTTATTTGCGTTATTTTTCCTACCCATCAAATTATGCATTGAAAACATTAATTATTAACATTAGAATTAAATAAAATTGTTTTGTTTTAAAAGTATGTGTTAATCCCCTATGTACCCAGACTTTGTGCACACCCTGTAGAAAAGAAAGTAGAAAAGCTCCCGAGTTACACTGTCCATTCGTGTGAGTTTGCCTCGATCGAAATAGATCATTAAGCAGGTTGAATTCCTGTGTTTTTAGCTATTTCGAAGCACAAATTCGTTACAGAATTTAAGAAATTATCATTAAAATTCTTTACCCGCGCCCATTTAAAAATTGTATGCCTACTATTGTGATAAGGGTGTTAATAAACCCTTTTAAGGAAGGAAGGAAAATTCTGTACTAAGTTAAAAAGCGTTTTTGGAGTACATTTAACCTTAATGATACAACTGTAACAAATTTAATATATTGGACATTAAACAAAAAGCAAATTGAAATAAAAATACAACGTTGGGAGAAATATTTTTAGGTTATTATTTTAAACTTTCACAGTATTGGATGTTAATACATTTCTTTGGAGACTCGTATATCACATACTGAAATCACGCTTTGAAACGGATTGAAAAACTGTTTAAGTGGGTAAAACCGTGAACAAATGGTTTAAGCTTTACAATTTTAAACGGTTTATTTCTTTTCGGAAATTTGACTGCAGAGGGAGCTGGTTGTTATAATCATGGCAGCTTCCTTGAGTATAGTCACGTTATTTCGAAGCGTGAAACCACCTATTTATTCTTCAAACATTGTTTATTTTTCACATGCAAAAAACTACATTTAAACCAATTTTGCTCGTTTTCTATTATTGTTACTCTTCCTTCTGGAGGACAGGTCTTGCCTCAAAGTTTTTACAACAAGATGAAATCTCGTTTGCACATAATATAAGGAACGAATTCACGTATATGTTGCAAACAACAGGCAATGCCTGAATTTACATTGAAATGTGTTATCTTTTCAAATGTTTCATTACTAATATTAATTAAGTTGCTAATCTCTTGTTTTTTCCAAGTAGACTTCTACCTGATAAAACACTTGTACAAATGCCAATGAAGGCTTGATGAGAAATCTGTTGTAGTCTTACATTTCATTACTAATATCAATTAAGGGATCATTCAGAACATACGTTCACTTGAAGGGAGAGGAGGATGGAAATTTCGAAACGGTTAAATAGAGGGGGGGGGGGGGGTATCGAATAATGAACGTTCGCCTAAATAATTTTAGTTAAAAAAAAAAAAAAAAAAAAAATGTGGTGGTGGCGGCTCCTTTTTATGTGAAAAGAGTACCTCATTGAAAGGGGGGGGGGGTTGTTAATGTTTCAGTGTTACAAAGGGGAAGGGGTTAAAATTTTGTCATTTTAGCGAACATATTTTGTAAAGTATCCCCAAGTTGCTAATTCTTGTTTTCCCATTATTTTTTCCAAATAGACTCTGATAAAATGCATGTACAAATGCCAATAAAAGCTTGACGAGAAAGCTATTGAAATTTTTATATACGTAAAGTAAAATAAGTTTCAGATTGCACAGAATCAAGAAATTACAAATAATTCCAAGCATTTCTTGCAAGTTAAAAATTTTTCAGACTTATTTAGAAATAACAAGGACACAGGTAGTAAACAATGTTTCTATTGATGAAACCAGTATCAAAACAGCGTGGCATTTTTATTTTATTTTATTAAAAAACAACTTTGTTGGACAACTTTAGATTGAAGACATGTATCCCACGCTCACTTATGACGTTATATTTGGAGTCAGGCAAATTAAATAGGAATTATTGGAATTTTTAATCGCGTGTTTCCAGCATTAGCGATTATCAGTGAAACCTTTCGCACGAGCGACTTCAATCGCAGCGCTGCAGCTTCAGCAAAAATCCGCCTGACAACATGGGCGGCACTTAACCGAGCCGAGGTCTTACTTTAGAGTGGGGGCTATTACTTTTCAAAAAAGTTTCTAAATCCTAAACTGGAAGCGTAGTTACGTTGTCTGATCCTTCTATAATAGAATTGGCGTGCTTTTATTGAATAATGACTACTAACTTGTGACCAAAATCAATGAAATGCGCGACCATACCGAAACAGGAGGAGGTGTGGCCGGCTCGGGAGCTGTTGTACTTTCTTTTCTATTACTATGACGGTGGAGCAGCTCGTTATTCTGTGCTGAGGCTCTTATTGACACGTCTCCTGTCATTCCCTCGGAAGTGTCAATCAACCCGTGCTTCGGTGTAACGACGTTAGAAGCGGAATTTTGGACAGTCCACGAATCATATGAAGGAGGACATAAAATTCAGGAGCTTCGTTACAACAAGTTGGCAGGTATTTTTCCGTCGGGTCTTCCAGCTTTCTTCCTAAGTCAAAGACCTGTGCGCCATTGATGCAGTTTCCTTTTTTGTTCCAGTAAAGAGACAGTGGCTTAGTTAGCATTATACTTAATTTTTCGTTTGAGCCACTTTAATCCTTGCCCTACATATTTTCTTTGACCAAGGGTCATTTTACTCATTAGAAGAGTTCGGTGTGGCAAACTGCGATACAAATCGTTTACTCACACCGTTACATTTACCACTCAGTGGTTTAAGACTATTAAAACAGTGGTTTTATCTACCTAATTGTAGTGCCGAGTATGGTGACTAGAAATACCGACTGCTTTTCATTTCGTAAGAGACATTAAGACTGCCTTTTATCCCGGACTTGACTTTTTAGTTTTGACAGCCCATTCTAGCTTACAATTTTCTTGTTGGTCCTTAATGTAAGGATTGAGGGCATAGTTGAGTAAAGGCCCTATTAAAATTTCATTTAATTATAAGTTTCTCACCAAATCTTGCTACATTTAATTCAGAAAAACTTATCTTGCTTGGTTTTGCAAACGAGACGTTTGATTATGGAATAATAAAGTTATAAATTTCCGTCATTTATCTTTTAGTGGAAGAAGGTTAGTTTTTCTGTTCGGGAAAACTCAGATTTTTTTATGTAAAAATAGATATAATTTTATTTGTAATTAATTATTCTATTTTTTCTATTCTTTAAGCTTTTTTTTTACTGTTTTGCAGACAGTGATTGTTGAGTATATATTGTTTTAATAAATGTTAATTTAAAAAATCTTCACGTGATTATCACTGTCTGCAGCTAGTTGTCCCTCGCGAATAATTTTCGTGATCACGAGGATGTGTGTGTCCCACTATTGTTGATGTTCTTTCCGTGGTTACTGTTTTTTTTTTATTTCAGTCAGAGCACTTCCAGCTTCTAGCTTGACCAGTCGTCCCTCCTTCTGGTCCTCCACGTCCTTACTAGCCTGCAGCATAACGTTCAACTTCCCATTTATCATTTTCATTCCAATGCTCTGCAAATTACTCCTACCCTGCCATTCGATGTTTAGTTTCTTATTGAATTTCTCATTTTCTCGCGGCAGCCATGATTCTTTACCGAGCAGCATTGTTTTGCATAAGGTAATAATGAAATTTCTTTTAATGCTATTTCAACAATAACGCGCATAAGGGACGCCATGCTGCACATTTCAATTTTTATTCCCCATTAATAATTAATTATGATTTCGCAGTCTTTCTTTAGACATTAAATGGGAATTTTGAAATTTCTTTTCCTTATTCTTTATAAGGAATTGGTCTGTCTCAATTCTTTTTATATTTAATCTCAATTCGCTCAATGTAGCGATTAATATTTCTCGTTACAGTGTTTTGCTGTATTTAACGTACATTTAAGTATTTCTTTATTTTATTCCGAGAAATATTTTCTTTTGTAATTGAGATCGCAATGCCTATTCCTCAATTAAATCATTGTATAGAACATTTCTTTTGTACAGAATTTTTGTATTTTATAAATAAATATCGCAATTTTTAAACCAAAATAAGTCTTTTAACGAGCCACGTTTACTCTTAAGTTTTGGGGTTCTTTGTTTTAAAGTACCACCCATTAAATTCTATTTATTTTGCTTCCCCCTCTGAACATTTTCCATTCTCCACGTTTCCTTTTTGTAACATTATTATTAGAAAAGAGTGTCTAGTCTTCATTTAAGATTTAAATGTAGTCTTAAGTATTGCTTAGTCTCGTTACGGATTAATCTACAACGTGCTTAGTTTTTGTAACATTATTGTACGTTCATATTCTTCTCATTTGTTACCCTTTCAAAGTAAAGGAAGGATTGTTAATCAAATTCAATTATAGCTTTATTAGCCATTTACTTTAAACGTAGTTATTTAGGTACAGTAACCTATTTTGTTTGTTTACATCTTATTAATTGCATTAAACGCATTTATTTATTTTTCACCTATAAATATTTCCACTGCGCATATTTAAGTAACCGTGGCAATTAGTGTTGATGTAATTTTGACTAACCCTATATTTACTGTGGATGAAATTTGAAAAGCATAATTATCTTAGACCAGACTGAAGTTCTTGGACTGACATTCAAGGAGTATGAACATCATGTGGAAATGATCGGTTAATTCCTTTTCGAAATGAACACATTTTGAAGACATAGCAGACGCCCTCGGCAAGATTTACGTTATTTTTCTCATTATAACTAATTACGCAGGTCAAAGCGAATTGACTTCAGCAATTACCAGTTAAAAATTAATATGGTGAATGAACTCACCAGGGCATTGGATTTCATCGCAAGTTCTCTTCTCGACACCGTTGCCAATGCATTTCTTTCCCAAGTAAGACGTTGAGGACTGTTCGCAATTTCTTTTTCGCTCTTGAACTCCTTGGCCGCATGTGTGACTGCAGTGGCTCCATTGACTCCATATTCCCCATTGGCTAAGATCTAAAGAAAATAAATTTTCGCTTTTTTTCAAAGGTGAATGTTGAAGTCTGTAAGTTTTGCATCGCACATAAGTTTACCCTACCTTCATCTGTTCTTGGTTTACCTAATTAAACGCAACTATAGAAGAAAAGAAGAACTGGGCATAGCCTATACAGGCTGAATACAAAAGTCTGAACCCCGTTTCATTTTTTGAACCGAAGCAGATATGTCAATTTTGATGAATCCAATGAATAGGAAGTTGTGGGTGGCCTATCCCATGGTGCACCTTTCATCATCCCAAATATGCAAATTAGGACACATTCAAAATTTATCTCAAAAACCGTAAGGGAAAGAGAAAAAAACCCAATTGCAAACTTGTTCAGCATAAAAAAAAAACAAAACAAAAAAAATCATCCAAATCGGACCAACCCATCACCCACAATCACGTGGTGAACTGTTTGTAGCTTACAAACAGTCACACTGCACAAGGAAAACTGAATGTTGATATTTCCACCATGTAAAGCATGCAAATCAAAAAATTAACATAAATTATCATATTCACATTCACTTTCATGCGGAAAAGCACATAAAAGTCATGTTTTAGCGTCAGTTAGGTTCCGTGCCCAATTGTGTTATGGTGATTGTGGCGTCAGTTCACCACGTGATTGTGGGTAATTGGTTGGTCCGATTTGGATGATTTTTTTTGGTTTTGTTTTTTTATGTTGAACAAGTTTGCAATTGGGTTTTTTTCTCTATCCCTTACGGTTTTTGAGATAAATTTTGAATGTGTCCTAATTTGCATATTTGGGATGATGAAAAGTGCACCATGGGATAGGCCACCCATAACTTCCTATTCATTGGATTCATCAAAATTGGCATATCTGCTTCGGTTCAAAAAATAAAAGGGGGGTTCAGACTTTTGTATTCACCCTGTATAATTTCAATTGTTAAACGTTGCTTAATTTTTATGGTAATAACAGTTCCCGGCAGTGAATTTTCCCTTTCTTTATACAGTCTCGATAGAGTTATGCATAAAGTAAGTTTTTTTTTCAAATAAGAACAGATATAGGTAGGAGGTAAAAACCCTCATCTGTTCTTGACCTTACATTATAAATTCGTCACATGAGGTCGGAGGTAAAAATATCTTCAGAGATGACATTAGGTTATTTGTCCACGGCTCTTAATTTCTCTGCATTTGTAAATCTCAATGTCTCCTGCCTTGGTGGCATTTTAGCAGACCAAAATGTTTAGATTTGTAACGAAAGACTCCGGTTCACTTGGCAAGATCGGCGGCAATCTCCTCTGGCCGCCATTTGCGAGTGATATCACAATGACGTAAATGACGTAAATTTTTGATTGGTTCCCTTATTTTTTTAAGTTAGATTTCGTTACCCTTACGACTTTTCCTGTATAATTATAGTCATAACGCAGCATTTTATAAGGGAAAAGTCACTGCCGCAAACTCTCTAATGTCCAACAATTAAAATAGAAAATTTTAATTGAACACTACCAGTTTTTCTTTTGTTAGCCTGTATCATATTGTAGCACATGACTGGTTAAAATAGGGATAAATAATAAAATGGAAAGAAAATTATAAAGTTCTCGCAATGTCACACATATCCACCAGTTACGCATTTGTTTATTACGATGCCAATGTGTTTCGTATGTAATTGTTCTGCAAGCCACGAGATGCCAGTTCGAGACAACCAGATCGACGCATCATTTTGTGTGCTTATCATATTCAAGATAATTAAAGGACTCGTCACTTGTAGGCTTGCCAACCCTCCCGGAATCAGACACAGTCTCCCGGGCAAGCCCTGCCCGGGAGGTGGAATAACAAACCCGAACGGAATACTCGCGACTGGATCAAGCTCCCGGAATTGCAAGTTTGAGGGTTGGCAAGCCTAGTCACTTGTGAAATGCGGTCTATTATCCGTTTCTTGAATGCAAAGAACGTGAAACCGGCAGTCATTCATCGTCAAATTTGTGAGGAGTATCGAGTGTTCAAATCGCTCCACATGATATTTGGCTGGAATTTGTCATCTTCCCCTCCTCCCACAGTCCAGAATTATTGCCAAGTGTTATCACTTGTTCCTGCATCTGATAAAATTTCTTCGAAGATGAGGATACCAAAGAAACCGTGAACACTTTCACAATTTGCGGGCATCATTCTATGATTCGAGGATACAAAATCTGAAACCCCATTAGGCCTAATGATGTGGAAACTATTAAAAAAGTATTTATGTTGAAAATAATATTTTTTTTTTTTAGTAACTAATCGAAACTTAATTTCTGGATATCTACTAAAATATTTCACCCCTCTTAATAATCATACAACGTTTGTTGTTTAATTTATCACAAATACAATGGGCCAGAAAGCAAAATGCTGGGTCAGCAAAGTTTGAAAAAGACGATTTAAGTAAACCTTCCGCGTCTAAAAACGCGGAAAGTCATCGTTTCCAAAACTGGTATATTAATAAATATGGTAAATATTAAGGTGCATATATTAAGAGCAGCCCTTTCCTCAGCTGGGAATAACATGGTTTCCTGTAATCAGCAGCTCTTTTGGATATCACTTTTTATTTAAACGTGCAAACAATTATATTCCATATATTTGTATCTGCAAATAAATTATAGCGATTATCCGTTACAAATTAATATGGTGAACCAACTCACCAGGGCATTGGATTTCATCACAGGTTCTCTCGTCGTCACTCTTGCCAATGCATTTCTCTCCTAAATCAGGCAATGTGGAGCGTACGCAAAGTCTCTTTCGCTGTTGAACTCCTTGGCCGCATGTCTGGCTGCATTGACTCCATTGACTCCATACTCCCCACTGGTTATTAACTAAAGAAAATACCAAAAGAAATGAGTAAATTTCCCCATCGCTTTCGCCAAGGGCTTTTTCAGGGGTATAAATTATAAGCAACTATATCCTGTCTAATGAAAGACGAACTGGGCATGTCTAGTTTTAGCTTCATATCCAATTTCAGTTGTTAAAAGTTGCTTAATTTTTCTGCTGATAATGTCCAGCAATTGAAATAGAAAAGTTAATTGGACACTCCCAGTTTTCTTTTCTTTTGTTGGAGAGACTAAAGCATTTTTTTTGTATAGATAACACTCAAACAGAAGGTAATAAAGTAACTGAAGAAAATCTTCAAACATATCACAATAACACTGATTATATCACAGATGTCTTAACACATACCGCATATGACTGGTTAAAATGGGAATATCGAGGAATTAATTTTTTTTTTAAATAACCATTCGGGACCTAATTTCTGGATTTCTCATAATATGCATACAATGTTCTTAAATTTATCACAATGCAAAATGCGGTTCTTGTAAAGGCACAGTCAGAAAAGTTTGAAAATGCGCTCCAGTAAGCCTTCCGCGTCTAAAGATGCAAAAAGCCAAGTTATAAAACAAATACACTCCGTCAAGAAAATATAAACTCACTCAGAATAATGCAATAACTTTTTATCGAGTTAACTGTCAGGTTGAAAACGTTATATTTAAATAAAAATTGCAACTTTAATATGCAAATTTCTTTGAAAAGTCATTAAATAGGAGGTAATGGGTATTTCCAATCTTTTATCATCACAAGAAAGTCCTGTGCATCATGCCTCGCGGAAAGTCTTTAACGGAAAAAGAAATAAGAAAAAAATACATTTTCTTCATGGCAAGGTAAAATCGACCAGGCAAATTGCTGTCGAAATACCCCACAAAGTGCTGTTCAAAATGTCATCAAAAAAGGTGACAAATATGGAAAACCAGAAAAAGACCATTGCGACACCAAAAATTTTCGCCATGGATTATAGAGGAATTCAAGTTCTTGCTTCTCATGAACGAATGTCAACTCGTGAAATTACACTGAATTGCAAACAGCAGTGATGCCGCTAGGCAAAATCAGCCTGGCGCAGGGCCATGCTGCCCCTTGCCCCGCCACGCTGCCCCTCGGCGCTGCACACACGCAAGAAACTGAAACCAATAAATCACAACAATGTGCGGCTTAAGTATTCATTGGAGCTTATCATTGTGGCGTGAGTGATTTAAAGCCTAAACATTTTAATTAAACTGCTACGTACATTATTTAACTATTAATTATTTAAATTATTAACTAACTGTATCAGTTTAGTTGGTAGCCGTGACGAGCTATTTATCGCGTTAATCCTTGTACTTTTTTTTTTATCCTCCGCGCTGACAAGTCGAGCCTTTTGTATTCGTGCATGGTGGTTTCCTGTGGTCGCTTTACTGTCAAAACAAACAGCTTCATCCGCGAGAAGAAGTTTTCCTCAATAAGCTTTCATGTTTAAATTAGCATTAATAAAATGTTGAGGGGATAATACAGATCAACTGTATAAGGTATAAAGTTTAAAAATCTTAATGCAATCATTATTCGCAGTTTTATCCTTCAAAAATAGTGCATATATTGTTGAAAACTATACTTTAAAAACTATTGAGAACTGTACCACGAGATGTCTTTTCGTGGCATTACAAAGTAAGGAAGAGATTAGCCTAGAAGAAATTAGAAAGCCTTAACGTGCACTAATCGCATACAGATTCCGAAGTTAGCATTATGCCTTAAAAATACACTCACAGCAATTTCCAGATCGTAGGACTCGTTTTATTAAGTTATAGCTGTGACTCGATTATAAGAATACAGTACTTCCTAGATAAGTTGTACCACCCATCTTCATGTGTTTACGAAACCCCGGCTCATCTAACAGCGCCATACCCAGTTAAACGAGCCAAGTCATAGGAAATGGGAATCATATCCGGTAGAGATACGAAATCAAGTTACGAAAACATGGCGGATAGCGATACTGGACGATTTCGCCGTTCGTGTTAGTAAGAAGATTAATACAAATTTATTAGAACTAATACTGCTCTTTAATATTAGTATGGATGAGACAAGTTATCTAACGACTATCTATCAGTAGGGATAGTCTCTTCAACTCTTCAACAGTCTAATTCAAAAACCCAACATTGAATAGCCATTCTCTAATGTTGTTCGTCTTGCTCCTTCAAATTTTATCAGTTCAAGAAAAATTGAACGAAAACAGGAATCTAAGTAAGTTACACTTTTTTCTAACGTAAATTATTCTTATTTAATAGTTTCAAATTAATTTGCTAACACGTATTGTTATTCATTATTGTTACGATTATTTTTTATTTACTCGCTGTGATCTGAAATGCATTTCCACTGAACAGCATTCATTATTATCGACTGCTAACAACATGACTAGTTTCTCGCAGCAAGAATGGATCTAAACACCGGAAGCTGTGTATCGGAGCCTTCTAGAAAATAAGAAGGGTGACTGACTTAATTTCAGCAGGGAGGTCGAATATGATATTAACTAAAATAAACTGTCACTATTTCCCTTTCCATTATTGTAGGGAGTATAAATCATTGATCTAAAATTCATCCTTTTTTCTGCATTTCAGATTGCCAAGGATCCTAATATGAGCCTTCCTCTTCAGCCTTCCATTTAGCCTACCCAAAGGAATATAAAAGGAATCTTGCAGATTTATAATGAGAACGATGTAATGGTTAAAACAAAAATATTTGCTTGATTTTTGTGCAAATCAGTTCTGTTAAGTAATGATGAATTTATTGCATTATAAATTGAATGTATTCTTAAATCAATAAATGACTTTATAAAAAAATTGATGTATAAAAATTTTAAAAAGATGTCGTCGTTTCTCTTCCTATTGTTGTCTACCATTCAAGAGCTATTGACTTTATGAAAACACGGTGATCGTTATTTTAGAATTTAGCAACAGATTTATTATTAAAATCCTTTTTTCTGCCTACAAGCTTGAAGTTCTATCTTCTGCTAGCGAATTTTGACTATAAAGATGATAAAAAGTAAAATACAGGTCGGTATACAAATGTAAACTTGTGTAAATATCAGCATAAACGTGTGTAAATTTGTGTACTTGTGTGTATAAGTGTGTGTAACGTTGTGTAAATATGCTATACAGATGTTTACAAAAGTGTAAACTTGTGTAAATAGGTGTATACTCGTGTGTAAACTTGTATATATTGTGTATATACGTGTGTAAATTTATGTACACATTTGTGTAAGCTTATAACTGTACAGATGCGTAAATTGTGTATACACGTGTGTAAATTTGTGCACATATATGTATAAATGTGTGTAAACTTTCGTAAATAAGCTGTACAGATGTGTACATAAGCGTAAACAAGTGAATCTGAGTGTAAACCTGTGTAAATTTGTGTACGTGTGTGTTTAAAGTTGTGTTTCAATATTCTATACAGATGTGTACAAAAGTGTAAAATTGTGTACATAGGTGTATAGACGTATGTAAACTTGTGTGAATAGATGTATATCCGGGTGTAAACTTGTCTATATTGTGTATACACGTGTGTAAATATGGCTATGTAAATGTGTAAGTAGCTGTGAAAATGTATAACTACGTATGTAAAAATGTGTACGCGTATAGTAAATATTCCGTTAATGAGTCTTAAGTCTTATACAGTCGAGTCAATTGACCCGAGAATGGCGACTCGGAAATTCGGGTCAAACAACTCTTACTGACATGTGTGTCCAAAGACTTTCTGAAATGGGGCGTATTGGAAGAATCATAGGACTCTCACAAGCGGGTCATATTAACCGCATATTGCTGTTAATGTATAAATGTAGGTCACTGAAATGCCCATGTACTTTTATTAACTTAAAGCAAGAATTTAGCTGCATTCAGTGCCCCATTGCCTTCTAGCGCGCCATGCTGCCGTTTGTTTCTGTAGCCATCACTGAAACACCAGTGTCACGTGTCCCATCAAACTATCGGAAAAGCTTAAATTCAAATACCCATATGAACTTGAAAAAAATGAAGACGAAACCGAAGCTCACTGCTGCTCATAACATCAGCCCGATTTACATAGGCTAAGAAAGCAGTAAAATGGAGACAATAATGGAATGAAATAGTCTTTTCAGACGGTCCTGACGGATATTCTTTATATTGGCATGATATACGAATTCAACCGAAGACAAGAGTGAGTAGACAAGCTGGGAGTGGAGTAATGATCTGGGCAGCATTTGGGGCAAGAGGCAAGGCTTATACTACGTTTATGGAGGGCAAGATGAACTCCGAAAGCTAACAAAACTGGAAACATCAAGACCCGTTTCGGCATCCACCATGAACTGGTTCAAAAAAAGAAGGTCGATGTGATTCTATGGTCCTCATGTTCACCTGCTCTCGACTCCATTAATGGGTGGAATGTGATGATGAAGATTATATATGGCCAAAATAAACAATACCATCATGTGAATGATCTGAAAGTCGCAATTGTGAATGCTTGGAAAAAGATAACCAAAATTTTAAAAAAAAAAAAAATCGATAGAATGATAGAGGTTGTGGAGAAGAAAGGAGGGTCAACACACATGGAAAGTGAACTTTTTGTTAAATTAAATAACTACTCGAAATTTGTGAGTTGTTTAAACGTTACCAGCATTTATCTATGTTTATTAAGAAAAGCTTGAGATGCTAAACAATCATCTGAAAAAGTTATTGCATTATTCAGAGTATTATTGTGCATATTTTAAGAGAAGCCCTTTTAAAAGCCTCAACATAGATTACTCACAGGAACAGATGTCGCCAATGCTACAGAAACGAATAGGGGGGGGGGGTCGCACTCAAAGGTCTAGTGAAATCCCTGATATCCATTTCGACTTAGAATTTTCTAAGCTTTAATGTGTATTGATATGAAGCAAACAGTAATCAGTACTGATGCTGATTTTGTATTGACGCGTTTCAATCTATTCTCATCTTGTGAGGGGTACAAATATCAGTTTCCTCACCCCAAATCCCAACAGATCTAATCAGTGTCACTCGAAATAGCAACTTGAGTAATTTGCTTAACAGTCAAAATTCTTCTATCCTTTTAGACTAGGAAAACGAGAAACGGAAACATCTGCAATGTCTCTTTGCGAATGGAGACTATTCCCCCGCCCCCCGCCCCATTAAGAGCGTGTTAAACTGAATACACATTAACTAATGGTGAATTCGGTTGGCTGCTTCGGCGTGCTCTGGAGCTCTAAAAGTGCTTCCTTGCGCCTGGGAGTGCTCCCTCCTGCTCTATCAAAATTGGTGGAGCAGATTTATTGTGAAACACTCTAATAAGAGTGATGGTTACATGGTATTAGCAAATATGCTTAAAATTTACACCAAAGTAATAATTATATAAAATGTTACGAAATCAATAAATGAAATTAAAACAATCTGAAAGCAAAAGGTAATGTGGAATCATACAAACTAAAATTTCACATCAAAATAAGTTGATAGTTGGCAATAAAAACAATTTGATTTAAAACCACCTTAAAAGGAAGATTTATCCAAAAAATAATTAAAGTAATGTAGAGTTAAAAGTTAATCTAATTTGCAAAAGCTTTCCAATATTACAAAATAAAACGAGTAAATCATAAAAGGACGAAGACGTCTAAAAACTATTTCGATAAGAATTAGGATATTATTAAAGTGTTCTTTTCGCTACAGTATGAGGTAACGGACTGATATTTTGTTAAACGAAAAACTGTGCGAACACAGTCGTTATAAGCCATCTTTAACGGTTGTAATCGAGCCGAGGTAGTGGCTATCCATATACATGTAGCATAACTCAAAACGGAGAGGACCGTCGCATTGAATAGCACTTTTAGTTTTTTTAAAGTCAGAGTATTACGAATTTTATAGAGAAGGTACTTTTTACTAGCCATAATGTGCGACAAGTATTGGATTTGCTTATTAAAAGAACAAATACCTGTACTATTAAAGTATATACCCAATATTTTTGAGTCTATTATTTGATCGTTAGGTGCCCTTTTTGTTATGATATGTTCTGTTTTGTCCCTATTCATTTTAATCTGTCGATCTTCGTACCATGTATTAATCTTGTTCAGACTACTCCCTGGTAATCTGCAAAATCCAAATAGCTGCCTCGGATGCTAAAATGGGCGAGATTATTGGGTCCTTCCATATCAAGTGGACCAACGATCCCCACCTTAATGTTCTCCAAATTCTTAAATTTTTTACAGTTGTTTCTAAAGGTTTCAAATGAAGTTATGCAAAATATTAAAGGGTCACTTTTACAATGACCGCATTAACCAATAAAAAAGGAAAGTTTCATAAGATGCCATTCCTTGACTATTGTAGCTGTTGGCAAAAAAATTATGCGAACTAGTACAACTTTTCCCAGAGAATTAAGTATTGCAGTTTGGAGGTCCCAGTAACTATGTGTCTTACGTGAGCGATCTTGGAGAGACGCGAGCGAACGGACGAATTGAGAGGGAAAGGGCGCGAAGGAAAGAAGCGGACAGTGTGTCTTACGTGAGCGAAACATGAGAGCGGATTCAGTGCGGCGAGCTAAAGAGGTATTACAGTGAAATCAGTCAGATTATTTTGTGCCAGTCATGCTATCTGTCATTTTCTGCTATTGGAAACTCCTTATGTAAAATTATTAACGAAGAAGAAAAATGGAATTGCATTTTATTTTTTTATTTTATTTTATTTCTCCGCATCAAGAAAACCTATCCAAAATCACCAAGGCATATTTGGAATTTAGCTGGCGCTTAACCCTCTTTATTTGTGGAGAATTAATTAAGATAAATAAACCTCCCCTTTGAGAAGTTAAAACCGCCTTTGAAAAATTCCTGGAAACGGGCTTGATGCCACGCTGCTCTATTCTAAATAAACAATAAGCACTCTCCCCAGGTCATCCAACTGAAGTAGTGACCTAATATTGAAGAATTAACCTTATTATTATAATCAAGTAACAAATTAATCTTTGCAAAGTACTGTAATAGATGTGCCTTCAAAGCAATTTTTTAGAATCAATTTTAATGAAGTTTTTCAAGCACAAATTTAATCTTATTAACAAT
>JAHWFO010023316.1:68129-85689 GCA_023313115.1 Rhysida immarginata
TATACAGTAATGCAAAGAATAAACGTAAAAATATTAATCATCGATTCTCTTAAGAATTGTGTATGAAAAAATTGGCAAGAAGCCGCATCGTAACACAACATTGCAATCCATTTTACTATTTGCTATTAGCGCATTCAGCCTCTCTCCCAGGAGCACTTACAAATTCGCCGCTATGAGCGCTGAAACTAGAAAAACGGTGCTGCCATCTGAGAGGCGTACGAGGCCTATTAAATCGGCGGCAATTGTTGAGATTAAATGACGTTTTCGACAGGTTTTCAGCAAACTTCGCGTGATGTTTAGACCCTTAATATCTGAGTTTTGAACATTTTGCATAAGGAACTTTAAGTTTGTAATCATGCAAAGGATCACGCTAGGTACTTTATGACCATCGAACTGATACACCCTGTATAAGTGTTGAAATAATAAACCCACTACAAAGAAAAATAATAAAGTAATACCATACACCTTGTCTTTGATGTATCCCCTAAGGAAAAAATCAAGGTGTCAAATGAGGCGAACGTAGTGGCCAATGATCTGAACCTCCTCGGCCAATCCATCGATGTGGAAACATGTCATCCAGTCGTTGACATGCGGCGTTGGGAGGTGCCCCATGGGAATCACATCCGTCGTTGGGAGGTGCCCCATCATGCAGGAATCACATGCGGCGGTACTGCACTAAAGGCAAGCTGTCTAAGACGAAGTCATCCAAAATCATTTGTGTACCTTACTCCTGTAAGACAACCGCTGTAGAAAACGGGTCCCTACCAAGATGCCATTCCAAAGTCCACACTACATAGAAAACAGGTCCTGCGACTTAACGCTCTTGGCCACCGAGCCGGCTGCTGTGTGTTTATTTTTAATTTTTTTTGTTAAAATCCGCGTTTTGAACTCTACAACTTTACAATTGGAAATTTTTATCTACCTGTAACGGTTACAAAGTTGCTAGGTGCAAAATTCAAGGTCAAAGGTCAAATTTGACATTGTTCAACCCCTACCTAATTTCCTATATGTTGCCTGCAGTAGATTTGTTGTATCTCCACTCGTTTTGAAATTGTACGGGGGTAACAGACTTTTGACTCACCCTGTATATATCTTTGGGTGAATCGACTTTTGGATCACCCTCTAATATAATATACGGATGAATATGTTTTGCCAGTTGTCACTTGCATCTGTCCGTGCACGTGCTTAGAGCACTGAAGAAAACATTTTCTGTTTGGCTGCTCCACTTTTTGTTGACGCTCTCATGCAGATTGACCACGTGATTGGAACAATCTATTTGCCATTCGCCATTAATAACTGGCTGGATATTTTTTTGCAATACACGCGTACGAGTGACGATCGTTTCGGCAAGGTTTGCCATTTTCAATACTTTAAAATGCCTACTTTAATGTATTATATTTATTATCTTTCACTAAATGATCATATTGATATGAACACATTGTTACACCATTGTTAAATTCCAAACCCATCGCCGAAACATTAAGTATTGCAAAAAGACTCGATCAGTTATTTAATTCCAAGAACCATATTCCAATGAGTGTTAATTTATTCCTTTTGGCTAATTTTATCGAATTATACAATAAAAAGCAATATCTAACTCTAGAGCTTAAAATGTCTAGTACTTACTCATACACTGATATTGATTACAATGCTGACTGTCAAGATCGCTACCATTACAGAAATTTCCTTTGTACGCGGGAAAAGGATTAGTGCACATTCGCAATCTACGTCTGATGCCATCTCCGCACGTCCTCGAGCACTGGCTCCAGTTTGACCAATCGCTCCATTTACCATTTATAGCAGAATACATACTGGTATCGGTTTCTGTAAATATTAAATAAATTACTTTTCTAAGTATAAAATAACAAACAGGGCCAAGAACGAAATTAAATAAATCGACAAGAACTTTTTTACCCCCATTTTAATCTTAAAAATCTGTATTGCAAATTTCAAATCCAAGAATTAGAAAATTCACTTGGTTACTATTAACCAGGGTCCTCACTAAAATAATAAAAAGAGTAGCGCAATTTTATCTCGTGGCTTACATAGTTAATAGTGAGGCAAATTAGCTGATGATTTTTGTAGATTTTCATGAAAAAATGCTAGATTGTCATCAATTTCTTCATCTATCTGTACAGGATAACAGCTAAAAGACAACCGATTTCGAGTAAATTTGTTCCAAAGGGGGTGCAATCTCTATTTATTTATTTATTTATTTATTATTATTTAATTAAAGTTACAAGCAGTGCATATATGGGGCCGGTATGGTCATAGACCGACGAGTTAGGCCCCCGGCAGCACGTAATCTATCAAACTACAGAAAAAATAAACAACAGGATTTGTCATAATTAACAAGATGTTAGCAAATAATTACAGATTTAGAATAACTAAGTTAAAATAAACAACAAAAAAACTACTAACAATTAACCATTGAGTATAGTTTTAAGTTTTTTACGTAAAGGTTTAAGAATATATTTTCTTTACAATGTTTTCCCCGAAAAGAAATGGGACCTAACAATCATTAAAAAGTTATATCGCTTAATATTACTAGAAATTCAATGGAACTCAAATTAGAAATCCTAGCAAATTTTTAACAAGCTGATGCTAAATTTCTGAAAAATATCAACTTAGAAGTAGAAAAAAACTGAAATCGTAAGAATGTCCAATGGGATCTTTGAACAACCGTCTCCAGGGCTGCATCCCCCCCCCCCCCCCAAATTGGCCCCCATGACAACTAAATGAGATACATAGGGGGGGGGGGGGCAGCCTCGTCCGCCCCCTCAGCCCCTTCCCCCGAAAAAAAATTCTGGGTACGGCCCTGACCGTTTCCATACCTTCGAGCATAAAAATAGATTTTTCTATTTTTATGCTCGAAGCTTCATACTAATAGGAAAATGAAAACCAACAAAAAAACATTGATTTAAAAAATTTTCAAATTTAATTACGTAGATAAGATGGAACAAAAATGCGTTTCAATCTTTCCTTGTTTAAATTACAAACAAATACACAGCACACATTTGCAATCCACAAATTTAATTATTTATTGAACATATTTTTCCCAAATTTCTCCATATTAAATTTTTGAATTTAACCTTAGATTTAACAAGTTTAAAATGAAAAAAATAACTTGTAAAGCCTAATTGAAGTAATATGTGAAGTATATTAAAAAGCTCTAAAAGAAATTTTTTGAACGTAAAATCCAGAATTTTTAAAATACAGGGAGAGTTAAAAATCACTGAGCATAGCTGTATTTCGGATAGGTGCTCTATCTTTAGGGACAGTTTTGGAGCTTGGCCGCCATCTTGAATCCGACAGTTTTTCATATGCCACATGAAATGGGAATGGGATCATGTGGCATATCAAATAAGAGTTGGTTTTTTTCCTCTCTCAGGAGTTCATTCCTGCAATCGGATTTCAGTTATCTGTTGTGATTCACAAGTTATTAACAAAAGCATTGACACTCTACCATTGTCTGTTGCAGGCAATTGGAGATGGCACTAATGAAGGAGTGAGCTGATCCTGATGTCCGGGGAGAGAAGAGAGTTTTTTTTTCCCAAACCACTTTTGCCAACAGACGTGGTTATCGCTAAAACCACAAAACCTGGTGTAAAAAATTGGAATTGTACAGTCGAGCGGAAACTTTTTAGAGCCTCGAGTCGAGGCAGTTTATTCAAGAAATGGGGGCGATTGCTTTTCTTAGCACGAGAGATAGCAGAAGTAGTCTGAGCAGAAGTAATTTTTGTTAACAAATTTTTGTTGTTGACATCATTGATAAACATTGAAAAATTTAAATGAACAAATGATGAAACATAATTAATCAAGAAATAATCTAAAGAACAATTAATTATTTAATCAAAATTTAATTGAAAAAAAAATGAAATTTGTCACGACAAAAAAAAAATCCCCGACGTTTAACCACCAAAAAAATACGTGATTTTTGATTGGCACATTCTGGTACTACGCCAGTTTTTTCTTTTATTGTACAGACTAATTTTGACGCGACTTTTTAGCCAATTAAAAGTTAATCACGTGACGCAGATTTACACGTTGTCAGTTTCAGTTTCATTTAAACGGACAAGCTGTTAATGTATGACCGCGTTTAAACAGTTATAATGAGTGAGAGGATTGTAACGTTTGGAAAAACTTCGAAAGACAAACTGTGTGTATTACACAAGCAATATGAATTTGTGAAACATCGAGAATACGTCAACGGGAACGTTCAGTGGCGTTGCAAACTTAACCAGAAATATAAATGTAAGACCCGTATAACAACAAAGAACGATGAAATCGTAAGTGATTACAATCCTGAACACAATCATTATGGCAACAAAGAATCAAGTTTAGCACGGCAAGCTGTTGCTACGACGAAATACAAGATGGGAGAATCAATTTCTGATTTGATTCACGTTTTTGATGAAGTTTACAAGTTCTATCATTTTATACATAAGTTATACATCACATAATAAGATTTCTTTTCATCACATCACATTAATCATTTTGCATTTTTTGATCACAATGCCCTGGTGATTATACAATCACGTGATTATATGTCCGGTGATTAAATGTCGGGTGATTAAGTGTCCGTACACCAATATTAAAATGCACATTTGATTCTCAACTTTAGTGTAAACTTTTTAAATAAGAAAATTACTTTTAATCAAAGTGGAAATATGGGTGAAACAATTTATAATAATTTTTTTGGAACTAATGACCAATGTAACAACAATTTTGATAACATTAGAACTAAAAATTTCTTTACGATACGAATATGTAATTATTTTGTTTGAAAATTAGTTATGTGCTGGAATCTCTGATAGTTTATGGGTTATAAAAACAGTTTTATAGTGGTCTACCTTTGTGTAAATTAACAGTTTATGGCTTACCCTTTGTTAGGCAGTCATGATGCACTATTGCTCGATATATGGATGTAACATTTTTGTTGTACCGTTGTATTTTATGCGCATCGATATCCACTGACTGAATGATGGTTTATGGACCACTGGTTGAAATGATGGTGTATCATTGATTCCTGGTTGATTGATGTAGTTTCGTTGATCACTGGTTGGGTGATGGTTTTTCGTTGATCACAGTTGAGGATGTGAGAAGTTATGGGAAGTAAAATTGATCACTTCGAGCAATAATCCATCATGACTGCCTAACAAAAGGTAAGCCATAAACTGTTAATTTACACAAAAGTAGACCACTATAAAACTGTTTCTATTACCCATAAACTGTCAGTGATTCCAGCACATAACTAATTTTCAAACAAAATAATTACATATTCGTATCGTAAAGAAATTTTTAGCTCTGATGTTATCAAAGATGTTGTTCTATCAAAATTGTTGTTACATTAGTCATTAGTTACCAATAAAATATTATAAATTGTTTCACCCATATTTCCACTTTCATTATAAAATAATTTTCTTATTTAAAAAGTTTACACTAAAGTTGAGAAGCAAATGTACGTTTTAAATTTAGTCATCAGTCATATTATCCTGTATTAATATTAATATTAAAATGTGTACATCAATAACAAAATAATCGTTAAATTTTCCAAACAATAAAATTAATAATACGATAACCAGTCAATCGATAACTTACAATAAAGAAATATACCCAAATTGAGTTAAAAACTGAATTAAGATTACACCAAGACTAATTTCTCTATCAAAATCAGTAAAGAAAATCTAATGAATAACAGTAGGAAAAAAAAAACGCGCGTTGAAGACCATGTTCTCTAGCATATACAGCATCCAACATCATAGCAGGAATGAAGCATTTTAACACGCTTAAAGAGAAAATGAAAATATTAATATAACCAGGCCTGAGTATAACTTTTTAAAATTAAAAAAATTAAAGTAAATGCTGATTTATAGTGGAATACAAGCGGGATGAGTATTAACTAGTGAGTACTCAGGTCTTCCGGAAGTTCTTTTGACTCGGTTGAGGTGTAGTGCGCATGCGTCGTGCCGTCACGCATAAATTAGGAGAATCCCTAATGCTCGGTTCACATTGAGCCGGCAAGGCGGCAAAGCGGCAACCGTTGACGCATGCGCACTACGTCCAAGGCCAACTAGAAATAGGTCAATTCAAGTGCCGCGGCCGGCAAATAAGCCAGGCGGCAAAGTTGAAATTTGTTCAACTTTTGCCGGTTGCAGGCTCATCCAATCACGTTCGACTACTGGAGCACGTGATCAAAAGAATGATGGCGGATCACAATTTTATAGTGAAATAGAATAAAGAGAATGCACTTTATTTTGTAAATGTGAAATTATAAATTGCTATTGTCCTTCAGCTTTTTACATCGTTAAATAGATACGTTTGGTTAAATTTTAATTAGATAATTCAGTTGGAAATTAGCAAGTTTTAGAACAGAAACGTGATCACGAATTTGGTTTTCGATCGCTTCGATTGAAAATATTGCCGATCGATGTCGGCGACAATCAAATTTAAAAATAATCTTGAAGACTTTTATAAATACGAGAAAATATGCACACTGAATGAACAAATATAAATAAAACTAGAGTTTATTTGTATATTCTGTTTTGTTATGTTATTAATTATGCTTTCTCAGCGGCATAACATAACACAGTTGAACTTCTTTATAACGAACTCTGATATAAAAAAAAAAATAAACGAAACAATTCGGAATTCTCAACTGTGCCAATTGGCCTTTCAACAGTGATATAACAAATTCCGAATTGTCTCCGATATAGCAAATTTCGAATATTACAAATTTCTATTACAAATCCGGTCCGAGATGTTAAAGGCCTTAAATCAGGATGGTATCCTGTGGCTGACTCGAGTGTGTCAGGTTGCTTGGATATCTGGACAGGCCCCTAAGCAATGGCAGACAGGAATTGTGATCCCTATCTTCAAAAAGGGAGATCAGAGAGATTGCAACAACTATCGAGGCATCTCTTTGCTCAGCATTCCTGGGAAAGTGTACGCTAAGTGTCTGGAGAAGAGAAGTCGGGAAATAGTCGACTCCAAACTGTCGGGGGAGCAGTGTGGTTTCCGACCTGGCCGAAGCACGACGGATCACATCTTTGCTCTAAGGCAAATCTTTGAGAGATCCTGGGAGTATGCAAAAGAGGTCTACGCTTGCTTTGTGGACCTCGAAAAAGCATATGACAGGGTTCCTCGGGAGAAGCTCTGGCAAGTGTTGCAAGAGTATGGAGTGGAAGGGCAATTACTGGTTGCTATCATGTCTCTGTACGAAAGCTCTGAGATGTGTGTCCGGATAAATGGCATTAAGTCAAGACCGTTCACCGTGGGTGTTGGACTCCGCCAAGGGTGCGTACTGTCGCCCATCTTGTTCATTATCTTTATGGACTGGATAGACAGGGGCAGCCGAGGCGATGAGCGTGTTTGTGTGGGCGACTGCCTGGTGGAGAGGTTGCTCTTTGCGGACGACCTTGTCCTGCTTGGGTCTTCTCACACGAACCTTCAGCATGCACTAGACCGGTTTGCAGCCAAATGTGAAGAAGCTGGGATGAAGATCAGTGTGGCTAAAACCGAAGTTCTGGTTCTTTCAAGACAGCCTGCTCAGTGCGCTCTCCATGTTAGGGGAGCCTCATTGAGACAGGTGGAGAAGTTCAAGTATCTCGGGATTGCATTCACGAGTGATGGACGGCAGGAGAAAGAATTGGATGCTCGGATCGGTGCAGCAAGCTGTGTCAGACGTGAACTGTGGCGATCCGTGGTAACGAAACGAGAGCTGGGTAACAAAGCCAAGCTCTCCGTCTTCAAATCTATCTTTGTCCCCATTCTCACCTATGGTCATGAGGCTTGGGTAATGACCGAAAGAGTGCGATCGCGGGTACAAGCGGCCGAAATGAGATTCCTGAGAGGTGTGGCAGGTGTTACCCTACTAGATAGAGTGTACAGCAGCACAATAAGGGAATCGTTAGGTGTTGAGCCGCTACTTCTCCGCATCGAGAGATCTCAGTTGCGCTGGTATGGCCACGTGATACGGATGCCGCAAACTAGTCTTCCTAGGCAGTTGTTATTTTCCAAGCCGGTGGGTAAGAGACCAAGGGGTCGGCCTAGAACCAGGTGGCTAGACTACATGGAGAATCTGGGTTCGAGTCGCTTGGATATTACCAGGGAGGACATGCGCCTGATGGCGGAAGATCGCGATCGCTGGAGATCCTCCATAGGGCTGCTGCCCCCGCGACCCTAACGGATAAGCGGGTTTGAAAAGTAAGTAAGTAAGTACAAATTTCTATGAAACGTTAACTTCGTCCAGATTTACTTCAATAACTTAAGATCGACACGACGCCATCATTGTATAATTTCTCTTCTCTTGCCGCTTCTCTCGTGTCGGTCCAGTGGGAACAACTCGCGCGGGCGGCAGAGGAGGCAGGAGGGGGGAGGCAGAAAAAGACGCTTCGCCGCTTTGCCGGTCCAATGTGTACGGGGCATAATAGTGAGAGAGTATACATGCGATTGTGAGAGCAACGCAGTGACGTCGGTCTCGCAAGGTTCGAGGCCGACGCAACCATGCACCGACCACCGCGAGGGAGAAAATCTACAGGAACGCTAAAAATAACCTTCGATAGCCTATCGTACAAGGGTATCCTTGTTTGCATTGTTAGAGCGGTTAGTCATTCCAAGTAATAAGACTGGTTGTTGATTGTGCACTTGCGCAGTTAACAAAAGTCACTTGTGGAATGAAAGCGCTGTGCTTTTTCGTTCTCACTGGAATTTTTTTTTAAATACAGTGTAGTATTTTAATTAAAATATCGACGAAAAATAGAAATTAAGTTGCTGAATTATCATGAAAAATTATATAAAAACAAATTAAAATTTCAGCCATTGTTTATTTTTTCCTATTTTTTTTTATTTAGCCTATTTTTAGAAGCATTAGATGAGTGAATTTTAAATCGAATAACTTAAATGGGGGGAGTAATAAACGATTTTTTTTTAGACTGCAGAAAAATAATACTACAAACTTCTTGATTATCAAACGATATTTTATTCATGAGGGCCTTTAAATATTCCGTCGATAATATTTCGACCACCCGTAAAAGTTGAAAATAGAGTTAAATATGTTTATAAACAACTTTGCAATAATGCAGTTTTTATAATATGCTGTATATTTATTGATCTTTAATTATAAATACATTTTCATTCGCTTTGGTATAGTGGCTTTAATTTTGTGAAATTTATTGAATTTTAATTTAATAAACAATTCATTAAAGATCAAATAATATAAACAATTTTATGTTTTAGAAAAAAAAAAAAAAATTGGATGACGTTCATGCCTTCTTACAATAACACGCCCTTATCAGTTCCTGGTTTCAATAAAAAAAAAATCCTAAATTATCAAAAAGTGTTTTTCCTAAACCAATTTTTATTAATCCCTGTGTAACTTTAGAAATACCTGAAGAAAATGATCAACGATAAAAATTTTTTATTTATTTAAAAAAAATGGGAATTTAAGAATAAATCAAACTTCAATTTGAACATCTACCGTGTCTCAAAAGTCGCGTGCCAAATGGATTAATTGGTTGCTTTTATTTTGTAGGCTAGAGGAATAATGCTGACACCGGAGCAACGTGTAGAGCTGATACTTCTTTGTGGAGATCAGCACAGAACATCTCGAGAAGCTGCAGACGGAATTTCATCGCCGGTACCCTGATATTCCCAAGCCCACCAGCTACACTTTTACGCGTGACAGAAGAAAATTTGGATCGTATCAGACATTGTCTTCGAGTGCATGGTGCGCATTTTGAACATAAACGATAAGTGTATTATTACAATCTATAATCGTTGTGGTGAAAGGGTTTTTTATTAGTTTTAAGTTTTGCAATAAACGATAAGCTTGCGAAACCAAATGAACAAAGCCAACATTCATAAACTTTTCATACATGTATGGCACGCGACTTTTGACACGCACGGTATATTTTCAAAACTATAAAAAATATACAAATGGAAAAATATTATGGGTTTATTTTATACTATTTCACAAAATTTATTCACTGATGAAATGACTACACTACTATTTATCTATCACGTCGGTCACGAATTTACTTCGTCTCATGGCGGATTCTGCGTCCTTTCCCACACCGTAGCAAGCGTTCATCGATAAATAGGTCTATCTGTGCTTGAAATAAAGTAATCTGCTGCCCCACTTTCTTGTTAATTCTACAGGCCACAAGCTGTTTCATTTCTTCTTATTCAAATAGTAACGAAAAATCGCTAAAAGTTGTGTACTCCGTTATTGTGTATCGCGAACAAACTATTGATGCATCATCGCTCACTCGCACTCCCTCTGCGTCGTTGCGAGTGTGTCTCGCGAGAGACTCGTTCGATGTAGAGCAGTGTTTCTCAAACTGTGTGCCGCGGGATTTTTCGAAAATTGCTTCAATAAATTAAAAAATATTAAATTTCCTCCCTAAACTAATAAAATAATTCTTCACAAAAATTAAGATTATTTCAGGTGCCGCGAAAATTTTTAGAAATTTTTAGTGGCCACAAGATAAAGTTTGAGAAACACTGATGTAGAGGAACGGGTTTTTGAAACATGCAACCACGATGATGACGTTGTACGTGAAACTCCGCCTCTTTTTTCCATCGATGTCTGCAGGAGGTGCGCCTTCACACAACGGACGTAATGTCTGTCCGTGGTTGGATGGGCAATTATCTGGTCATTGGATTGGCTAACGGGGTCCTGAGGAGTGGCCATCGCGTTTTTCAGGCCTCGTACCTGTGGGCCGCTTGAAACAACTGTTGTGAAAATTATAGCAAACGTCACCTTCAGCAACGCATCCTACAGACCTGTGCCAGCATTATCCCGACGTTCTTGTGCGCGTGCATAATGAATGGAGAAAGCCCCTTGAGCTCTGTGTCCACCAGCAGGGATAACACATTGAGCACATCCTTTAGTTGCTGCAACCCAGTTTTCGGTGCGAGTTTGTTTGGAAAGTATCAATGTTTTTGTTAACTAATGAACCACAACAGATAACTGAAATCCGATTATAGGAGAAAAAACTGGTATTATTTGATATGCCACATGACAACATATAGTTATAAAACAGAAAATGGAACTTGACCCAAAATGGCAGTTTCAAGATAGCGGCCAAACTCCGAAAATGTCCCAAAGAGAGACTTGCACCTAACCTGGTAACATCGTTCATTTTACACATCATTTCCGAAATACATTCCTACTAGAGCAAGAAATTATAATATTTTATCAAGTTTTTTTTTTCTTTTTGTCAATAAACTTACCTCTACATTGACCCATGTTACATTTTACAATCTCGCTCGATTGACCCTGGCAAAACTTGCCTGAGAAAGAAGGAATGGGATCGGCACAAAGCCGCATCCGGTAACGATTCCCTTCGCCACAAGTTTTGGAACATTGGCTCCATGATGACCATGCGGTCCAGTTTCCATCCCAAGGCTTCTCCTCTTCTTTAGCAACTGAAAACAAACAAACAAACAAATCTACAAATTAACGTTTGATATCGTATTGCTTAAAGACCTCTCCAAATTAAAAACGTAAGTATCGCTTATATTGAATGAGAATCAGTTAAATGAAATTGTATCCAAATTCACGACGACATAAAATGAATTCAAAACGATTAAGGAAACTAAACAGTTAAATTTCGGCACTGAATTACTCTATGGGTGAACTCAAATATTATTGTAATATTCGAAAGGTAAATAGTAAGCATGATGACGTTTAGTACGGATTAAACACCTGAAACATCACTTTAGAAGAGCAATGCCGTTGTTGTCTAGGATATGCCACAATTGGATCATTAACTGATCCTTGTATCAATAAACAGTACTGCTAAATAATGAAACTTGAATTGTTAATATAAAGTTAAATATTAGGTTAATCCATTCTAAATGCGGTACCGTTATTTTTAAAATCTTGGCACGAGCGACATTCATACAAATTAGGCCTTCCAGGTTTAGGTTTAGGATAAGAATAAAACCCTTGGTTGTTGCTTGATGAGCAACATTCTTCTTCCGTAACGCTGTAGTCGTCCATCATTTCAGTGCAACTTCTGAGGGTATAATCAGACTTTTTAAAACATATGCCACATTCTGGAAAGAGAAATAGCAAAGGCAGCTTTAAAACAGAACATCGAGCTTCGCCTTATAATATATGCGACGCAATATCAATATTAACTTCAATTTATTGTTTCACTTCTATCTAACAAAGTAAACCTATACCAGTTAACAATTGAAGATTATTGACGTTCAGAACTAGACAACTTAGGCTGGCTGTGCCTAAAATGTTCGACTGATGGCGCACGCAACTGCTTAAATCACGCGATATATTAACAATTTTACGTGCCTGGTCTTTGTTTAAAACGTGCGGCATCATTCGGAATTTTTAGACAAAGCCTTGTTATCAAAATATTTATGCGGTAAAGAAATTCTCGTAGGCCTACATGGAAAAAAAAATCTGATAAAGATCAGGGATACACCATAAAATACAAAATGGATTTCAGAAATTGTCATTTATCTATCTTTACCAGTTTCAAATTCTACTCACGTGTCCTTTACCTGCTACAGAAGAAAATAGTAGAGCTATGAAGAACTGAAGATAGAATTGCCAGCCAATATACCTTATCTGAAAAGAAGATTAAAGAATACATTTGATTGATGTAGAAGCATCCTCCTTAAACTTTTGAAAAAATCATATAAATGATTTCTTGTGTCGCTTACCGTGCAATTGAAAGTTAATTTCGTGAAGCAAACTACCCGTACAATAATTATAATTAAGAAATGAAATAAAGACTATGGGTACAGTCAGATCACATACACTACTAGCAACATGACAACGAGCGTTGTCGTGGAAGATAATGGGTGGTGAGGTGAGAAAGTGACGCAGTTTCCTGCGCAGGGCTTTACGAAGGTTGTGTTGCAAGAAATGTGAATAGTTCGTCCGTTTTGTACTTCATGAACAACCATCACCCATCCTTGAATGCGTTCACCTAAACGGTAATGCATCAGCTCCACAGGCCTCTACACGTCCCTGTTAGCACGCCTTTCCAATACGGCCCCTTGTAGTTTCAATTTTAAGCCAGGAACGTTGCTCCAATTGGAAAACATTTCTCCCACGACTTTCTGTTCTGAACAGAATGTGTAACATTTGTGTGCTCGCGGGAATCTCATTGTGGGGAGAGGAAGGTACGGCCTTACATGTGCCAATACAGTTAAGGATCGCGCATATCAGCATTTCCCTCCAGCACTGCTGTGATCTAGTGGTGTGCGATGGTTTAAAAACCACCATCGGTGGCACCATCGATGGTATGAACCATCATCGAAACACAACCGATGGACACAGGAAACCATCGATGGGTTCAGAATTACCATCGATGGATTCAGAAATACCATCGATGGTTCTTTTAATTTTTTTATCTCAATAAAATAGCATAAAATCACATGGATAAAGCTTAGACTACAACAGACATTTTATTACTGATAATTTGACAAATATAAAAGTTGGGTTTAACAAAATTTATGGAAGACATTCAAAGGCATCGATTGTAAAACCAACAATTTCTCCAAATGCTTTGGACTTAACATGGTCCTTTTTTTTCCAATGGTGCAACCTGCTTTTGAAAAAAGTCTTTCTGCAGGCACAGATGTTGCTGGTGGCGTTAAAAATCTCTGGGCCATCATTCTAAATGCAATATTTCCGTGCATCATCTTCCATACATGCAGTGGATTACTATTATGAGGAGTCAGTGGCGATCTGTAGTACAATCTGATACTCTCTGACACTTCTCACCTTATTTATCTGGTATAAAGCACCAATGGGAGGCCAGCGCCAAATCTCGAAACCGCATTGGTCGTGTCGTCTAGTGATTTGACTTAACCAACCATTTACCATCGAAGTACAATCGAAATTTCCATCGATGGTTTGTAAACCACCATCGCTGGCAATCGGTGTTTTATAAAAATCGTTCGATGGTTGAAAACCATCGAAATTTCGATTGATCGTAGAACAAAACCATCGATGGATCGATGGTTTTCGATGGATCGCACACCACTACTGTGATCACTATTAAATTCCCAGCCTGGTGCCAATACAGTTGAGCTCGAGAATTTGTCACATGGATCAATTCCTATCTTTACAGGGATTGTAACTGGATATTTAATGATCTGGCTTAGGTCCTTTATTTCAAATCATTAAAGCTACTTCCGATAAAGTTTCGAAGCTATTACTCGAATCGTCTTGCAGAAGGTAGCAGATCATTTGAACATAGGAACTCTTTCAATAATTCTAGTGTCCAATAGAATTCCTTTTATCTGATGCAATAATTCTATTTCTATAATCTTAAAAAATTGTACATTCGGTTTCCATATCTAAGTTATTTGAATATTTTTTTCACTTATTATTTTGAGTTATTTGTTGGTCTTGTAGTCTTCTAAAGATTTAATAATTCTAATGTTCCTATGCTTACTGCTTAATAATTTGATTGACAGCGTGAGTGGACGTACAAATATTTTTACGATTTATTTTGGTCTGTTTACAAGAAAACAAATACAAGCAAAAAAAGTCAAAATTTTAAGTTCACTGTTCATGAATTAATTGATAATATCTCATTGAAAGCAATACGAATCCAACCACGTTACTAATTTGCAAAGCAACACAAAAAAATCGGGAAAGTTGTCACTCGTTGTCAACCGACGCCCAGGTAGGTATATTCCCTGAAAGTCACTGCATTTGATGAGATATGTCAAAGTTCAGATATCGGTCGATTTAATATGGCTAAGAAATACCTCAGATAAGAGTCAATAACGTTAATGAAGGAGGGAAGATGCTTAGATTACATGAATGAAAGTCAATGAACGTTACGTCGTACTAATGTGAAGCCCAAGCTGCTTTCAATATTTGCCACAGGGCCACATTCCTATCATTTGGAAGCCGGACGGAATTCTATAGCTACCAATATTACTGAATGTATTTCGACTGATAAAAATATTGGTACGTACCGTCGCTTCCAATTTCACGAGGTTACCGAATTGTGGCGGTCTAGGTGCTCCGGAAACCAATCCATTGCTGCTCACTATCGCTTGGCTGCATTCCCGTTCCCAACGTAATATTGCAGTAAGCGCCGATATTCCCATTATCCACTTCGCTCGCACTTGTCTCACTCAGCGAAGTCCTTTGCCTTTCATGTTCAGTTATCTCGGCCACGACAGCATTCACTGGATTTCCGACCTTCCATTGCCTTCCGTCTTTTACGGAGCCGCACCTTTTTCCTTCCTCGCTCCTATCCAAAAACTATTCTTCTACTTTGGCTGTGGTCAAAAACACTCATCGGGGGATGACGTAATTTTCTCACTGGGCTAACCGTCTTTTTCTCGGTGAGGACGGTTAGACTAACCGGTTAGGCATAGCAGCACTAACTGGCGTTTTTGACCGCGTTAAAATGACCTCACAGTTTTCTCACCGACCAAACGCTAACTCTTCTCACCGGTGAGTTTTTTTGACCTCAGCCCTTGTCAAAAACTCTCTTCGTCCGCTTCTCGTTTCCATTTCCTCTCAAGTCACTTTTCTCTCATCCAATCCGCTAACTTGTGCGATGACCAGTGAAAATATCTCGTGAAATTGTCGTTGTGAGTTCGATCACCCGAATCACATGACATAATTATATTTTTGTTAGAATTTTTACGTAGGTAGTTAATTTAATTGCTTTAATCAAAGCTAGATTGGCTAACGTATTCCCGATTCACAATGGGATCAAACAGTGAGAATACGTTACAACTCAATACACATAATGATTTTATTTGTTTTTCCTCATATTTTCAACTAAACACATACTTGACTGGTTGTTGTGCATCAAATTGCAGTAATCACAGTCGAAATGGATATAAATTGTACACTTTTCCTGATTCACAGTGGGATCAAAAATGGCGGACTTCCGGTCGATGTCACTGCCCATCCTTTTATCTACTTTGCCCTAGGTTAGCCCAGTGAGAAATTACGTCATCATTCTCTCACCAGTGAGGGTTTTTGACCTTAGCCATCGTTAAGAATTTGAATTGCAGGAAGCAAAGACTTGATTGAATTAGAGACGTGAGAATGTATCAAGGCTGTTATTAAATTCACTGATGAGCTACGTTGAGTCTCATCGGAAAGGTATGAGCCACTGATCTCTACTTTGTTATGGAGATCAGTGGTATGAGCTGCAATAGTACGAATCGGATCACGCGATCCGTTTGCGAACTGAAAATGGCGGCAATATATGCTGATCACGGTCTATAGATATTCATGGTCATCGAGCTCAATTTGTTAAAATGAAGCTAAAGTTTCCAGCTCCCAGTAGGGCGCAAACTGTATTGAAAAGTGGCGCTGCATGCACAATCGGCCCAACTGCGCCTGCAGCGCCGCCCTATTGGCAATAGAAACTTTACTTTCATATTCAGCACAGCCTACTATATTGACCCTTTCGATGCAGGTGGCGGCAGCGACATCCGTTGGCCTCTGGAGCCCAGCCACACTTCCGGCGTCGCCGTTTTTCCATACTAAACAATACTGTGTAGTGTTGTGTTGTATCAAATAGATTTAATATATTTTTAAATGAATTTAATACAATTTTAACCCCTCAGTACAGAAATACGGAAGAATAAATATTTTTAGTATTACTGTATTTATTTTAGTTTAATTACACGAAGGTTAAGTGTTACTCGTGTTAGCTTTATTTTATATGTTTATGTTACAAGTTTGTTTTCTGTAATTGAATTAAAATAATAAAAATTTTACGGTAAATTGACTAAAATAAGGTTACAATAAAAATACTTTTTTACTTAATTTGATAATTAAACTCCGTTTACACTGAACTAAAACACGCATTAAATTTATTTAAACGAAGCGTTATTTAAAATCGGTAAAAGTCCCGTGTAGCGTCCCCTAATTTTCTCGGCTGACATCGATCAGCCCCATCGCGTTTATGCTCTGAATTTATTATTGTAACATACCTAATTAATATGTAAATGGTTTATCATATTATCGAAATTATATTTTAAGAAATTTATGCAGGAAAGAATCACGAAAGTTTCGTGATGATGAACTTCAGCTAATGGGCCTGGCTGTTCATCATTCAACAAATGAAAAACTATGAATAGATGATTATAATTATATACTCTTCATTAGATGATTATAATTACCTTGTAAGTGGGAAAGTAAAAGAAATCCTCGTGTATCGTGTCAAGGAGCTACAGGTGAGTGAACGATTTAAGCCAGTTTAAACGATTTAACGTGCTAACTTTAATGCAGTTTTACAAATTCGGGTTCATACAGTTTTACATAAATTTCATACATTTCTAAATAGATTTAATACAATTTTAAATGAATTATATTTTTAGAAATTTATCCGAGAAAAAAATCACGAAATTTCCGTGACAAAGAACTTCAGCTAACGGACGGCCATTCATGTCGACATGGCCGCCCATCATTCAACGTACACCGTCACGGAACTTTCGTTATTTTTTTCTCGCATAAATTTCTTAGAGTATAATTCATTTTATCCTATTTTATTCATTTAAAATTGTATTAAATCTATTTAGAAATGTATGAAATTCA
>JAHWFO010023316.1:89664-106121 GCA_023313115.1 Rhysida immarginata
AACCACTCTCTGGTTATAAAGGCACTCTAGGGTGAAGTAAAGCACTAGATAATCTAGTATTATCTAGTGCTTTAGGCTGAAGAAAGCCTTTTTAGCATTGAAAAAGCCTTACCACTGCTATTATTCTATTGTTTTCTACTGGTTAGCCTACAAACAGGCTGCATATTTACATATATATGTAATCTTATATATTAATATATAATAATATAAATATATTAATCTTATATATTATTAAAATATAATCTTAATTTTATATATTAATATAACAATCTTTTATATTAACATTATTTATTACTTAATCTTATATAATTTTTAAAAAAAATTTTTTATAACATGTCACTTTTTTTTTTTTGAAAAGTAACATTCTTTGGCTTGTTAATGGTGCATATTAATTAATATCTAGGAATATTGTTTCATTTTGACACTTAAAAAAGACTTGATCAGCTGTAGCTCTGTGCATAAGTAAACACAGTTGTTACCAAGGTTTTTCCCTCACTAAAAGCGCGCCGGCCAGGTGGCCGAGAGGGCTAGGGCATAGGCTTTCTAGTTCTCGAGTCCGCCTGGTCGTGGGTTCGAATCCCGCCGTGGGCATGGATGTTTGTGTTTGTCCTGGGCTGTGTACAGATATAACTTGTGTAAAAGGCGCAAAATGACCTTAGTAGTCGACGTCAAATTTTCTAATCAACCAACCAATCACTCACGTGAGAAGTCGTTGAACTAAGGCGGTCTTAAGATTTCAATGGAAATCGTGTCGATTGAACAGGCTGTTACCTATATAGTAGGCTGTGATATTCAGTTTCAATGAAAATCTCTATCGCAGGTTGCGGTCGGCCTTAGTGCGATCTATGCGGCACCTGGCGCGATCTGTTTTCTTTAGCTTCTCGAAACAATGGAAAATGGCCGAAGCTCGATGACCATGAATATCTACAGGGTGTTTCAAAATTATGTACAATAAATTTAGTGACATATTCTTCAGGTCAAAAGAAGACGAAAATGTTCTATAGCACTTTGTCTGGAAACGATTTATTTACGCGATACAGCCAACTAAACCCGTGGCTCCAAATTACAGGAATTGTTCAAAGTGCCCGCCACCAGCTCGCACGCACGCTTCGGCTCGTTGCATGAGCGACCGTCTGATGTCATGGAAGAGTTCGTCGCCAGCATTATGAACGGTTTGGCATGCATTTTCAATTCGTTGTCGCAGATCCATAATGTTAGGAACTTCTGTGCTGTAGACGATCGTTTTCACATGATCCCGCAGAAAAAAGTCCCAAGGGATTAAGGTCGGGTGATCTTGCAGGCCAGGCTACCGGTCCACCTCGACCTATCCACCGATTCGTGTATGCAGCATTAAGGTGTGCTCGCACAACATGGCTGAAATGTGCTGGAGCGCCATCATGCATGAACCACATGTTAGATCTTATCAAAAGAGGAACATCTTCCAGTAATTCTGGCAATGCATTCTGCAGAAACAAAAGATACGTTCGCCCAGTCAATCGTGGCGGCAACACATAAGGGCCAATTAAGTTATTTCCGACAATTCCACACCAAATGTTCACGGAGAAACGCTCTTGATGCGCTCGAGCTCTGGTAACATGCGGGTTAGCATCTGCCCAATGGTGCTGGTTGTGAGAATTTACGATTCCTGTCCGGGTGAAGGTTGCTTCGTCCGTGAAAAGTATCTGGCTGAGACAACTAGGGTCTGCAGCATGACGACGTTGTATCCATTGGCAAAATCGTTGTCGGTGTGGATAGTCCGTTGGGTTCAGTGCCTGAACCAGTTGCAGGTGGTATGGATGCAAAAGCTGACGGTGAAGAATGCGCCAAACAGATGAGTGCGGAATGTGTACCATGGAAGAAATACGACGGGTGCTTGTCTGTGGTTCATCATGTATGATGTCAATTATCACATCCTCCTCATCCGGAGAATGTGCTACAGGCTGCCCTTGTCCTGTTTGACGGCCAAAGGAACCACGCTCCCTCAAATGTCTGTCGACAGATACAAATGTTCGGTTATTTGGTAAACGTCTATTCGGAAAGCGTTCTTGGTAGAGTCTTCTTGCTTCCACAGCATTTCTGTCCGCAAGACCATACATTAGGTGCATGTCAGTGTATTCTGCACTGGAATACGTGTACATGACTTTTTTTTACGTAAATCGTAATGCGTATGTCAAAGCACGCAAACGTTCTGAAATTGATATTCCTAGTGAATGTATAGTAGTGAAACTACAGTAATGGAAACAACCGTACACAACTAATGGAACAACCCTAAAGTAGGTTTAAATGGAACAAACCACTCAACCTAGTGTTGGGTCGAAACGCTGGAACTACTAAAATATCGTCCGCTAAGTACCGTGCTTCCCTACTGTATGATATTGGATTACTCGCAAACAAATCGTTTCCAGACAAAGTGCTATAGAACATTTTCGTCTTCTTTTGACCTGAAGAATATGTCACTAAATTTATTGTGCATAATTTTGAAACACCCTGTATAGACCGTGATGCTGACGCAAGAACGTAGCCTCCTTACATATGCGGAGGCTACGGCAAGAATAATAATAAAATAACAAGGATTTCTTATGCGATGCTGCCATCTAGCGAGGAAATTTGCAAACAAAGTAACTGTGACGTCACTCATAGACCCGCCGAGCGAGCAACGCAGGAAAAATGCTTGGAATACACGCTGTTCCGCTGCCGCATATAATATATTTTAATAACTACTAAGAAAAAACAAAACACGCAACGCATAAATTATTTGACATGTACCAATGATAAACGTTGAAAACTTTGGGTGAACAAATGTAAACGCAACAAAAAATTCACTCTGTTTTTATTCTACAAAAAAGAAATCCTACCATGTTTGCACTGAATTCATTATAGCAGATGTACTTCTAGCGAGATCTTCAATACGAGTTATTAGATGTACCAGCGGTAGACTACCACCTCGAAAAATTTTAAAGAAGACTGCTATACCGTCAGGGGCGGATTTACGTATAAGCTAAATAAGCTACAGCTTAGGGGCTCACAATCTGTAGGGCCTCAGAATCTTAGGGCCTCATTAAGTCTAAATCCGCCCCCGTTACGGAATTTAAATAATATATGTACTTAAATTTTTAATATCAAACAAGCATGGACGCAGCCACGCGCGCAAAGTAAACTCGCTCCCCCATTAATGCATTAGCTTCTAAGCTAAACCAACGATTAGAACTTTTTTCTCGTCTTCATTTCCTCCCCCACCAAAATCCAACTTTTACTATACAGGGTGTCTCAGAATTCATTGTACAAACTTGTAGGGGAGTTAGTATGGGTGATTCTAAGCAAAAAAGTTGATATGAACATGGGTCCGAATTTGAACGATAACTGAGATATGAACAGAAATAAAAATGCCGCCACCAAGATCAACAAGTTAATAACTCAGGTTCTGTAAAGCCTAGATTAATGAAATTTGGGGGAATAACAGGGTACATAAGACTATGTATGCCGTTAAAATTTGACTGAATTCCAACGAGAAGTTTCCGAGTTACACAGTGTAACGTGTATAAACAGAGTTGAATGTACGCAGTGGAATGATATGAATGGAACACGTTATCAGGGTAAGGTTTAAAAAAATAAAGTTTAATAAAGAGTAATGCAATGAAAACAAAGCAAAATATAACAATGAATAATTATCTTATTAAATAAAAATAAAGAGCTAATTCTCTAGCTCAATAATTATGAACGAATGCTAACCCAAAAATACATAACTTGGAAATGTATTCTAAGTTAAAGAATGGCAAACAAACTATAACTTAACACAACAGTTACAAATCTAGTACATTACATTCTGAATAAATACTAAAGAATTCATTATCTCAAAATTCCAAAAGTTGTTTGTAAATTAATTCAATACAATTACAGGTCGAATTAAGGCACTAAAGGATTCACACATAAATTATAAAATGATCTGAAAATTTCAGACACGCAAACTTATTCAAGTAATAAACCACAACACCAGATAAATATCAATAACTGATATAAAATTTCTTGAGCCAAAAATTACGACTAGAATAAAACTAAACCTAGTCCAAAAAGTCTTATATTACTTAACTAATAAACAACACAGAATGTTAATAACAACTTGGCAAAATGCTTAGAGAGTAATACAATTCATCCATGGCACTTGACATGGTCTCTCGTTTACAACTACGCCTAATTACGGCGTTAAAATTTCAACTTTTCCAAAAAGCTTAAATAACTCATAAAGTAGAATATGAGGATAAAATAAATATTAAAGTCCAAGTCCAGATATTTAAATTAGTCCAAGTCCATACAATTTAACTGAGTCTATCTCAGTAAAAGTCTAATACGTAGATTCAGGCATTTTAAATTGCGGATACAAAGAAAGTTCACATATATATATAATCCAAGCTTCTTACTTAAAAAATTCGTAGGATACATTATTACAAGCACTACAACACACCTGGAATATTAGAACACTTAACAAATACGTGAACGAATTCTCACTCAAAAGAATACAACACTCTTACGCATTTGAAAATAAACGTCGAACGAATGTTCGTCTGAAAGGCTGATTTCTAAATTAGAGAGGAAATAAAACCACAGAACTGAGTTTAAATATGAATATTCAAACAAACTGATTATTAACTTTTTCCTCTTAAATAAACGTCATAACAAAGGAGAGTAACCTTACACATAACTTTACATTTTAGCAAAATGGATTAAGAAATCCAACGGCTCTCAGTTACTTAACATGAAAGACATGTGAATCCGTACTGGGACGATAGATAGGCATTTAGCCCGGCAGGAAAGAAACCTTTCACAGTCCTACGCCCGTCGCACTCTCTTCCATGTAAATCCATAAGTATAGCTGACCACTCACACGGGTTTGTGCACGTTAGCGAAAAGTAACTTACGGTTGCCGTTGTGGATACCGCAAGTGGACGATACACCACCAACCTTTTAGTTTCTTTCTGCAAGTTCCAGCACGCCGTTTCGTTTACGTCTATGGAGTCGTTCCTCCGTAGAAACGCCGCCTGACGTGCTTCACTGCCGAACGCACCTTGATTCAGCCAAGCTTGAGGACGGCTCGCCACGTCGTCGCTTTTATCTGGCTGCGAGTCTCGGGGCTTTCCGCCATCACGGACGACTGTAAAGAGTCCTCTCCTCTCTCGTGCCGGCCCGGTATACCTCAGGTGTTTCCCTCTTGAAGTCTCACTCGCTCTCCTTTCCACCGACGAATCTTCCCGCCAAGAAAGCTTCGGCTTGACGTCACGGAATTTCCTCTGATCTCTATTGGCTCTTGCGTGGTGTTGGTTGTGACGACACTGTCTGCCCCGCTCCTCCCCCGCCTTCGAACGGGTGAATATACGCGAGCGGTAAAAACAGCCAGTGTCGCCGGAAATCACTTGAGGAACCGATTTCCGTGACACACAGTCAAAATTGTAACAAGTGCTAGTTAGTACTCACAAGTGAGCACGTGCTATGATGTTGAGTGAGTAACTCGGAAACCTCTTGTTGGAATTCGATCAAATTTTAACGGTGTATACAGTCTTATGTACCCTGTTATTCCTCCAAATTTCATTAATCTAGACTTTACAGAACCTGAGTTATTAACTTGTTGATCTTGATGGCGGCATTTTTATTTCTGTTCATATCTCAGTTATCGTTCAAATTCGGACCCATGTTCATATGAACCTTTTTGCTTAGAATCACCCATACTAACTCCCCTACAAGTTTGTACAATGAATTCTGAGACACCCTTCATAATGCTTTAATCCACTCCTCACTCTCTTATGCCCTCCTTTTTTTGGGGGGGGGGGGGATCAACCATTAAATTTAATTTATTCCGCTTATTTAGACTCCAAAAATGGTTTATACGCATTTTGCTAAAACTTCGTAAACCTATCCCAGTCTCTCATCTTTTTAATTCCGTGGGCATAACTCCCATACAGAAACTATACAATATTAACCTAGCAGCTTTTATATACAAAACACTCAATAACTCCATAGTTACTATCCTCCCCCAACAGTTATTTTACCACTACTATAAATAAAATATAGTATAAATAGTATTTACCACTACTTAACTGTACAGATCTTTTAAGTTATCGCGTTACAATAAAAACGACTTTTCCAGTTTATGAATTAAGCGAAAGATTTTCAGTTAATAAAAAGGGTATGAAAAAAAAAATATAATAACCACATTAATATATCAGATCAAACATATAGACAATTATATGTATCATTATGTAATAATTTATAATGAATTTTATCAAAATTTTCAAATAAATAAAAAGAATATTTTAATTATTGCTGTGTTTTTATGCTTTTCTTTTGAAGCAAGGTCTAAGAGTGACGTCATCTGCACCAGCCAATCTCATCAATTTACCCTCAGAAGCAATCCTTGTTATTTTAATATCCTTGATGCTGATGGAATATTGAGAAGGAAAAAAAAAGTCGAAGAACCAACTGCTTTACGTAATTAATTATTTTCGCTCGCTTTTTAGGCTGTACGGAGCCCGAGAAATAGGCTATAAACTGTCCTTTGCAAGCAATCATTGCAATCACATCGCAATCGATTCAAAAAGTGCACCTTTCGCAGCACAGAGATGGCGCAAACACAGACGAAATTTCAGTGCGCTACGTACAGCGCCACCTGTCGGCAATATTTGTAACTAATTTTCGAAACTTCCGTATCAGATTTTTACGGCGTTCCAAATAACCATACCACTTGTTTCATTCTTCTATCGACTCCGTTTCCGAGATATTTAAACTTAAAATCAGGGAATCCGATATGATTCTAGACGACTAAAACATAAAGAGACGACTAAAATACAGTAAAACCTCGTTACAACGTACTTCAAGGGACCTGGAAATTTGTACGTTATTCTGAGGTGTACGTTATACTGAAACTGGGGGGGGGGGGCTTGTGAAAAATGCATATATTCATAGAAAAACATAAGAATACATGAATGCATTTTATTTTATTCAATACAATTACACTATAGGATATACAATATGTAGTGAAATATTGGAATGAAAAATTCCCTGACTTTTCCCGTACCTATCCCGATCGCTAGTCACCCTGTTACATGCACATAAATTAAACAAACATAAATAAAAATAAACAAACACATAATCTTACCGTAATGAAGATGGGCAATCGTCCGTCAAGTGAAGGTCTCTAATCTACAGTAATTGGATCCCGACTGAGTAGCATGCGACAATCGACAATCGAACATGCTAGATTGAGTAGCATGCAGAGATTTCCGGGTTACTGACCAACCAATGAAATGTGAACTCGGCTTAATTAGCCCATTGGCCCAGTTGCAACTTTCGCATGGGCTGCATTGACCAATCAGTGCAAGACATGTGAACGATGTACGTTTTACTGAAGGGATAATTTAACCAAGGGGATGTAAAATTAGTACGTTATTCTGAAATGTACGTTAAAGTGAGGTACGTTATTCTGAAACTTTTTAGCATTAAAATACCTACGTTTGGGACGGGGATTTGAAATTTGTACGTTATTCTGAAATGTACGTTAAAGTGAGGTACGTTGTAACGGGGTTTTACTGTATCAAAACGCGTTAGTTCAGCTATAGTGAAACCCCACCTATCGGCCTTCCTCTTTAACTGCGATTGGTCGGCCTTTTCACCCTGCGTATGAATGCATTGTTACTTGGTTTCCTGGACAATCCACAACAATAGACTGCTAAAACGCCTACTAAAATAAACTTTCAATCGTTTTATGACAAACTGGATTAAAAATAATAATTTTGTATATTTAAACGAACCCCTAAAAAATTTCCCCATGATGCACCAGCAAAATCGTCAGCCATTTTTTTTTTTTTTTTTTTTGATGGTGAGCCTGATCATCATGCAGTTTAAAAGGTAAACTTTTGTTTTGATAGAAATAAAGTTTAACTAGCCCAATATTATGTTTTATTAAATATGCATTTAGGAACCATTAAAAAATAATTATGAATTGAATTTCTTTATAAAGAAAACAAAAGAACAAATTACTGATAGCGCTTGCAGCACGATGTTGTGATTAGGCTTCGACCAATCGCAGTTAGGGAGGGAATAGGTGGAATTTCACATATCTTATATCTTATTTTTAGGGAGGGAATTGGCATCATATCTTATTTTTTTTCCTGTATCATGATTTATATTTCTAAACGTACGGTTCTAAATAGAGTGGGTTTAATATCATTATTTAACATTTTTTAATTTCACATTTTTAACCGGAACGTCGAGGAAGTTCGATTATAAAGTCAATGAAGGGAAATGGGTCTGCACGTCATTTCCGTGCGTTGCTGCCCCGCGTTGACGGAGATTTCCGAAGAAATCCTCCAAAAATAGAAAACTGAAAAGAAAATTTAACGCCATCGCTTAAAGATTCTAGATTACCAACAATACTCTTAAAGCAAGTTTAAAATGTATATATTATGATACAACTCCGTTTAATTCTTTTCATTAAGCAAGCATATTGTATTTTATCTATAAAATTATTCTCTTTTGCATGTCTTTTTAAATAAATGTTTGTTTTCATAACGTTAAGTAGGTTAAGATGGGAACCGGACAAAATGCAACTCAGGGTCTTGTATTACATTTATATTCCTGGATGGAGATAGTTGTACGTTTTACACAATCGAAGCCCAAAGGCAAAGAAATTCTAAAATATTTTGCGATCAAACAATGAAATATGTCACTTTTACTGGTATTTACAACTGGAGATTTTTTATTCAATCGAAGTTGATATGAAAAGACACCTCTTAACGCATTAAGAAATAATTTGAGAAAAAAGAATTTCAATAAGAGTAAAAATATTAAAAATTCCTGTGCATATATAAAACGTCCATACCTGAGCGGGTACCGTTTTCGTTGTGCGATGGAAAATATAACGGAAAAGCATTTTGCACGGTTGAAAAGTAAAAGTGGAAGTTTCAAATGTCTGGAATCCTTTTTGTTTAGATAGAAATTGTTTGCTCAGCTTCGCAAGATAGTTGGATATTTTACTTGGAAATCCGGAACTCGAAGAACATCAAGCAAAAGAAAAAAAAATACCGGATATTTTTGTCGAGCTGAAAATAATAAGAGATTGATATTACCGAATTCTTTTTTCTTGTATTTAAAAAATATAACGTTCTTTTTGAAAGTAAGTAAATCCCAAACAAGCTTTAGTCGTGTCTGAAGAAAGATATGAAAATGAGTTTCAGAAAAATCGATGACTATAATGCATGTGAAAATGTATTCTGGTAAGTCGATAGCAATCAATTAAACATAAAAAAATGTAATACTCGATGGTTGAATCGAGACATAAATGCAGTTGAAGACCAGTTTCAAATGGCTTTTGGAAATCGAATAGCATATCCAATGTGTCTAATTCGTTCATAGTAACATCGGGGAATTAATAAAATGCTCATGCCATATTCGATTATGCTTAAAAACATAAGTGGAACTCGGAAGAAAAATTACCCGTTTCTGGTTTTGAGTTCGTACGAGATAAATGGCGGATTTTAATCACTTTCGGGTCTTCTTCGTTCATTTCTTTGGTCAGACTTAAGACTGTCAACCACTGGAGTACAATGGGTTTCGGGGATCTTGGCCCTAACGAGTAATCAAAATAATTCAGTTTAATGGAAAATTTCCTCAGCTGAAAATTTTGAGATAATCATGGGAAGCAGCCTCAAACCATTTTGCCCCCATCACCTAAATCACAATGCAATCGGATAAGTACCGTTCACCTGATATTCTCCACTCCCATACAGGCCCATCGAACTGCTAGCTATTATAGCGTAATTCATCGCTCCATAAGACACATCGTCATTGCTTAATGGTCCATTTTCGTCGATTTTCACACGACTGTACGCGGGCCTTGACATTGGCTCGGTATATATGCGGCTTTCAATATCCAAAGTTCGGTGCTCTGGTTCACCACCCTCTCCAGGAATCTGCAGTGCCTGTCTGTCGGCATGGTCTAACAGGTCGTGGTTGTACAGTTATGCAACCTACAACTAACTTGTTTCCACTTCATAATGATATCATTTCATTTATGATGAAACGAGACACGTGTAATATCGTAGAAAATTCAAGAATTTTTCACATCGGTGACACCCAATCACTTCACACTTTCAAATTCATTTAGCTAGAATTTTCCTCCCAAGCTACCGCTTTAGCTTTGCAATGACGTGTGTGGAGTCGCCTGTATCTTTTTATATTGTTTGAGCTCCTATTGTGACCACCATTGCAAAATCTACTATTCAGATATTTTTGGTCATATTGTGCATTTCCTATATTATCATACTTATTAATACTGGAAAACAACATTAGGTCAGTGGGGTAGCGAGGGAAATGGCGCCCGGGATAGACATCATGGTATTCATTTTTCGCCCCCGTCATATTTTGTCATTTTAAAAAAATGAGAGGAGGAGTGACCATTGCTGGACTATATTGAAATCTGATGTATAGAAGACCAGTTGCCTTATTCGTATGCAATAATTACAACAAAAGTTTGTAATGAATTTTTTAAAAGTTTAAAAAACATTTAAAGAGCTCGCTAAAGACCCACACTTTTAAGTATTCTTTTACGTACGCCGAAATATATATTGAAGTAATAATGTCAAATAGTTTTCGTAAATTCCAAGCGCTTTCAAACCGCACCTCATTCACTCCATATTATTGCATTTAAAAAATAAGTTTAAGCTTTTCTCAAAAATATTATTTATTGCAAACTTTTTTACTAGGCAATCACGGAGGGCGCGGCTAGGGGACGAAACTCTAAGGAGCTCCGACTCTGTTAACTGCCTAGGTCTCCAAGTCCGGCCCCGAGTATGTAAAAATTGGGCCCCGAGTAAGCTTTTGCCCAGACAAATGTACTTTAATAATAATAATAATAATAATAATAATAATAATAATAATAATAATAATAATAATAATAAAACAAAAGTTAAAACAAAAGTTAGCTGCAAAAACACAACGCCTGAAGAGATACAAAACATGCACTCAGCGCAAACAGCAGAACAAGTTATTCGCAAACAATGAGAAGACATTCTATAAGCAGTTAAACAAAGATTATATACAGACAAAAAACATTGGTCTGCCAACACAAACAGCACTCCAACATTATTGGTCGTCTCTTTGGTCTGTCTCAGTTGAACATAATAGGGAAGCTAGCTGGATCAGGGAAGAGGAGCAATTAGCATCCACACTATCAAACATGCCTTATACTGACATAACAGCAGATGAACTCTCACAAGTCATTAAACGTACTCACAATTGGAAGGCTCCAGGTGTAGATAGGATTCAGAACTTTTGGTATAAGCGCTTCACCTGTTTGCATCTGGCCCTTGCAAAACAGATTTCCAACACTTTGCAAACACCACAGACATTGCCACATTTCCTCACACAAGGAATAACATACATGGTACCAAAGTCACATAACACTACAGATCCCACACAATATAGACCTATCACATGCTTGCCTACACTTTACAAAATAATAACTGCCTGTATCGCAAACAAAATTTATACACACATAGACACAAACAACATTCTCACTGAGCAACAAAAGGGATGCCGTAGAAACCACATGGGTTGTAAGGAGCAACTCCTGATAGACAGTGTGGTCCTACGGCAAACTCACAATAAACATCGACACCTCCATGCAGCCTACATTGATTACAAAAAGGCCTTTGATAGTGTTCCACACTCATGGCTTTTATATACACTACGATTATATAAAATAAACCCTACACTTATCACTTTTTTAGAAAGTACAATGCTGCATTGGAGAACTACACTACACCTCACACTCAACAGTGAAACCATCACGACTGACAAAATACAGATAAACCGGGGCATCTTCCAGGGTGACTCACTGAGCCCACTCTGGTTTTGTCTTGCACTAAATGCACTTTCCAACAGACTGAATAGCACAACTTACGGCTACACAATTAAACATAATAAAAGCTGCCACTACACGCTCTCACACTTACTCTACATGGACGACATGAAAATCTACGCCTCCACACAAACACAATTGCACCAATTACTTGACATTACACAAACCTTTTCAAAAGACATATACATGCAGTTTGGGTTGGACAAATGCAAAACCATTCACATTGAAAATGGAGTACTCAGGGAAGGGGGCTTCACATTAGATGAACCAGATCACATTGCTGCTATGGAAAATGACGAATTTTACAAATATCTAGGATTTAAGCAAGCCAAGCTTCTGGAGCACAAACACATAAAGAATACACTCACTAAACAATATCTTCATAGGCTAGAGACAATACTTAAAACGCACTTAAATTCCAGAAATTTAATCAAGGCCATCAATGCTTATGCCACGCCAATACTCTCCTACTCCTTTGGAGTCATACAGTGGACACACACAGATCTTGAGGGACTTGAAAGGAAACAACGTAAACTGCTTACAAAGCACAGAAAGCACCATCCACACGCAGCTATTGAAAGACTCACCCTGCCTCGTTCAGAGGGAGGCAGAGGTCTTATTGACATAACAGATCTACACCAGAAACAGACTCAGTCACTCAGAGAATTCTTTCACTCTAAACAACACACATCACCATTACACAAAGCAGTCTGCATGGCTGATACAAAATACACACCTCTGAATCTGAACAGCATGCAGAACACCCATAACATTCCTACAACATGCACTAAACTTCAATCATGGCTCGGAAAGCAACTCCACGGTAGACATCCTTCTGACCTCAACCAGCCACACGTCGACAAAAAAGCGTCGAACTTTTGGTTGAGTGAAGGGAGTCTCTTTGGGGAAACTGAAGGAACCATGATTGCCATACAAGACCAGGTTATTAACACTAAAAGCTACAGAAAACATATTATCAAAGAATCGACTGACGGGTCTTGCAGGAAATGCCATATCGCAGAGGAAACCATCCAACACGTCATATCCAGTTGCAAAATACTCACACAGACAGATTATTTGCACAGACATAACCAGGTAGCCAACATCATACATCAACATCTAGCTAAGATACACAAGCTAAGGGACATTCACACTCCATACTATAAATATATCCCCGACACTGTCTTAGAGAACACCACACATAAACTATATTTTGACAGAGCTATAATCACTGACAAAACTATCCCTCATAACAGACCAGACATTACACTAGTAGATAAGCAAAACAAAGTGACTTACATAATTGATATCTCTATCCCCAACACACACAATTTACAAAAGACATACACTGACAAAATCACTAAATATACGGATCTTGCACACGAAATAAAACGCCTTTGGGGAGTTAACAGAGTACACATTGTTCCTATCGTTCTTTCTGCCACTGGGGTTATTCCACACTCGCTACACAAAAGCCTATCAACACTAAATTTAAACCCACACTTATACAAAACCTTACAGAAAGCCACAATTCTAAACACATGTCACATAGTAAGGAAATTCCTACACTCAAACTTCAATACTCCCACGAGTGAATAATTTTCCCTCCCTCGCATTTGAGTCCCTTGGGCTTTGGTCCTCTTTTGGGTCCGCCTCTGGGATTGGCTTCCGGACTTGATCCGAGTTTGGTTTCTCCAAACAATGACAATAATAATAATAATATAATCAAGGCCACACAAATATTATCCTACTCTTTTGGAGTCGTACAGTGGACACACAAATCTTGAGGGACTTGAAAGGAAACAATTACACTTCTTATAAAGTACAGAAAGCACCATCCACAGACAGCTATTGAAAGACTCAGAGGGATGCAGAGGTCTTATTGACATAATAGATCTACACCAGAAACAGACTCAGTCACTCAGAAAATTCTTTTACTCTAAACAACACCATTCCACAAAGCAGTCTGCATGGCTGATACAAAATACACACCTTTGAATCTGAACAGCGCGCAGAACACCCATAACATTCCTACAACATGCACTAAACTTCAATCATGGCTGAAGTTCCTTCCGATTTCAACCAGCCACACGTCGACAAAAAAAAGCGTCAAACTTTTGGTTGAGTGAAGGGAATCTCTTTGGGGAAAGTGAAGGAACCATGATTGCCATACAAGACCAGACTATTAACACCAAAAGCTTCAGAAACATATCAAAGATTCGACAAATGCCATATCGCAGAGGAAACCACCCAATACGTCATATCCGGTTGCAAAATAATTACCCAGACAGATTATTTACACAGACATAACCAGGTAGCCAACATCATACATCAACATCTAGCTAAGATACACAAGCTACGAGACATCCACACTCCATACTAAAAATATAGGCCTATCCCAGACACTGTCTTAGAGAACATCACAAACAAATTTTACTTTGAACATCACTGACAAAACTATCCCTCATAAAAGACTGGACATTACACTAGTAGATAAGCAAAACTAAGTGACCTACATAATTGATATCTTCATCCCCAACACACACAATTTACAAAAGACATACACTGACAAAATCACTAAATACACTTGGCCCTCTTTTGGGTCCGACTCTGGGATTGGCTTCCGGACTTGATCCGAGTTTGGTTTCCCTAAACAACAACAATAATAATAATAAAAGATGACATTCTCAATTTTTGTTTTATCAACTTTATTAAAATTCTTCGTATACCGGTCAGATAACTGAATTTGAATTGGGGTTTGTTTTTTTTTTGTTTTTTTTTGTTTTTTATTTATATTTGGCCGATTTATATTTTCATCAAAATTAAGCAAATTCGCAATATATTATATACATTAGTTTAAACAACTTTTAATAGATCCTTTTTTAAAAATAAAATAAAATCTTAGTTTCGAAAATTAGAATTTAAGTTGCAGTTTTGACTTGTTCTGTTAAAATTTACTTTACGGATTTCTGTGCGATAGTTTAGTAATAATGAGTAGGAGTCACAGGTTTAGAATCATTTTATCAATTTATTAGTTTCTTTAAAACCAATATTTAGACTATATGCTAGAGTGATATCCATTATAATTGTTGCTGCCATAATTGCAAATGTGATTATGGATGCTTTTTTTACGGATTTAATTTTCAAGATCACTTATGTTTTCCTCCCAGCAAATCGCATTGATATTCAAATCGAAACTCACTGAGTAGCCAGAAAATACTTTGGGTTTGCGTCTTTTCCATCTCAGAAATTTTTACTTTCCAACTAGGTAGACCATTTTAATTGCGATAACTCCAACGCTTCTCGGAAGTAAACTAGAAAAATAATAAGATCACCTGTACTTGTTAATTTACACTTCGAAAGAAAACGGCGAACGTGTCACTTAGAAACTGAATAGAGTTCATTTCTTCCTGCAGTATCGTTCATCGTAAATGCATTGTTTATCGGAGGGTGACAGGAAGAGCATTCCGTTTTCACAGACGCATAGCTGATAGACGTGACCGGCGTCTGCTTTGCTTTCTGCCACATCAACGACTGGCAAAGAGTTGATTATTATCTCACTGCTCATTAATGTTATCTGAAAAAAAAAAAGATTACGGAGAGGATAAGTTATGTCTAACAGCAGCATAAACTGAATTTGGGGATTGTTTATGAATGATTATACGAGGAGTGTCCAGAAAGCTTCTGCTTTTGGGAAACAAGAGATTGAAATTTTGCACATATATTAAGTCCTTCTTTACATATGATCCTTGTATATATAATCTATATTTCTCCCAGCGACACACGATTTGCACTGATACTATCATCAGAGTGAGGATTTTCGCGTTGAAAAAGTGTTCCACCTCAATTATGACCTATTATCACTATTACAATACAAAGTGATCATTTTCTCACTCAACCCGGCATTCTGTGTGATAGCAGAGTCCATTTGTTTCTTGTAAAGGGCTGAAGTGTTTGACACGTCGGCATATGGTAGGCTAGTTGAGTGAAAGAATGCTGCGTTTTTTGGAAGTTTCTTAATGACATTACACTATGCCATTTTCAACGGCGCAACGGGTATCTATTGTGAAGGTCTTTATCAAGAACATTCATGCAGAAGCATTTTCATAGGGGGGGGGGGGGAATTAATTTCTATTAGAAAAGCAATTTTTTTTTTTTACATTTTGCCAAAGAAATATCACTTGTTGTTATTTGTGTCCTTTTCTTATTAAATGCATAATATTGAACTCTTGCTGAATGCCGTATTGCAGGATAAACTGATCAGCCTGCTGTATTTGTTCATTTTTTCGTTTATGGGTCAGAATGGTGCAGTCCGTGGTGGTTAAGTGGCTGAATATCTTTCGCTGCTGTTTTTGAAAGGGTTTTAATAAATGAAGATTCAATTCATCGGGAAACATACAAGAAATTAGATGGTTGCTTTTATATGCAGCGAGTGCGCGTGAAGATATTCAAGGCTCTTCTAAGCTAAGATACGAATTTTCTGAATGCCCCTCGTATCAAGAAAAAAGAATAGGGAGACTAAAATGAATATACGATGCCTGCGTATAGTAGG
>JAHWFO010023316.1:111121-140254 GCA_023313115.1 Rhysida immarginata
AGATAACGTCCTGGCTACGGCCCTGATATTTTTTAGTTTATATGCTTATTTTAAGACACTGCTCATATTATATGGTTAAAACTGCAGAATTTTAAAGCTTATCTTTTAAAATTGTGTTTGCTCAGTAATCACTTAAAAAACCATTAGTCGCTATTTTTAGTCGCACTATTTTTTAGTAATTACATCTTGATAATGATCATTTTTGAAACCGGACATTCGTAAAAATGTGCTGTTCCATGCTTTACATAAAAGACGCATGTTGAGAAAAGTAATTAAAACGCTCACACAGATTATGGAAGCTGTTATTTAGCGACTTGCAAGCGAATCGCCGTTTTGCCTGGTATAAGGAGAAACTTTACTGGCCAATAACAAGCTGGAATGAGGTGATATGGAGCGATGAATCAAGTCGCACCCTTTTCTAGTCAGAGGGTCAAACCTATATGTGACATACATACGGACGGAGAATGACATCTACTGGAGTATTGTTCCCACAGTGAAGTTCGGCGGCGATAATGTGAGGCCTGGTCTTGTTTCTTGTGGTTTGATTTTGATTCAGTGGTTGTGGTGGACAGAACTTTAAAATGATCTCGTAAGCGTATTTCGACTGCTATCAGAAAATGAATGAAAGAAAGCATGGCAGCATTTTGCTTTTCTGTTTCCAACGGTGTAGCTTACATAATCGTACGATTAAAATTCGAATCTATTCACTAGTTTCCCATAAATCTTATGGGCGCGGCCATGTTGGCTGGCTCCCCCATCCGCCATTGCTGCAATGTGCGTTTGTGTGCAAGTCAACTAAAGCACAAGTTATTTCTTCGTTTTTGCACCTTTACTGTGATTGAAGTGATTTACCAATGGGTTTCATTGAGCTTGGAGGCAAGTTGTGTCTTTCTTAACTACTAAATTAGTACATTATTAGACCACTATTACTAGAACATGGGATTTTTAATTTATTAACTCATCCCTTAAATTTTTAAGGATTGGATGGATGGATTTTCAGCCTGCATCTCCGCTTTTATTCAGGAGACTAGCTGTTTGGGATGAAAAGATGATGGTGAAATAGACAAACACAAACATCCATGCCCTCGGCGGGATTCGAAGCCGCGACTCGCTGGTTACGAGAGCGACAAGACCTGCGCCTCAACACTCTCGGCCACCGAGCCGGCCAAATTTTTTAAAATTAATAGACTAGTCTTTAATTTAGAATAGTAATCATCCATTCATTTGTGGAAAAGTTCATTAACCATAGATGGTTGGTTGTAGTATGTAAAGAGTACAAATAAAACAAACATGCTTTTTTAGTATAACTTTAATAAAAGCAAAAATATGATTTCTGAAATAGGTGATAAAAATCCACATCCAAATAGCATCAACGTTGGATGGGTGGAAGATGTGAAAACTTGGCCTAAAACCACTCATGAAGACATTGATCAACAATTGAAGAATATTTGATCATATTAAAAAAAAAAACAAAAAACAACTACCACTGCGTTTTTTCTCTGTAACGCGGCAATCCAACGTCTTTTCTCTTCATCTTCGTGAATGTCACAGTCTTCTTCCTTCCACATCTTCTACTTTCTCCAGTTGTTTTTGCATCCCACCACTGCACAACATGTTCCAGTAGACCTCGAAGCCATATTTAATAGTATTAAACGTCTAGTTTTGAAACAAATGTTAACAGAACGTGTAACAACGATTTTTTCTCCTACACACAAGCCAAACAAACGTACATTTCACATTGCAGTAATGGCGATAAAGCTCTAGATTAGGAAAGTACGGCAAACTTCGTCGTCTGCTACCAAATCCGCCATTGTTGGCCCAATTGGCCCAATCAAGTGAGTTACGCTTCCTCTAAAATTCGGCTTAAATGCATCCTTTTCGCAAATTTTCTTATTATTATCGTCTGGAAATATAACTGACAATCAGTAAATTCGGTAACTATTGATTTTTCTTTAAATTTTGATTTCAATTATAATTTTTTTACATATAAATAATGATAACGTTGAGTCAATTTAATGATAACCAGATTAAGTTTTTAGTTTATTTTCACTTTATTTATTTATCCTTAATAAACGATTTACATGTAATTAATAAATTTAAAAAAACATTGTGTGTAGTTTTTGTAATTTTATTTATCAAAATATAATTTTATAAATTTTTATTAAAATATAACTTAATAAACTTTTATCAAATTAATTTTTATATTTATATCAAAAATTTCACTTTACCAATTTTAATTTTATTAAATTATAAAAATTATTAAGTTATTAAAAAAATTATAATTATAAACAATATCAAATATAATTTAATAAAATAGGAACTATTAAATTTAAGCTTTTGATTTAAATATAAAAATTACTTAGATAATTATATTTTGATAGAAAATTTTAAAAATTATAATTTGGAAAAACTATCCGTTTGATTACAAAAAAAAAATTACAAAAAAATAACTACGCATGCAATGTATTTTGAAATTTATTCATTAATGGAGGTTTATAATATTGACGTAAAAAATCAACCAAAAACTTATAGTTAAAATTTTCTATATTTTTTTTTCACTTATATAGCAAATTTTCGTTATTCAATTTCATACGTTATATTCGAGTTTAATGATGAGTGATAAAACTTCGCTAAAATAAGATGAAAATAACATGGACGTTTTATTTCAAGTTTTGCCTCCACATTTCACAGACAGTTTAACCTTGTTATATTGAATTGTATTTTCTTAAAAAGAACTATATTCAACAAAAAATTATATTTTCTGATCGTCTGAGAATTCCACAATTCAACATTTCTATAACATTCGGTAAAGTTATAATATAAACGTACTTGCTTCTTATTATTTCTTCGGATATTTTAACGAATTTATTACACTCCAAGGAGCATAGATTGAAGGATCCTGAAATTTTGCTTATTCGGATTAAAATTTAGGATCAATCAACGAATATTTCATTAAAAATTTAATCTAAATTGCATCTTCCACATGCATTTCAATGGTATCTATCGCTTCGTTTGGGCCAACAATGGCTGACAAACTCACGTTCTACCGTTCTAACAACCGTTCTACCAATCAGCTGCTGCGGGCGGCGCGGAAAAGGTTTGCCGTACTTTCCTAATCTAGAGCTTAAAATGGCGAAAACCTTTTGTGCCCTCGCGGGACAGTTGACTTGACTATTATAGGAAACTAGTGAATAGGTGATGTCTGAATATTTTTCTGCACTCTATAGCATTGTCGTCTATGGCGAACAGCTCGACGCTTTCATCGAAAGGAATTTAGTTCTCTTCAAATGAAAAGTGAGCGCAAAAAAACAAAGCAGCCACACATTAGTAGACATTCTCAGGAAGTAGTTCATTATTTTTTAACGGAAAAAAATTGTCGTTTGACAGGTTCAAATTCTGCTTATACCCGAATTTTCAGTAGAATTGTCGCTATTGCTTATCATGGAGTAATAGACTACTCCATGATTGCTACTGCGTACAACTTATTAACGCTCCTCATTCATGTAATTAAGTTTGATGCATTTAAATTACATTTTGACAAGCAGATAAGCGTGTTAATTTAGAATTTGAAATTAATTTGTAGTCATTCTTGAGGGGTACTTGAGCAATTTGTCCATTACGAATAAAGGTCACCACTAAATTGTAAAAGCAAAAATATTTGTGGTGGACTCGGATGATCATTTCATGGACTAATTGAATCACTACTGGTTTTTTTTCTTTCTGGACATGATCTCTGCGATTTTCATTGGCTTCGTGTTGGCCCATCAAATTGTACTGTCGACAACGAAGCAGTACAATAATCATGCTCCGTAGATACTGTAGACTCATTATAATTTAAGGAATCTTACTAGATTAATCAGAAACTATTTGTAATTTCGTAGCCAATACTTGTATCTCGTTGGGCATTTATCAATTGCGCAACTATCTTCCACGTGAAATCAAGATTTACATAAATCAAAACAGGGTTCAAAATATTTTTCTTTCACTGAGGTCTGTTTTACTTCTTTAAACTGTCACATAGGTTTGCCAATGTTCTCCGAACATACTCTCAAACGTCGTCATCGCGTTACGCGAATCATGTGACATCGTCAAACAGACTCCTGATTTCGTGCAAGCCTTTGGACTTCTACTACCATTTCAACAAATAAGAATCTAACGATCGTCTTGATGTTCACTGCATCGGACGACCTTCTACATTTTTTAAAATAGTGCTACCAAAAAAGTTAAATGAAAACCAAGCAAATAAAAAATAACAACAACAAAAAAAACAACAACAACAAACCCCCCCCCCCCCACAAAAACCTGATATTTTAATATTTGTTAGTTAAATAAAACCATAGAATTACCTATAATCATACTAGAAACTTCATGCCCGGCTCCATCTCGTGCTTTCAAAGTCAAATTACGGTCAGAGGAGATGACCAAAGATGAGTGCTAAAAAGAAAAACGAAAAAAGTTTTTTTCGAAAAATTAAAATTGCACTGATGTTTTCATAACTATCTGTTCTCGAGTGAATGAGTGCATATCAAACGTAGGATAAATTATACTCCTGTTAAGAGAATGAATGCAGGTCTGAGCACCTGCAGATGATACTCAATTATTAGTCTTTATTTAGAAACTAGCTGATATCCCCGGCGTTGCTCGGAATCTTTTTTTTATGACATTTTGCAATATCTGACAGTAAAAATGAACACACTAAAAAACTTACAATTAATACAGTAAAAATTCATGGCCAACTATGGCCCTCTAGCCCATTCTACACGGCTTCGCTCTGTTGGAATGCTTTGTACAGCTGACTGAGTTTTACGGTAGTGCCGGAGAAAAGATTTGTAGAACAATATACCAAAGTGGGAGGAAACATTCTGTAAACCACGAAAATGAAAATATTGATTTGACGTTTCTTCATCCCTGGCTACTAGTATGCTTTGCCATCATTTTTATCGATAATAATTATTTTTTCGAAATCTCAGGTAGACAGTGACCTTCCTTCTTGCTTTGAAGATCAAGTGTGCAAAGTTTCATCAAGATCGGAATAAAACTGTAGATTTGTATAAGAAACAAACGGACAAACACCCTGTTAAAAAATAACCGAACTTTTTTTTTTAATTTTTTTTATTTAATATACAGCTTATTGGTCTTTGTCTCCGTCAAAGTACTCCCCTCCTCTATTCACACACTTGTTCCAGCGGTGTTCCCACTTTACTAAGCAGTCCTGGAAAGCTTCTTTTGGATTATCCTTCAATTCCAGTGAAGAACTTTTCTTAATGTCATCAATGGAGTCGAAACGGATTACTGTACTTTCAACACCGATTTTAATTTTGGAAACAAGAAAAAGTCGCAGGGAGCTAGGTCTGGGGAGTAGGGAGGCTGGGGAAGGACAGTCACCTGATTTTTGGCACAAAACTGGCGAATTAACAAGGCTGAGTGCGCATGCGCAATGTCATGATGAAGGGACCATGAGTTGTCTTGCCACAACAGTGGTCTCTTTTTGCGTTTCCGTGAATGTTGCATCGTTGCTCTCGTAAATCAGACATTGCAAAAATCGCCACAAACACTGAAACACGTTGCACTCAAATGGCAATAACTCGGAAACTAAACAACATGTAAAAACTTGTAAATAGTCCATTAAGGGAAAGGATATGACAATTGCAGTGCTGTCAACCGCTCGTCGCTACGACGATTTGTCGGGTAATTAAAAAAGTTTGGTTATTTTTCACAGCAAAATTGTCAGGTATTTGCAAAAATCATTATATACATTTTGAAGAGCATGTAATTCTCCACCACCTCAGGAGATGGCAGGCGTGTACGCTTTCTGCATGCAGAGCTACAGCTATTCCTAAATGACGGATAAGCTGGAGACGTTCGAGACTGTGGAGATCCGGAGTGTGGTCAGGTTTCTGTGGTCAAAGAGACAAAAGCCTTCTGAAATCTATCGGTGACACGTGCATGACATTGACAAACTGGTGTGCCACGTTCACAGCGGGGCGCCCATCCCGCTCTGGACGGTCGTGCACATCCCGTACACAGGATAAAAATGATGCAGTGAATGCAGTGATTCAGCGAGTTTCGGAAAGTGTTTGCAAGATGGGTCCCTAGGCAGCTCACACCAGTGCACATGGAGAACCGCATGACATACAGTTTGGAGCATTTGCTTCGGTACCACAAGGAGGGACACTCATTCTTTGAGCACATTATCACCGGAGAGGAAAAATGGGCGTTTCATTACACCCCCCGAAACGAAACGACAGAATATGGTGTGGAAACACACCGAGTCTTCCCCTCCAAAAAAAAATTCAAAACAACACCTTCCGCAGAAAAGGTTATGATTACTGTTTTCTGGACAGCCAGTGTGTTCTTCTTGTTGATTTTCTGGCCAAAGAAGAAACGGTGAACGCTGCTGCTTATTCTGGCATGGACGAGGTCATCCTTCTGCAAGACATTGCGCGCTTCCATGTAGCTGCATCAGTGTCGCAAAAGCTGAAGTGGAAAGCCCTACGCCATCCAGCGTACAGTTCAGATCTGGCGCCCTCGGACTTTCACCTGTTCGGACCTCTAACGCAACACCTTGCTGGCACACGCTTCCAGAGCGACAATGAGGTGAAAACAGCTGTGCGAATTTTACGAAAAGTTGGTCTCACGTTGGGACAAATACTTAAATGTGAATGGTTGTTATGTTGAGAAGTAGATCTATGTTCATCGTTCAAAATGTATATAATGATTTTTGCAAATATATGACGGTTTTTGATTTCCCCTCATAGAATATATTTGAGTCTTAAAATGGGATAGAATGCTATATTTTTTAAAAAATAAGAAATATAATTTGGACATTTCAAACAAGTATTTAAAACGAACTTGATTACAGCTACTTTTAAATTAAATCAGGGAGAATGAACAGTTTGAATCGGAATTAAGTTAACCTAAAATAAAAGATGAAATTAATGTTGTTGTTTTTTTAAAAGAATTACTTTCGGGGCTTTGATGTCATTTGAAATTAAAGTGTGAAGAAAATGCGCTTCTCCTTCCATCCGGATGCCATTTTTTAATATTCTCAAATTTCCCATTCCATTCTGAAAAATAAAGTGAAATAAAATTATTGGTTTCTTAAAAGGGTTAACAAAATTTAAAATAAAAACCATCTTAGAAGAACCTAAAAGGCAGAGATGAAATCCGAGGGTCTGTTTAGCTTGGATTTAACCGAAATGTAAATATGTTGTTACGCACCCCTCCCACTATCATATGGCATAGTAACTCATGCTAATGGCCATTAGTTTACGAAATATAATCATTTAAAGTTAGTTATGTAGGCTATTGATGTATATTTACAAATTCAGAGAATGTGACACCTAAGTAGTCAATGTGGTCATGTGAGCAAGTCTATAAGATTCCAATGCTAAAGGTCACGGCTTCAAATCCGCTCCTTTACCACTTTAATTTTTTTAACATGTTTTTGTACAAATTATATATGACACTAACATTAATTATTAAAAACCTATTTTTTTTAATTTTTTGTATATTATATTTCATTTGAGGAAGGTAACAAATTATTTTTTTAATAAGTTATTATTATTATATTATTATACAGGGTGGATACAACAATGAGCAACAATCGCATGTTGAATTTATTAGTTACTTCATAAAGACATTTGAATGTTCAACATGCAAATCAAGAAATTACCAAAAATTACCATAATAACATTCACTTTCAGGAAGAAAACCAAATAAAAAGCATGTGTCAGCATACACAAGACAGAGCAATTCCAGGACGGCAAGCTACACTATTCCTGAAATTGTGATTGTTGGTGATCCATTCATCGGAATTTGGAAATTTTTTTGGTTTTGTTCGGAATTCCATGCTGAACAAGCCTTCAATTGGAATATTTTGTGGATCTGTTACGGTTTTTAAGATAGGATTTGAATGTGTCCTAATTTACATATTTGGGATGATGAAAAGTGCACCATGGGATAGGTCACCCACAACTTCCGATTCATTGGATTCATCAAAATTGACATATCCTCTTCAGTTAAGAAAATAAAAAGAATGGGGGGGGGGGGGGAGAACAATATAATAACAATAACATCCTTCCTCATTCCTTCCTCTGGATAATAATAATAATAATAATAATAATAATAACATTTGTTACCTTCCTCAAATGAAATATGATATGCAAAAAATGATAAAAATATGTTTTTAATAATTAATATTAGTTTCATATATAGTTTGTTCACAAACATGTTTAACAAATTAAATTAAATTAGGAAAGGAGTGGGATTTGAACCCGGAGATCTTTAGCATTAGAATCTATTGTCTTACCCACATGACCACAATGATTACTTGAATATCATATTTTCTGAGTTTGTAAATATACATCAATAACCTACATAACTAACTTTAAATGATTATATCTCGAAAACTAATGCCCATAGCATGAGTTACTATGCCATATAATAGTGGGAGGGGTGCGTAACAACATATTAAAATTTCAGTTAAATCCATGCTTAACAGACCTGGTCCTCCCCTTGTTAGAGCAAACATATGTTAACAAGAAATATTTGAAGTTTTCAGATAAAGGATAAGTTTTCAACACCTTGCAGAGTGAGACTCTTCACTCTTCAACTTCTAACGCCCCCCCCCTCCCCCAATAAAAGAATTTCATGCTAGTAAGTTAAACCCAGAAACCCCTAATTGAAATACTGTCGCTGGGAATTCCTAAAATAAGAAGCTTCCGGAATGAAAACACGACTCTCCCTTCAGGGAAAATGATAAACGCAGCAAAACCACGCAACTTTCTCTTTCAGAGCTGTCGCCAACTTAAACCGAAATTCGCACGCCATCAACAATTTTGATATTTACTTTGACTTTTTAAGGTTTAGTTTACATCAGAAAAAAAGTTAATTTGTTCTTCTTTTTTACATTGCTTTTTCTTTCCTGTCGCTAATATAAATTAACAGTAGGAGAAACGAGAATATTTAATCCTCTATCTACTCAGCATGATAAGTGGAATCTCTTTTTTAAAATTAGTCTATCTTGAACGTGAAAAAATTAAAGGGGATTATTAAAAATAAATTAGTTTGCTGGAATGGCGTTGGGTCATCATTCCATAACAAACCATGTTAAATTTCATGATGCAATTCATTAACAAAGCTAAGTGGATAATTTCATCCCGGCACTCAACTCGTTTGCTTTAATTTGATAATTTAAATTAATTCAAGATGGTTTTGAAGATCAGAAAGTTATTAAGTAGTAAAAAAAATTTAAGACACAATATTAATGAATGAAATATTTGAAATAATTCATATTCGCTTAATTCATTTTATGCAGTTATTCAATATTAACTTGCATTCATTTTGTAATTTGCGCATTTCTATCATTTTTGGCCATCTTCAGGAAAATACAGGGTGATTCAAGAAGAACTTCCTGGTTTCATGATTTTACTGTAGGAACCTATGGAGCATATTGTCATCAGAAGGGGGTACATATGGTCTGATGTCCAATAGATTTCATTCGAATAATTTCGCGAATCGCTGATTTCACACTTGCAATGCAAACCTGGCTAATAAATTAACCAAGAATGAAGGCAATGATATAATTTACAAAGGAGGGAGCCCCTCTGCATTTCTACGCTTCAGTACGAGTGTACCTCAACCAAACATGCCTCTAGTGATGGATCGGCATGTTGCACCGGAGGAAAGCATGGTGAAGACAAGTGATGGATCAAAGATCTACTTGTAGCCATTACCAGCTACTTTGAATGAACTCGTACTCTAGAGCACTATATTCGTGAGGGATCGTATTCTAGAGCACTATATTCTATTACAGTGCTCTATCGTATTCACCCTACAGGCTAGACAGAATTAGAATATCGCAATGATATCTATCGTATCACGCGAGGAAGCCACATAGTGCAGCTCTAACGGTCTCAAAATAAAAAATAAAAATAAAAAAAAAAACAACTTCTGAGTTTTTCTGCACATGTAACTTACAAATTGTGCGTTCGTATTAGTTTGCGATAAAGAGGACGATTTTTTTTAAACCAAGGAGTATTTTCTGATTCACCCTGTAACTGGTTTTTAAAAAAAATAACGTTTTTTATATACAGGGTGATTCAAATCGTGTGTAAATCAATTTAAGGGGGTATTATAGAGGTCAAGGTAAACACAAAAAGTCCTATGATCATGAGTCCGAATTTGAACGCTAACTGAGATATGAACAGAAATAAAAATGCCTCCACCAAGATCAACAAGTTAATAACTAGATTAATGAAATTTGGAAGAATAACAGGGTACATAAAACTGTGTATACCGTTAAAATTTGATCGAATTCCAACAAGAAGTTTCCGAGTTACTCATTCAATATCATAACACGTGTTCACTTGTGAGTACTAACCAGCACTTGTTGCAATTTTGACTGCGTAACTCGGAAACTTCTCGTTGGAATTCGATCAAATTTTAACGGTATACACGGTCTTATGTACCCTGTTATTCCTCCAAATTTCATTAATCTAGACTGTACAGAACCTGAGTTATTAACTTGTTGATCTTGGTGGCGGCATTTTTATTTCTGTTCAAATTCGGACCCATGATCAATAGGACATTTTGTATGGTACCTTGACCTCTATAATATCCCTTTAAATTGTTTTACACACGATTTGAATCGCCCTGTATATAAAGCAATTTTCACGTTTTTTTTTATTTTTTTTATTTTTATTATGAATAAACACGTATAATGAATTTGGATTATTTTAATTATTTCTTCAAAATGTAAAATGTTATTTTAAAAATATAAATTCCTAGCAAAAATAGCATGTGCAGAAATACAACATAAAATAAAAATACAATTTGTTCAAGGTGTATATAAGTAAAATGTGCATCACGTGATAGCTATAAAATCAGCATGATCAACAAAACTTTGTGATAAGACTAAAGAACATACGCGCCGTTGATCATGACTATGGTCGAACCCCATATTTTTTCGTTTCGAGATATTTAGACTTTTGTGTTTGGATTAGTATTGAATTATGTTTAATGACGATACTATAAAAAAGTATACCAAGCCGCCTAACAAGTACAAGTTTTTAACTATTTCCAAACAAGATTTAACATTATTGTAATCCATGTAAATACAATGCAATAGATAGGGTAGTTTTATTTTACCATAGACCACTGTCATAATCACCGGCACATATACGAACAGCCAAGAAGAAAACCACTTCCTTTCCCGATAATGAAGAAAAGTACGACACCGGAAAAATTAACAGATAATAACAAAACTATTGTGGCGACTCATACAACCCATACGACCGCGGCTGTTCAATAAATCCCTACGACCGAAAGCGACCAAAAATGCTCGGCCACTTGCGGTTAGCTGCGATCAGTGTGATTAGACAGGCCCAAATGCATACGGGCATAGCTAGCAATGAAATTAGATAGTTTTGATTTCCCGCCGTAACGATGAATACAATTAGTTTTTCGATATTTTAAAGGGTTCCGAATTTATCTGATTTTACATTTAACTCTTTCCCTTCATAATGCTGCCAACTTATTTAAGAGGACTAAACATTAGAGTTTATATTAAAAAATAATTTGATGCCCTAGCTGGCCAATTACATAAATTACAAACAGTTTATTTGGCATCAGTCGACTCAGGCAACACTGCTAACTTTCACGGGTAAATGAGCTATGGTCATAAATCAAATCAAAATTTGAATTGATCAATCTGTCTTGGTAACTATGAAACTTGAGTGGTCTCTATAATTACCGAATACTGACTTTTTGTAAAACCATAGGCATGTCAAAACCTTCTCGGAAGATCTTAACTTTTTATTTTCTTACTGGTTTGTAATTTTATTTGGAAATTCATACAACCAAAGTAAGTCAACAATACGTAACCAAAGAACGTATAAGGATGGACGTAATCATAAAGAAGAATGCAGACTTAAATGTTCGAACATCTATTAATATTCTACACCATTGTGTGCCAAAATAACCATAACTATTAGAAATCTTTGTAAAAAAAAAAATGCTATCGCTCTACATTGAACGTGAGTTCAACAAACCCTTCACTGGCCTCTTCTAATATGTATATATATTACACTCTCATCCTCCACTGGTCATGGTGAATGGCAAAAAATACATAAAACGTAATTAAAAAAAAAACAAACTCACTTTTGAATTTATTAATATGATGATTCTAAGAAAGTTAAAATGCAACAAATATATAGGTTTTCATATAGTATCTACAGCGAAATATTTGATTTTTCGCCATTGCACGACCCCCTCCCCACCAATCTTATTGTATTCGAAATATGAGAAGTTATTATGCAGAACATTCATAAGTAAAATGACGTCTACAAATTGAAAATATTTTATTATAGTCCTCCTCGGTTTTAATCTGCTGAAGGTGAACTTGACGTTTGGCATTGGGATTGCTTACAGTTGAGAAATCCAAGACTTTGACGACCCATAAAGTAAGGGCGACATTCACCACGAGCATGATGGTGAGCAGTAGGAGAAAGATGTAGAGGCAGCGTTTCCTCCAGCCGTAGATTCCGATCTTGTAGACGTAGTTGCCCTGCTGCAGGTTGTCCATCGACTGGTTCTGCAGCCAAGGATAACCGACGCTTCCTTCCATCTACGAGGAAACGAATTTCATTTGACATTCGAATGCTTTAATTAATACTTATTTAATTATAAAAAACATCAATTAATAAATATTGACTCTTTTCAAATTTAAGTTTATTATGAATTGATCAAACGTAGCTCTTGTGATATTGTCTTTAATCTCGGGCTTTAATCAATTTGCATGAAGTAAATATTGTTTTTATTTTGTATTCGGTCTTCATTTTGTCGACAATCAAACTTTGAATGAAATATTTATTAGGAGATCCCAATACCGTAGTTTCATTTTTAAAGATTTCGCATCAATTTTGTCAATTTTAATTAATTTTAGAAGATTTGCTTGAGATTTCAGTCAAAAAATTTATTAAAAACTCTTACAAATATATAAATAAAATTATTTACGTATCTTCAATAATGAAAATTTTTTCCAGTGGCATCAATATAAATAAAAACATTCCTCCCTTCCCTAATTACAAGACATGTAAAAATTATTTGACCAATTAAGATGGACATAAGAATATGATGGACTTAAACGATGAATTTTCGACACTTCGTATTGTGAATTATTGACGTGACTGTAGACAAGATTACTTAGGATTTTTTTTAATGACCTTGTTGTTGTTGTAATCTTTCAAACTTCATATTTTTACTATTTTTAAGTCCATTTTATTATTATTTTTATGTCCACCTTAATTGGTCAAATAATTTTTATCTTCATGGTTGGCTCAGTTACATTTCTTGTAAATTAGGGAAGGGAGGAATGTTTTTAACTTTATTCATTTTTTGTGTTATTTTTAATGTTGGGATTATTATCAAATTTTAAATTTGATGTCACTGGGGAAAATGTTTATTATTGAACATACTTTTCCCAACGTTTAAAATTGAATTGTAAATAAACATTACTTCATCGCAAAGTCCAAGGGGGAAAAAAAATAAATAAATTCTCAATTATTTAAATTGTTTGCATATCTTTCTTAATACGCTTGATCAAGTTATTTTTTACATCATTAGTGGGACAATGAAAAAATTCCACATCGAATAATCAATATCATTCTGAAGTTAAAACCACACGTCATCTATTTTTTCAAATTTGTCACTTCCAGTTTTGAACATCTAATTTTAGAAGTTCCGACTTAAACAAAAGCACTTCCACAGCGAAGCTCCACTTAGCAGATCAGTTAATTTATATAATGATCTGCAAATGATTTAAATTTGAATGCGAGAGATTAAAAACAAGAAAATGAGTTAATAGCTAATCTTATATAAATATTAAAAGAAAGCAAAAATACATGCGCAATTGTTAGGCAATTCATTTCGTGCTAAAATTGAATGGTAGCAACGAGCATTAGCGTCTCTCAATTTGACTTCCAAATGTTTAAAAAAAAAAAAAAATGAAGAGGCGAAATGCTTGCAAACGAACTTGAAACTTACTTTGTTAGATTTTTATAATTTTATTTTTAGCGCATATTTAATTTTCACATGATGTAAATGAAATGAGGAGTGGATTGTAATCGCACATTCGTCACTATAGCCGCCAAAATTGTTAATTGAGCTCAGGACCCAATAGTTGGCTGCACTTGCTATGGGAGAAGAGGCGCAGTTTCCGTCAGGCTCCACGCATGTGTATACAGAAATAGCACTTCCAGCGGAGGAATAACAACAGATACGATGCATTTCATCGTGCAAGCAGAGACGAAGAATAAAAAAAAAAATAAAAAATAATACAACAAACCATATGGAAGTCATTGGCGAAGTTAATTTTAAAATTAGATGACCGTTCTTTTTTCTAATTCTTCATTTTTGCTGCTCTTTATCAAGTTAAAAATACAGTTCTCAGAGACAATATTATGAAGCTCGCTTAATTTTTGGTTTATTTTTAAGTAGAGGGCGGAAGATCAAATTCATTTAGATTTATTTAATTATCTCGTCACAGGTCTTTTGCTGACGCATTCTTTGGACGTAAACAGTTCATTACAAACATCAACGGACAGAAATTTCTACTAATCAACGTAATTCATCTTACATTAACGCAACTGTATTAAGTTTAATACTTTATTTTAGAGTTATGTTAAAATTTAGTTTTTAATTATAAGGAATATTTGTTCTTTAATAGTGCTAACGAAAATATTAAAGGAAAAAAAAACAACAAACAAACCCTGTTGAATCTGTTCATTTGCGTTACTTTCTTTAAATATAAAGATACAGCGCTTCACTGGAAGTTAATCCAAATGCGAAATATTTCTCGATAGGTTTTTATCCCATTTTAATGTAGAAATAAGAGTTTTACTTCAACCGCATGGTAATGGCGTGCTTTAGATTCAACACAGTCGGCGTAATTATCTGCCTAATGCCTTGCATTTTTAACATTTTTCTAGAAGATCTATTTAGAGCCACTTAAAACTGCTCAAATGTTTAGTTTTAGGTGGATGCTCTGCAATTATCGAATCGAATATTTAGTTATACGAGTCTGAAAGTAACCATTCGCTTGAAATTATCAAGTAAACTCAATTAAATTTTTGCTTCTTTAGGGAGAAATTAAAAATTACCATTTCAATATTGTGGGATGCAAGGAGAGAAGGACGACACTTCGGGATAACTAATATTCTCCCTGCTTTGACTAACGATAGCCTCTATCCGAAACGTCAGCTTTTTAACTTTTATTTTTTAATTTATTTGTTTTATTAAATTTCTATTTATTTATGTATGTTATTTATTGTTCAGTTATAGGTAAAGGTATCGTGAAATCGAGGGAATAGGGTGGGTAGGATATGAATGTCTCAACTTTAATGGGGCTTGCAGAAATACTCTGGCTTTTGTCCTTGTACGATTCGCCATACTTGTAAGTTCGCCATAAAAACATCGCATTAGTTACCAAAATTTCCTCAAGGATACACGAAATACATACTGTACTATGAAATTTTTCTTTAAAAGTTTGTCATTTTTAATGAAAACAAATTGGATAGAATTTTACATTTTAAACGGATCTTCATGCGTTCATTTTATTAAAAATTAACAAAATATAGTTTAAACATCTTGTCTAAATGTTCAATGTATGAAGTTTATAATTTTTATACACTGTAGTGACACAAAATTTGGAGAAAATCATAATATGAAACTAAGGTTATTTATTTTGGCACCCTTTTTCATATTTAAAACACCGGGGGGGGGGGGGAAGGATTTTCCGATATGGAAGTCTTTCAAGTTCTTATTTCGAAAACGTTTAATTTTTTGTACTATTCAAAGTTCAGTGCTTAATAGCGCCATTATAGAAAATCTACAAATGTAAAAAGAGTGCTTGAAGTAAGTTTTATTCTTTAAGCTACCAGTGGTTCTTCCGTCTAAGTCCCATTCGAGCTTAAAGTCACCCGTCGCAAGATAAGTTTGGGCTAAGAGTGAGCGAACGTTCCTCGTGACTCGTTGATCGTTCCAGCAAAGCACGGAGAGCACCTCGAGGCGACGCCTCCTCAGAGGTTCCAAAGTCTCCTTCAAAACATCCCTAAATTCTCTGAATGGGTCTCTTTTACTATCATTCTTCTCAGCGTAACTGCTGCCAAAGCCCAATGTAAATTTCTGCAGAGAGAATGGAATCCCATCGATCGAATCCGATTTGTCGGACACGAGCACTTTCATCAAACCGCTGGAAACGCTTGATGCGAGGCCGATGTTGCGTTCAACTTCTCTCATTTCAAACGATTCTAGTAGTGGAAGAGAGCTAATTACTTCGATAATATTTTTGGCCGACTCATCGTACGACGTAGATGTACGAATGGACGTCATTTCTAGAGAGAGCATGACTAAACTGAGAAATTCTCCGATACACAAAAAGTAGTCTTTCTCCAGTATTTCGTTCGTGATAACTATATTTAACTCTGTCATGTCCACGCTGTTGAATTCTCTGATGCCAGTAGTCATAGAATGAATGACATGTAAATAGCCTCCAAACATGGATACGTTTTTAACCTCTAACATCATCTCTTCGAGCGTGTCCTTTTCCGGCGGCTCGTCTTCGATAATGAAGGCTCCTATGGAGTAACCTTTGCTATTCAACAAGGGCTCTTTCAGGGTCAAGTTTCCGGCCAGCCACAACAAATCGAACGATTTCTCGCCTCCGTCAGTGAGAACATTCAAATCCATAACGAACGAGAAACTAGAGAGATTTTGAAAGATTAACTCTTTAATATCCTTATTTTTAGCCACGCTGACTGTTAACTGGTCGATATCGCTTTGGCTTATGTACTCGCCTTCTTCAGATGGGGTCTCAGAATGGAGCTCTTTAGAGGATGGCATAAGAATCTTCAAGTAAATACTCTCGATTGTTTTCTTCTGAATGATTTCGACCAAAGACGATAATGCGCGCTGTCGACTACATTCCAAAAGTATGTTTTTAAATTTTTTCTTTTCAAAAGTATCTCCGTCTATTTCTTCGACGATGAAGGAACAAAATCTTTCCTCGGGAAAGCGGAAAGCGAACGATAACCATTGCGAATTGATGAATTCGAACATTTCCATGACGTTCACCCATTCTTTTTCGAGGAGACTTTCATTTTCGTACTGCAGGTCACAATGAAATTCTTCACACTCAATTAGCTTGAATAGTTCCAACGTCTTATAGGACATGGCATCGTTGACAATCACGTGGAGTCTATCTACTTTGAGTTTCCCGAAAAAATTTAAAGGGTTTTCATGAGGTTCCCACAAGATGACTTTAGTCTGACATTTTGAAGAGCCGACACAAAGCAAGTGAGATATTAACGGAGAAGCTGCAAAACCAGATAAATGTTGATCATATAATATTTCGAAAAAAATGGGAATAAAAGCTTCCACAGCGCCCAAGCATTCTTTCGTTAACTTAGAGTGTTTCATTTTCAGCCAAAAGTAATTTAAATTTGACGAATAATAAAACGCTAATGGATGTAAAGCCTCTAGTAAAAGGTGAATTTCTTTATCCATAAGACCGAAGAGAAACGAGTACAATTGGGAAATGTTAAAGTTGGCGTGAGAAGTGCACTCAATCTTCAAGATGCACTTGCTAAACTCCAGCGTTTTTCTTATCCTCCACAAGTAATACGCAGCCATATATTCAACGATCGAAAGGTGGATGGGTTCGAACATAGTCTCTTGAGTTTCAATATCCATATAGCTTTTGTAGATAAAACCCAAAGACATGAGATCATCTTTGTGTTCTTCGGAAATGCTGCTATCGAAAAAAGTGCGGTTTTCAAGAAGGTTTTGCAGAGACATTTTCCCCACCGCTGTCATGAATTGAAGCACGGACATATTCTTTAAGTCGCTCTCGTCTTTTAAATTAAATTTTGAGACTACTTCAGTTTCTCTAGTTGCCTTCCAACTGTTAATTAAAAAATTTAAAAGTTTCGTATAAAACTTCGTCCTACTGGAAGCCACTAAGGAACCCGACTCTCGGTTTAACATCCCTATCAACACAGAAAACAAAGGAGCATCATTAATTTCGTTCGAGAAATAGTCTAAAATGATTCTAGTTCTCCTTTTAGCGTCCACGTTATTAAGAAAGACTTGTTTTATCAGTATCGTTTCGTGATACTGCTTTCCTGAAGGAATAAGCCTATATTTTCTATGAAATTTTTTTATGTCTAAGTCTTTAGGCAATGCAGAGAACATACAGTCTTCGTTACAGGAATCTGTCCTTGTTGTGCATAAAACTGTTAGATTTGGGAAAATTTTTCCATCCACTACTTCGAAAACGGATGCTTTACACTTAGGATGCAGCTCATCTAAACCATCCAATATGAAAAGCGTTTTATCTTCTAATATTTGCACTAAACTTTTTACCCAGAACATGTTCCCATTGATAAGCATCTCTAGGGTAAACTCTTCAAAATTAATGTGGATATCTCGGAGATGAAAAACGAACACTAACAAAAATCTTTGTAAGTAATGTCTTCCATTAGCCCAGTCAGAACTAAGTTTTATTGCAAGTGAAGTCTTCCCAATGCCTCGTTTACCAGCAATTAAAATCCTTTCTCCTTGTCTGTATGAATCAAACAAATTCTCCGAACTTAATTTCACCCGATGCTCTGAAATAAGAAAAAAAGAAAAAAAGTATATAAGGAATATCAATACAAACTTATGTTTATACGTACATGGACATTTTTCATAGACGTTCAAATATTAGGAATTTTTCAAAATTTATAATCAGCTAATACAATCGCTCCATTTATTGTGCATTCGCCAACATTCTCTCAATTATTAATGACAGATTATTTGCAATCAATATGCCTTCATATCTGAGTAAGGAGAAAAATTGATTCTGGTGTTCAGTATGAAAATAAAACTATTTGGAGAGAACCCCGTATCGTTTTGTTTATTTTTGAGAGCAACTGAAATTCAACTCATTCTATCAACAATATCTTTCTGAATTTTCACGATATTTGCTTGGGCTAATAAATTATGCAAAAGACACTCTAGAAACTCATGCGCATGCGCAGTTAAACATTCAGTAAAAATATATATTAATTAATATAATTCAGTAAAAATGCTCATACTTCATCAAATATTTAATATTTTTATATTCTGATTGCAGAGTGCTGTCTCTTTTGTAGTTTGTCAAGCTTCCTGAAAAATGGCATTACATTGGGTTGAAAACCCTGCATGTTATAAACAAAAAACTTAGGAAAAAATTTTGAATTTTTTAAAGAAACCATTACTGTATATCTCCATTAATATACATGCTATTCTCATACAAATGAACACGGATAAGTAAAAGAAGCCTCAATCATATGCTAAAGCTACAACGCATTTCAAGCATTATTTTTAATAGGGTGATGCCAAACATTTTTTTTTAGTTCAATTTGCTGCTGGTCCCCTATTTGCCTTCGGGACAAAACCTTCGCTGAAATATACGAGGTGTAACATGCTCTTTATACCCCTGAAGTTTCAGGATAATTCGTCAAGTATTTTTCTAGACATTCGTTGAAACGTCTATATATAGGTATCCGGTTACTTTTGGTAGGGCAGTGTATATAAAATGAAAACCATTAAACAGATCGATGTCAAATTTGCAGTGGATATTCTTTAATCAATGCGACACTGATTGAGCCTACAGTAAATGTTCAAACTGGCCCCCATTCTCCTCTTTGCACAAACGAACGCGATGGTACATTCTTAGAAACGCGTTGCACCACTGTTAATGCGGAACGTTATTGTAACACATTCGACCAATGTGTACGATATTGAATGCAGACAAGGTTGTTAACAACAGGACGGAGCTACAGCTCACATACTCCGAATATCAATGGAATGAGTGCAATCTATTTTTGAGGATAAGAGTAACTGCGAAGGAAATTGGGCCACCTCGTTCGGATTATTTACTGTGGGACTATGTCAACAATCCACACTCTAGAAGAACTGAAAGCAAAGGGTTTGCTCGGAAATCCGCGCCATTCCGGAGGAGATGCTGCAACATGCTTAGTTCTAAAAATCTTCAATTCTAAAAAAGAGAAAATCAGAAAAACATCAATTTGGACATAATCTAGACCTCAAAAGTGATACCATCTAACCCAAAATTGTGGACAAAAAAAAAATGACTTTCAACATCATTATTATTGGTCTACCACTCACTAAGAGGGAAGGCCTGTGTGTTCGTTTCAGAAACTCGAATATTTTTTTTTCTGAAATACTAAAAACTCACGAGTCGAAAAGGTATGTTGAAATTTTGAAAAAAAAATTTCCGTCTGTACTTGTGTGACCAATTTTGTGCAGCTAACTCCTCCGAAACGGTAAATAGCAGAACCGAATAAAAATTATACATACTTGGAGGGTACCATAAATTGTGCCTTAACGTTTGTTTTGTTTTTTTTTGTCAATTGGGTAAGACTTTTTAGAGATATTAATTTTTATCTAAAAATTAAAATAGGGCTGTAGCGTTCAAATCAACGAACCAAACTCAATAAACTCCTCTCATTAAGGCGAATTTTTTTTGTAAATGACTTGCTTGGTTCTGATGAGCCGTTTTGGAGTTATTAACGGAGTTTTGGAGTTTTCTTAGAAGGAAAGATGTTGAATACAACTTGACAGAATTGCAACCAAACACACAATGCCAAGGTGATGACTCTTTCCCCAGTCAATGCTCAGCATGTGCTGGAGTGTTATTACTACGAAGCCTATGCAAGATACTCTGGTGACCTACATTACCCAATGACCGTCCATACCCCGATTTCCTCTATTCCATCACTTTACAAGATCTTGAAAGCTAGTAGCAAAGGAGTTTTGTGGCTGCTGATACCATGAGAACACCTACAGCACGGACTGTATCGTTGATCATCACACGCTAATCATCACGGATCATGTATCCACAAGCTACACAAGCGTCGATTGCAAAGTCTACGGGACAATCAGAACGTTGCCAATCTGTGATATTTCGTATCTTGTTAAATTCCTGGCTCACACTGAATGCGACTACAGTTCTCACCATACACGAGATGCGTTTCGCAATGCACTTTATGTGGCCCACAGGAAACGCACAAACCTGCTCATGTTGTCAGCTACTAATCCGCCATCCTTCACTGGTTGTCACTAAACAGTGGGCTGCAGGGACACCACATGGCCTCTACTTTCAAGCCTGCATGCGCTGCTATCTACTTGCAAAACCATGGTATTTAAAATAGTATTTGGTATTTAAAACGCTTCGACATATTTCTTACTACATTGTAACCCTCGTAATTACTTACAAGGAAAATTGTACGTACGTGTAGCTTTCACCAAATTAAACACACATGCAAAGCCATTCGAGGCACTTCTCAAAATTTTCCGAGAAAAAAATTCATAAAGTTTGTTCTAACTGACTACACTAGTTTTTTGCTCCTAAAAATAGGAAATTGTAATTTGTTGGCTAATGTGCTATAGTCAGGGGCATAAGAGTTGACCACTTCGTCGAATAAAAAATATTATTCAAGAGGTTCCACTCCCCCCTACTAATCTAAATTAATTTTTTAACTTTTCAACTTGGGGGTAGGGGTAGGAGAGAGGACCAAGACCCTTCACTCTTATTTTAGCATGGTTAAATCCTCATTTTCTCCCCTACGAAGTGGCCAACTCTCATGCCCCTGACTATAGTTAAAATTGTTAATGAAGGGTGATTGATAAACTATAGATACCGATATGATGGATTACATTTAATAGTAAGTACATAGTGCAATAATTATTTAATCTGTGTGCGAGTTAAATATCATCCCAAAAGTTACAAAATTTATAAAAATTATTAAATGTGGATAATTAAAGTTTTTTTCCTTAAATGCTCGTTTATCACATTGGATTATTAACTATAATTCGTATATGGATTTTATAAAAACAAATTGGTGGTAGCAAATTGGAAAATAGGAAATATATTTAGTAAATGAATTACACATTCCCATACATGTTAAAAAAAATTTACGAAGAGAAAAAAAAAATTATCGAAGGCGGGATTTGAACCCGTACCTGCAAAACAGAAATCAAGCGTTTTATCACTAGACCACCTGAACACGATAAAAATCTTTGCTACATTTAGGATATTTATAAAGCGTAGTCAATTATAACAAATTTTATGAATTTTTTTCCTCGGAAAATTTTGAGAAGTGCGTCGAATGGCTTTGCATGGGTGTTTAATTTAGCGAAAGCTACACGTACAATTTTTTTTTTTTTTTTATCAAAATCGGTGAGTCAGAGTACTTGGAGTCTCCTTGTTAGTATGGAAATAGTTGTCTTCACAAATCTGGTCCTTCCATTACAGTAAATTCCACTAGAATCTTTGCGATGATTGAATTAATTGGCCTGGACCTTTTCAGAGTAATGCCATATGCCCTAGGTTCACATTCTAAGATCTCAAGAGAAAGTTTTCGTGAATTGGCTGACAAATTCCCTCGACTTGAAGCCCTTAGTATGCTATACAATGCAGTTTATACCACTGCCTCGCCAAGTCATCTAATATCTGGTCACTGTTTTCCAACTTTCAGGTTGGAACATTAACCGCGGAAACTAGTGGAGCCGATACCATGCCCATTACAAGAACCTCTGCTATGCACATGATAAACTGCCCAAAGGCGTCATATACAAGGGAATGACGAAGGTTACCTTTTTTTCTAACTTGCACAAAGGCGCCTTATATCTGGTGAACGAAACCATGGATGAAAGAAACAGGATAGACGACTCCCTATACCTCCCCAGCAAGTTTGATTTCAGAGCGACATCTTGATTTTTGCATGAAAACTAGCATCTGTCGTCTGCTTAGGGAGAAGAGGAAAAGCTGTCCATAGGCTCATGGTTATTGTTGACATATTGCTAGGAGACCAGAAACAGTTGCGACTTCTTTGAAAGTTATATATATTTAGATCATGTGTACAGTTATGATTTAATGAAGAAATCTTTTCCATTTTCTTATCTTTTAATGTAATTTTAAATATAATTTTTAAAGCAAAACTTTATACGTATATAATTAAATTGTTAAAAGAATCGTATGTAATTTTAATAAAAATTACATTTTAACCCCAAAACTTAATATTTGAATAAAGTAATTCAATAAAATAATAAAAAATACTTTAATACAAAAAAATTCAAAAGAACTCTATGAAATACGTAATATTTTTGCGATAGGCGGCCATGCTTTTCTCCTCTAACAGCTGTGTAAACAGAAACCATGCGAAGCGAAACCAAACGTATTGGTATTTTTCACTTAAGAATCCAGAGGGCGCCACTGAAAAAAAACTCACGTACGACTCATAGAAGTCGTCCATCCTGTTTCTTTCATCCACGACGAAACACGCTTTTACGAAACTGATGGCATGGATTAACTTTGTTCAAACATTGTTTACCTATACAGGGTGTCCAAAAAGGTCTGGCAACACCGCAAATATCTCAAAGCTGCCAGGTACGCGAGATCTGATGAGTGTAGTTTTAGGTAATAGGGGGTGGGGAATTCATTGCCGCACTCAAATTTGAATTTGACCCCCAAATTTAAGGTCATTCATTTGCTAACTCGAAAACTATTGAAGATAGAGAAAAATTTCCAATTGCTACCCTGTAGAGCAACACCACATTAGTCTAAAAATAATTTTTAATCACACCCTTCCCCTTGAAAGATTTTGAGTAAATGGGCAAGAAAGAGTCGCTCAAGCTCAGGTTGAGCAGGCCAGGTTGGCTGAGGTTTCTAAAGGCGCCCCTAGACGATCAAAATTTTGATCAAAATTCGCTTCAATATTGATGCTCTATATTAAAGCGTGCATCAATATGCTTCAAAAGGCATCAAAATTTGCTTCAATATTGATGGAGGATCATATTTTCCCAAACGCATCACCAATACTCATTCAGCGAAAAATATTCGTACTGCTTAGTCGTGGTTGTTGTAAATTTCGAAACGTTTTCCAATTCGGATTTGGGTTTTCTAGCATTGACTCTTGCACTGTGCGAACAAAAAAAATCAAAGAGGAAGAGAAATAGACGCTGGTCCAAAGAGTGGTACAAGCTGAGACGCCGCTTTTTTTTTTTATTTATATTTTTTTTTGAATTTTTTTTTTATTTTTTTTTTGACTTCACACACCACAATTCCGGATAATCACGATATGTAGCTATTAGCAGGGTTGTGAAATCCCGATCACTAGAAGGGGAGCTTGGTGAGCTCGGTGGGTCAGCCATGTTCTCACTTCGCCGTCTCGCAAACAACTGAAGGAAACCTTCGCGGTCTCGCAAATAACCTTGATATTGAAGGAAATTTTGACAAAAACCTCCTAGACGTTCAATATTGATAGGACGCTTTCTTCAATATTGACAGAAAATATAATTTTCTATCAATATCCGTCAATATTGATAGGACGCTTCAAAACACTCTTAGACGATCAAAATTTGCATCAATATGGTCTTCCATCATTATTGAAGCGAATTTTGATCAAAATTTTGATCGTCTAGAGGCTACTTTACACATTTGAATTGCAGTGAAGCACACCATTGGGAAGGGGAAGCACACTCTTGAGTGACTCTTTCTTGCCCATTTTCTCAAAATCTTTCAAAGGGAAGGGTGTGATTAAAAATTGTTTTTAGACTAATGTGGAGTTGCTCTACTGGGAGCAATTGGAATTTTTTCTCTATCTTTAATAGTTTTCAAGTTAGCAAATGGGGGGTCAAGGTCAAATTTGAGTGCGGCAATGAATTCCCCACCCCCATATTACCTATAAACCACACATCAGATTTCGCCTACCTGGCAGCTTTGAGATATCTGCCATGTTGCAGACTTTTTGGACAACCTATATATTGAAAACACTCGTCGACTATTTGTTTTGGAAATTTTTTGCGTTACTTAACAAAAGCACTTTCAACTGGACGAAATGTACAAAGTCCTAAACAATAAACTAATACGGCAGCTTTAATAGTCGACCCTCTTGGCCGTAGGCGCCCTCAATATGACAGAATTGTTTGTTTTAATCTTCTATTTTTTAATGAAGAAAATAGTTTTAAAAATCTTACATGTTAGCTGAATAATGCACGAGAGAAAAAAATTCTGTAGGTTCTCTGCTTGGGGCAACATTGAATTTTTATATTAAGATTTATTTAATTTCTATTTACCATCATTTTCGTCATCACCCAGACACATCCGCTTGTCCTTTTCTCCATTATGTGAATTTCCAACTTCATCCGAGCTTTTCGGTTCCAGTTCTTTACTATTCTCTTCTCGATTTTCAGTTATGTTCTTATCGTCACGAGAATTATTGCTATCTTCTGCTAACAGGCGAAAATAAAAGTCTTCGTAACTCAGATACATCGCTCCCATCCAAGGAAAATGAAAAGGAACTTTGCTTTTGTAGACATTAAACAAGGCTTCTTGAAGAGCTTCCAATTCAGGCGAATATCCTGTACGGAAAAAGAGAATTTTATCATTTTCACTTGTGGCAACTTTATGATTTTCAGTTAAAATAATAATAAACTATGCATCTGGCATAAACTACTAGAAAGAAAATGGCCTAAGTTTCTGGAATTAATATAAAATTATTTCCTCTGAAATTTCAGGATAATTCGTCAACTATTTTTCTAGATATTCGACAAACGTCTAAAATCAAAGGTGTTCATATTATTTTGCCCAACCCCTGTATAAAACCTTGTCAGATCGCCGAATTGAAAAAGAAAATAAAGGAAAAAAATTCGACGATCTAACTCGAAGACAAGAAAGAGGGAGAGGAAGAAATAATAGAAGAAAACATGAGAAAAGGAAGAAATCGAGTCCCCTGCCACTCGAAGCCGTTCATTGGTGGAAGAGAGGAATACGCAAGAGCGTAGGAGTAAAAAGAGAAAGAAAGAAAGTTTTGGAACGGGAGAACTGAGAAAGACGGAAGAGAGCGAAAGGGCAAATGGAAGAACGAGAAGCAAAGCCGACGACTAGAACGGAGAAAGCCGATTCGTCGGGTCACTCGCACTGAAGATTTTTCCACAAGCCAGTAAAAACGAGATACCGCGGCTTCAGCAGGAGGGCCAGGAACGTGAGCGTTTCCAGCGTGAGAGCCTCGTGTTTGCCGAGCCCGGAACAAATTAAGACGCACGTCCGAGGAGTGAAAAGCCAGTAATCTCGACCCTTTGCCCAGGCAAGTGACTTTATTAAAAATTGCACTAACCGAACTTTTATTCATTCTACACGTAAAGATTCACTCTGTGGAAGGAGCGCCGCGTGGACACGCCGAGCCCGCCGCCAGCCAAGTGCCACGCCGCCACGCTTAACGGAACCTCATTCTGCCGTAACCCTGTGCCCCAGGAGGCAGCAAAGCAATATCCACTAATTGCGGACCATTGCCCGAGCAGACTGACAGTTTGGCACGGAGCGAAAGCGAAAGTCCCGACTCGCCGACGAGCCACGACATCGTCGCCGACAACGCGCAAACTTACGATGCCACAGCCGCTTCAGGTCAGCTAGACGCAGGAACCAACGCCAACTACTCCAGCTCGCCCTCCGGCTGTAGAGGAAGAGGAAACAGAGCCACTAGCCACTCCAATACTCCACAGCTCGACGTCGGGGAACGACGCCACGAGTACACCGAGCGCCCCAGCCCTCCCGCCAGCGGACGACGACTGCTTTGCAAGCGCGCGCAAGGCAGAAATCTCTCGCCGCGAGCCGCGCTTGGTTCTCCGATAAGGGGTATCATATTTTATGTATATTAGTGGCTTTAGTTATTCTCGTTAAGACTATTTGATCCGTTAAATGCGTATCTTAATCTCCCAACTATTCTGACTGTTCTCGTTAAAGAATTGAAATTGCGTCACTTCTCATGATAAGGCATCTAAAGGATTAAACTAATATTTCTCTTGTTTTCATCTGTTTGTAGTATTGGGCAACGCTCAATACTAGGGTCGCCGCCTTCTGTGACAGCAGTGACAAGCCCTCTGGAAACCAGTCGCCATTGGCAATTTCGACTTTGAGCGTTGAAGCTCATATCCAGATACGGATGCTCTCTCCAAGGACATTTATGATACCTATCAATTCTTATGTAATAGTATAGCATTTTCAAATTAATTTGAGCTTGATATTTGTTTTGTCAATTTCCTCAAAGAAGGTCATTAAACTTTATGATTCAAACATTACGATTTGTCGTCTCTCTCCCTTCTCTAATCACGACCGTTCTTAATTTCAATTAAATTCATTAATTCAACTTTATATAAAATAAAAGTCGTGAAACTCCTTAATTTAATGTCGGAGGTATAGGACGCTATGTCCATCTTTTACCGAAATCAATAAAAAAAAAAAATCACAAAAAATTTAAATTAATAATAAAAAAATATTCCACCCGTCTATATTACATCAGTAAAAAAAAAAAAAAAAAAAAAAAAAAAAAAACTCATTTTGGATTTCAACCTAAAAATCTGTGCTAAAAATTGGATCATCAGTGGAAATCATCAGAAAAATTCACATCATTTTGGACATCAACTGGACATATAGACCCAAAAGTTGAATACCATCTAACGCTAAATTGTGGACATAAGCGATTTTCATCATCTTTATTATTATTAATTTTGATTTATAATAATAATGCACACGGTGAGGCATTTATCTTGAGACAACTGAATATCTCTGAAACTAAGTATTGTACGAAAAAATGTCCAAAATCAAAAGTGAATTATTTCGCGGGAGAAATTCATTAGTTAAAAAATTACCCCCTCCCCCTTGTGATGGGGGTGGGGGGAGGGGGTAACTGGAAATCTTAAATAGAACCCCTATTTTTAATGGTATATTCAGATTGTACACGATATTCGAGAATGTTTTATTCTTGGCGTTTTTTCAAATGATCCAACCGTTTAGGAGATAGAGGCCCTCAAAGTGTGGAACTTCTAAAGTTTTGAACCCAATTTTATCGATGAAGACAGAGATAGAGAGTGGGTCTTACAGACCTTCCTATTCTAATTTTTAATGGTCTTTAAGAATCCGAAGTCAGAATTTCAAAAATTCAAAATTTTTTAGTGCACAAGTAAGCTTTTGGGGGCAGCAGTCCTATGGAGACAGTCCATATGACAATCCGTGTGTATTGTTTTTATTTATAAAACCTATGGTTTATGGTAGTAAGCTTATATCGATACAGTAACAGTTTAAAAAGCGTTTATTGTGTGAAAACAAACTAATGAAATCCAGTATGCAATGCCTGTAATGCGTTTGAGCACCGACTAGCGTATTGCCAAGAGGTGACAGTGACAGTGGACACTTTGAGCAAATGGTGTAACCTACATGTACCGTTCGCTATGAGAATATAAAAATAAAACAAACACATTTGAGAAACTTTGCCACTATGTAAAACTGATTTTATGTAATTTATTTCAGCGCATGGTTTATTTTAGTGGTTGGCCGAACATTACTCCTGCTGTCATAGGTTAGGCTTTCCCTACATACAGAAGGGGCAGTTCGGGAACTTTTGAAACACACTGTATACAAGTATACAGGGTGAACCAAAAAAAATCGCCACTGAAAATTTCTAAGTCCCAGGACAATAGGTTTTGCAACAGTAGGTATATTCAACAATAGGTGCTGTGACAAATAAAAGTCGAATAAACCTACTGTTGAATATACCTATTGTCCTGGGACTTAGAAATTTTCAGTGGCGAGATTTTTTTTGGTCCATCCTGTATACCGGGTGATCCAAAGTGTTACATTTTTTTACATTATTAACGACAGCTACATAACGACGTTCTTCCATTGTTAACGAGATTTTCAGTGTTTGCTTTCCAGCAATTCAATGCTTTCATAAGAATCACGAGGCACGCGCACGTTGTTTTGCTAAAGAATTCGTCACGGCAAAACAATTATTAGTTTCATGAAAAAATGTAACACTTTTGGATCACCCGGTATACAGGGTGTCCAAAAAGTCTGCTAACATGGCAGATATCTCAAAGCTGCCAGGTAGGCGAGATCTGATGTATGTGGTTTATAGGTAATAATGGGGTGGGGAATTCATTATCGCACTCAAATTTGACCTTTACTCCCAAATTTAAGGTCATTCATTTGCTAACTCGAAAACTATTAAAGATAGAGAAAAATTTCCAATT
>JAHWFO010023316.1:145254-164332 GCA_023313115.1 Rhysida immarginata
TCTATATATATATAAAGAAGGATGTTTGTTTGTTTGTTTTTTATACAAATCTACAGTTTTATTCCGATCTTGATAAAATTTCGCATACATGACCTTCAAAGCATGAGGAAGGCCACTGTCTACCTCAGATTTCGAAAAAACAATAATTATTGATAAAAAATCGATATTCATGGTTATGGCAGGGCATATTAATGAGAAATATCTCATGACCAACAATGCAAGACAAAGTTTTTGTAACAATAAGTATCAACAATGGTATCAACACGCAATTCACAAACACTCTGCACGGACCAACAATATATGTCTCATGACCAAAAATGCAAGACAAAGTTTGTGCAATATAGAATTCAATGCATAGAATTCCTGTTATTCAGGCTTTTCTTAGAAAAGAGAATTCTTAGTACTTAATTTCTTGAAAATCTTTAAAAATGATCAGTAACTGGAGATAATGAGTTAGCAGACTATTGAGAAAGATTGAAAGACGATAGAGGAAGCACTCCTTTAGTTTCGTGCTGTATTGAGCAAATGGTAAGCAAGTAAATAGAAGAATCGGCGACCGCTAGACTACACAAAGTGATGAATGGACAATTTTTGCTTCAAGACATCGAAAGAAGAAAGGAAATTGCAACAACATAAAGTGTACATCTAAAGTAAGATTACGTGAGTAAAAAATTATTTAGAAGGTATCCTTGGAGAGGTCCATCCATGTGAGCCTTTAAAAATTTTTTTTTTCGGTAAATCAAGTCCTGGTATATCACTAGAATGAATTTTTTCAGTGAAGAGGTAAATTCCTGTCATTCGCATTTTTCTTAGAATGGATAGTCCCTTCGCTCTATATTGTAGTGATTGAGTTATTATTTAACCAATTTGGAGGTTTAATTTAGCTTTTTGAGGTTGTTCTGTTTACCTACAGGCGTAATTATCCCGGGCAACGCCGGGTCCTCTGCTAGTATTTATTAAGAATGCTCATGGGAAGTCCACTTTGATAAATAATGCGTCTGAGCTACAATCTTTACTAAAATACTATCTTGTAATGCAACAATTCTGTTTATTTATTTATTTATTTATTTCCTATTCTGTTACTACCACTCATTTGACGCACTATTGTATTACCTACCCCTATTCCGCTCTTGACTTAAGTCTGTTAATTATGTAGCCTGTCACTTACATTGTGTAGATTGTTATCTACTTATTTATTTAAGCCTAGCACCATTTATACACCAACTTTAATATTAGCATATTTCATAGATAGTTTGTATTCAGATTCATCTGGCTATTATGCCAGTTAAGTTTTAATTCATTAGTAAGTTTATATTAGTTCTGCCTGCTCTCTTCGCTATTAATTTACTTTTTTTTATTTTATTACTGATTATTTATTATTATTATTATTATTTTCATAATTTCATTTGATTTATTAGTTTCTTTTTTTTTTGTTCACTTTACGCTAGTTTATGGTCGTTTATTTAATTCAAATTCTGTTGGTTATTATTATTATTATTATTATTATTATTATTATTATTTTATTTGTACAGATATTGCTTGTTTATTGGTCTAAGTACTTTAGTTATCTATCCAAAATGTCTATATTTAATAACCCGCTGTCTTTAAATGATATAAACTTAGCTCGAAATAGACTCTCGGCCCGGACTGTCAACCAAAGTCCGTCGTTATTTTTTCTAAATAAAAGGAGCATAAATGCAAACTTAGCTTCTACCCTAATTAATCTTAGTATTCTCCCTATTGCGCCCAAATTACTAGTGTTTGTCGAGACTTGGTGTCATGACCATAGTGAGGGCCCCCCCCCCCCCCATCGATGGATATAATGTTCTCTATATTAATCGAGTTGACAAGCGTGATGGTGGTCTATGCAAATATGTTTCGAGTTGCTGGGTCTATACTACTTTAGAGCAATTATCTACCGTCACCAGCGATTATGAAATTCTAACAGTAAAGTTAGAATTATATAATTATGGTGATTTATCGTCCACCATAAGTTTCTGGTTCACTGACTAAGTTTTGTTCTCACCTTTCTTCCTTACTTCTAACGCTACAGTGCTTTGATAACCCACTGGTGATAGTTGGTGATTTTAATGTAGATCTTAGTGTCCCTACTCCTAATCTACGTCAATTACTCGATCCAATTACACAAGTTGGACTCATGTCTGTTACTTCGTCTTATTCACATTATTCTTCTTATCACGGTACCTATTCTGCAATCGACGCCTGTTTCGCTACATTAAATTCCGTTTTCGGCAATTCAATAGATATATCTATTTCGGAGCTATATCTGAGTATTACAGAGCTAATCCGTAACTTACTGATACCAATGATATAAACTAGAATAAGAACAGTCTTTATTCTAGTTGATATCGTTGACCACCGAACCACCTCATAAGAGAGAGAAGTATTTGAAGCTGGTTCGGTGGCCGGTCTTATCGCTTTCGAGAATAGCGAGTCGCACGTTCGAATTCTGTTAGGGAAATGAATGCTTGTGTTTCTCCTTTATTAACATGCGGAAGGCAAGGGAAAACCATCGCATTTAAACTTCCCAAGATTACCAGGCTGCTACTGTAATGCAAATTACTGGCTGCTACCTCCTGCAAGGGAGAAGACATGATATGTATTTGAATGAAGATTCCTTATCCTACTTTTGAAGTTTATTGATAATATCGCCTATTAATTTGTTTTTAATTTTGAATTTACGTACGCATTTAAAAAAAATAAACAAATGAGTTTTTTGATTTCTTCCTCATTAAAATTTTTCAGAAACATCTAGGTTATTTTTTTCGATAGCATCTAAAAATTTTTTTTGACGAAATACTATCTAAAGTTATTGCTTATTTATTTTTATTTAAACAGACTAAAATAATCGTCATAGCAATTTACTAAATGCGATTGCAATTAGTTATGTAAGAGAACATTTTTTTGTATGACGTTCTTTGTGATGATGCAAAATCATGTTGCCCAATAGTCATTTCTAATTTAATACGAACAACATTAATTAATAAATAATAAATTGTAGAATTAAAAAAAAAAACTTGTGAAGAAAGGAAAACCGGTATTTCTCTTTGTAATAAAGAAGTTTTTCCTTTTTTATACATCAGTAATAAATTAAAAAAAAAATTAAGTTAATCACTAATCACTGCAATTATAAAATAACATAGATAATACCGACGACAACTATTGGACATCATCAGAACGATGAACGCCATCGTTGACCCTAAAAGTACAGTCAACTAAAGGAAATAATCCACACGAGTTTATTACTTAATATTACATTTCATGCTATTGTGTTGTTTTAATAGCTTTTTTAATTATAATTATTTAAATTTAATAATCTTAATAATGCTAACTCTAAATGTAATATTAAATTATTAAAAATAAATTAATATTGAAACGGTAAAACTTCGAGTAAAATTCAAGTGTGGATTATTTCCCTTTGACGACTGTACTTTTTCGCCTCCCACTCGCCCCCTCGTTTTGCTGATAATCATTTTCCTTATTACCGCCTGCGGTCATTTTCATTTATAGATTTTAACTTCTCCTGGCTGCTGTGACTTTCGGAATAAGGTATCAAATTACTTAAAATGGATTCTTATCTCAATTTACCTATACTTTGTAAAAAAATCAATTTTCTTAGATATTTGAATGGTAATAGAACATTTCTAATGGTCCTTCCTATACGTAATGGCCATTGTATTTTCATTAAAAGGAAATATGGGTCAATTTCATTGACAGTTTTAAAAACTGTACAATGCTTTTAAAAATACTCTAGACTTTTAAAACATTTCTTTTGATAGGCATCTTAATAAAATGAGAAAAACGATTATCAGGAGTTCACGTTATATTTAAGCTATTTTCAAATTAAAAACTGACACGACATCCTGTTATTTAATATGTTTAGCTTCATCGACAGTTTTCAAAGCCCATATTTTTATTTTTAAAATTTCCAAATGTTAATAAGAAACATTGAGATCGTTATATAAATTAATCCATTTTTATTAGTTTTTATTGCAAATTGTTATTTTACTTACTCTTACATAATATTTTATTAAACGTAAACAACTAAATTAAAAATGTTTTGTTCTTTATCCCCCCCCCCCCCCCTTAATCTTACAAAACTCAGTGATTGTACTAGAAACCATTGTGTAATTCTGTCTATGAATTAAACAACATTAACATCTAAATTGTATTTGATGAAAGTAAATTTCTCACCTGATAAATTTTCTCGGTCAAATAAACTAGCAGAACTCCAGAGAATCGCCTTAAGCAAGGGAAAAAAGCAATTATCAGTATGTAGATGAAACTTGCAACTTGCAAAATTTAATTATTTTTTTTGCAGTGAAAAACAATAATTTGAAGCTAGTATGTCTTTGATAGACCATAAAGCTGAACTTACAAAATGGAAAAATACTTTGCATTAAATTTATTGTGAGCTAAAAATAAAGAGCTTTAAGTATTATGCTATTCGTTAGTTTTATTTCCAACTGCTGTAATAATTTACTCTTAAGGCTTAATAGAATGCATGTTTTAAATTTGATATTATTTATCGATTTTTTTGTAGTTTTTTTTTTTTTTTTTTTTTTTTTTAATTTTCGCTCTATCAGTAATATTGTGGGGACGAAATGAAAAACAATTTATGCAGAGTATGACGATGATGCAATTTTGCTATATCGCGGCAAACTGATTAGAAAGAACTGTATATTCATTGAACTTGATTACATAATAAATCTGATTTTGCAAGCGCTATCAAAATAGAATTCAAACATCTGTTCCTTCCCTTCCTGGCTAAAGAGTATCCCTGTATGAAGGATTAAGTATAACAAGTGAAATAACATAAAAAAAATCGAAAAAATGAAATAGCACACCAAAGTAGAAGGTGCACGATAACAATAAACTTTGATAGTTAACTTTTCCGTTTCATCCATGCAAAATGGGAATTTTAATAGACTTTAATCAAATTCAACTTTCTCGACAACGTTTTGTGAACAGGAACAATATCAAATTTGAGTTAGGCTACTACTCACTTCAGGCAACCCGAATATGCAGTGAATTATTTTTATTTTTTTTACCAACTTTTTCACCGAGAATGGTCGATACACCATCTATTGCTGCATGACACTTCAAATCTGATAATGTAAAATCTAAATAGATACCTAGGAAATTAAATAACTTCATAAGTTTCCGAATATCCATTTCATGATAAACTTTTGGATAATCTTCGACAGTGAATAAACAGACAGACAAATAGACAACCAAACAACTTTTTTTCTCACTTAATAATTAAAAAAAAATGTAACGAATTGGTTTGAAAGGAACATCCGAATCATTTTTAATAATTTTAACACACTTAAGAGCATTTTGTCATTGATGCTGTTAATGACTTTCTATATCTTTGAATATTAATTCGGTTAATTTATTTTAGAACATGATCCAGAATTTTTTGAATGGGTTATTCCACGATGGTTTTACCACGATTATTTTGTTGCTCGCCGCTGTCGGTCTTTGTTTTTATTGGACTTGGGATGTCCACAGAGGAACACCTAAAGGCCCCTGGGGGATTCCGCTGTTTGGTTACGCCCCCTTCTTGAGTAAAGACCCATACAAGGACTTTGTTAAAATGGCCAAACGCTATCAGGATGTCTTCTCCATACGACTCGGATCGAAGTAAGCATGTTTACGTATTCTTTCTTGAGTTATTCATTTTGGAAAGAGAATCCAAAGTTGTTTTGCCTATTAAGGGTAAATGCTAATTGGCTTATACTTCTGTTTTATTTCCCTATACTGTAACTGCTGTAGAAATGGAGAGGCAACTTAAAAGTGTCTTTACCGATAAATCTTTATTATTAATGGAAAAATTTGTGAGCCTGGTAGGGTAGGTTATGCTGAAATAATAATAATAATAATAAAGGTTTTAATTAAATTTAAAAAACAATAGTTTCTACAAATTGAAATGAAGCTTCACTTTTGTAGCATGTAATCTCCAAACATCAAATAGCTTTTATTTACTTGTCCAGTCTATTCCAAAAGCATTTTCACTTGTTTGGCAGGAGTTGAGCTAAGCGAAGTTGATCGGTTGTAAAGTCTAGTAGTTTGAACGAACATCGTAGATGAAGTTTAAAATGGACTTGGCCGTCCAGAGTGGAAATAGGGATGAGGGTTTATGACTGGTGTGGGCGAATTACAGTACTTTTAACTGAAAAGATTAATCGCTGCTTTTTATTTCAGCAAGATCGACTTTGCAGATGAAATATTAAACGCACTTATTAAAAACAAAGCAATAAATATTTAAGAATATCTCAAGAATGTTCGATGGGGGTTTATCTTACGCCAAACCTTAGATGTTTAAATTATTGATGAAAATAGGAACGAAAATTCCACAGCCTGAATTCAAACTGGGAACCTTCTTTCCTATTTTCATCAATAAATATTTAGTTAATTTATTTATTTTTTCTGTATTTCGAACACTGATATTTTTCTCTATTTATTCATCGATATCGGAGGTAATGGCGTGAAAAAAATCCTCCAAAGATCATTTTCCAATTATTATTGATATTTTAACTTATTACTTTTAAAATTTTGTAATACATGGTTGCTATAAATGATTCATTCGATTTCAAAACACTGTATTTTCCAAAATATTAGTTGACAAGAAAACTTGCTAGTGCGCGCGAACCCTTAAGCATAAAAATATAATTGATAACATGAAAAGAACCGTAAACTCACTTAGTTTTTCTCACAGTCTAGAAATGTTCTATGTGTACCCCTCCGGTCACACGACACACGTCCAATAATCCCTCTCACTCTTTCCATTGTTTCAGCTAACACGCTTGGTCAAACGGTGCTTTTCCAGACAACCAGTGTCCTTAAACTGCTGATACCTCCGTAAAATGCTTTGTTTGCATGGTGATTCTTTTCTGTACTCTCTTCTGAATGCACTAAAATAACAAGACGTACAGTCGGGTGCAAAAAGGTTTCGACTTAAGTCATAGTTGAGCACGTGAATAGCACATCCCAAGGGTGTACCTGCTACCCTATTTTCATGCAGAAGGGACAGGTCCAGTCTAATCTCTCTTGACTCTCAGTAAAAGTACTTGATTTTGCAACCGATCAACATCCGGTAAGCTCAGTTCCTACGGAGCAGGTAAAAACCTTTTTGCACCTGACTGTACATCTCGAATATTCCAGCACATACAAACTCTTTCCCTATTTTGTCGCCATTTTGTAAAGACACTGCACTCGTGCTGCAAACTGGTATATCACGATGCAAACTTGGTGAGTTTACGGTTCTTTTCATGTATCAATTATATTTTTATGTGTAATACTTTGGAAAATACAGTGTTTTGAAATCGAATGAATCATTTCTAGTAACCCTGTATTTTGATACCGAAATTGTTAATGCCGCCATATATTAGGCTTATATTTTATAAGATAACGAAAGCCATTACGATATACCGTAAAGTAAACAGCAGAGCCAGTTTTAGGCAATTTGTCACCTGAGGCAACATTGCTAAATGGCGCCCTCTTCCATCTCCACATTATGATAGTTTGTCTGACATTAATGGCCCCTTACAACTGTCATCCGAGGCGAGTGCCTCACTTGTCTCACCCTAGATCCGGCCCTGTAAACAGCATATAGTATACTGATACTGCATAAATACTGTCGGCACGCCACGAGAAGAGCGCTGAGTTACTTAATGTGGTCGTATGGTGTCGCTACAGTTGCAGATGAATCTATTCTGTGTTGGGGGACAAACAGCCAAATTAGAGTCGATCCATGTTTCATCGATGTAAACAATAGGACGATTTTCTTCTCTTATTTTTTTCATATTTCTCAGGTATCTACCTATCCGTGCAAACGTTTTCATTTGTTTGGAAACACGGCCAGAACTCATTTTTGCGCTATTTGATTTTAGCGCTTTTCCTCCCTTAATAACTATAGACTGATCTTACATGATTATAAAGGCTGTCTATAACCTTTTATTTCACTCTCATATTCGCGTATTTGCATTTATGTAAAATAAATAGCGGGATTCGTAACGACTGGGAGCATCCATTAATTGAAAAAAAAAAAGAGGTTGAGAGACAGTAAGTAAGTCACAAATGGATGTAGAAATGAATCAACTATAGTGCCCGGCACGAAAGAAAAAGGAAACTGGCGCATGCGTAAATGAAAAAAAAAACTCGTTCAACCATCAGAAACGAACAAGAAACGGGGCATTACTTATTCCTGACATCAGTAATAAGTAATGCCCCGTTTTTTTTCCCTTTTTGAGAGGTTGAACGAGGTTTTTTCCACTTACGCAGCGCCAGTTTCCTTTTTCTTTCGTGCCGGGCACCATAAGTGTACTGATTTGAAAAGTACCTTTATTTTTCCACATAACGTCCCTGTACGTTGAGGCACTTGTCCCATCGTTTCATAAGCCTCTCAAAATCAGCAGCATAAAATTCTTTGGGTTGCTGTCTGAACCAGGTAGTGACTTCCCTTTGTACAGCTTCATCATCAGGAAAATGTACACCCGAAAGATGATGTTTGAGATGCTGCGAAAGTTCAACTGGAAGTCCTCGCTCATCCTCTGTATAGCTCTGACCTTGCTCCAAGCAACTTGTTCGTCCCTATTAAACGTCTCTTTCAGGAAGTCAACGTTATTATACTGCATTTCCGCTAAAATAATAAGAATATACATTGATTATTAATAATAAAAAAAAAAAACTTTCCTAATAAAGGTTCAAAATCAGATTTCAATTAAAATAGTTTAACGTTACTCATTATGCCTACCTATCCCTGTTGCTAAGAAACAATAAATGGCATCATCCAACGTGATTCGAACTCGACTTCTTGCCTGAACCGATTAATCTCACTGGTTTAATGTATTGCAAGAAAGCCAAACATCATTCACCTGGAATACCGACATTTCGTTACATGACAATTCGCGACGGGCAATTCTTTTCTGCGACAAGTCGTATTACGAGACATTTAAGATTCTAAAATGTTTAAATGATTTAACATTTGCTTTTTTGATTGTATAATTGAACTTGAAAAAATGATCTTTTCATTGTTTTAACAAAAAAAAAATCCATGATTTTAGATTTCTTCTGTTTTAATCTTGAGCAACGCTTTTTAAATAGACTAATGATGGAATAAAATGACCTTACATTTGCATTTTTATGTTAAAATATGCAAGGTTTACTGCATAAATTTATGATTAAATTTGTAGCACATTCTTTTAGTTTTAAGCTGTAAGTCTCGCAAATTCTTCCGAACGAGCTGTGTTTGTCGCGAATTGTCTTGTGACGAAATGTCGGTATCCCCATTCACCTAAGTGAAAACGCTTTTGGAATAGGGTGTACAGTAGACTTGCATTCCCCACTTCAAACAATGAAATCTAAGTACGGGTCAGTGAAGATGCTGCACTTAGCATAGCTGGTCGAAATTTTTTCCTTAGTTCTTACATATTTCACTATTCTTTCTCATCTGGTTAACCTTTTACGAGGTTGTTTGGAAAGTTGCAACTGTTTGTGCATCTTACCCACGCAAGTGAATGAATCCTGCCAATTAATGCAGGCAGCTCCCTCATGATGTACGAACAAAAGCATCTGTCTGCATTACGAATGGTATGCTGCGCTGTGTTCAGTGACTGATTTACCTCCGTTCGGGCCCTAGATAAAAAATTTGCTCGGCCGTTATTTTGTGTGTGTGATTAGAAATAATATATACTGGCTGGCCAAAATAAAAGTCGTGATGTCAATTTACACATGCAAATTCTGAAATGGGAAAAAAGCTGACGTAGGTAGAAAATTTTGCATATGTTAGCACACACGACAACCTTCAAATAGTGAAGAAGCAGGATGCAACTAATCATTTGAAAACAACCATGTCTGACAAAGTTACACGCGGTCGCGGAAAAGACGTTTCGGAGTTCAAGAAGGACCAAATTATTGGACTGCACCAAGGACAGAAATCCTGCAAGGATTGAAACCACCGGCATCGGATTGCAAACCGTAGAGCGTATTATTAAATCTTGGAAACAGATGGGTGAACAAACATCCTCACGGAAAAAGCGTGGTCGAAAAACGATCCTCAAGAATCATGACCGCTGATCATTAAAACCATTGGTGAAATGTAATCGTAATAAAAACCACCCTAGAACTTACAAAAAGCTTCAATACGGAATTCAAAACCACTTCCACTCGGACAATGAGACGAGGATTACGGGGATTGGGCTTAAGCAGTTGTGTTGCGGCAAGAAAGCCTTTAGTTACTGCGACTAATCGGAAAAAGACTCCTAATTTACAAAGAAGTATAACAATTGGACCCTTGAGCAATGGCGAAAGATTATGTGGTCCGATGAAAGCCGATTTACTCTCTTCCAACATGATGGTCGCATCAGAGTTAGAAAGGAAGTGCGTGAAACAATGGACTCGTCATGCAGCGTACCCACTGTTCAAACCTCTGGAGGAAGTGTTATGATCTGGGGTTGCTTCTGCTGGACTGGACTAGGCTCAGCAACATTGTGCAGCAATAAAATGAAGTCTCCAGAGTATCTGAGCTTGCTGAGTGACCATCTTTTACCGTCAATGCAGTACTTTCCCGAAGGTGATGGACTTTTTCAGGATGACAATGCTCGGGTTCATCGAGCTCACATTGTCAACAACTAGTTCCAAGAGCATGAAGATTCATTAAGAAAGCCCTGACCTCCATCCCATTGAGAATCTGTGGGATGTCCTAGAGAAGTCATTAAGAAGTGAACCGACTCTTCCTTCATCACTGGACGATCTTGGCGGGAAATTGATGTTATTGTGGCCAAAATTAAGTGTCGAGACCCTCCAGGAATTGGTACAATCAATGCCAAGACGAATGCGTGCTGTCATTCGTGCGAAAGGTGGCCTTACAAAATATTAGTGTGTGCGACTTGTTTTTTTGGCAGGCAGGGTATAAATTCATCGCCGGGCCCTCTTGGATATTACAATTATATTAGGGGCCGAAGACAATTGTCTTTTTTGTCTATTCTATCACCCGTAAGTGGTTGTGTTGATGAATTCACCACACAGAATCTGGACCCTAATTATTAAGGCCTGCCTAGTGGCTTTCCACCTTTTCACGAAACTGAAAGATTTCTTAGTGAGTAAGCCAAAATGGAAAAAAATTGCCTAACTTATATAGAAGCAAAATAAAGAGTTCAGAAGTCTTTATTGGTTATTTTTTAATTCTAAAATGGTCCGTACTTTCCGATCGAGAGTAGTAACTGATCCGCGTGGTAGTCGATTATTGCATCTGAATACATGCACTCATTGGAATAGGCTAACTGTAAATGTGTTTCAGCGTTAAATTTTGCCAGATCAAATTAATCGCTCGCTTTATCTAGTGAAAGTGTCTCTGTAGATTATTTTACGTCCTAGACTCATGTTAATCATTTGTCGTCTTTACAACGAATTATTGCCTTTACAAGGATCAAATACTCATTTGACCAGATCCATTGAAATTTTTCACGTCTGAACCTACAGGAAACTTATCTCATCTCGTCGTTTTCCTTGGCTTACAAATCCAGCATTGCAATACACGGAGCCTCCAATTTGCCACAGATGCAATAGGACTGCTGACAGTTTGCTGTGAAGATTCACTCGCATTTGTTACATTCCGGATCCCTGAATGTCCCTCGCTTCTCGAGAGTGATCTATATCCACCAGGGGGCCGCTTCCGTATTTTGGAGAAAACTAATGCCACTCACTATCGAATCCCATCCTTCCAATACAAATACGAGGTGCTATCCAAAATTTTCCGAAATGTACCTCTATACAATACGGAACTTACCCGATCTTTTAATTTCTACCGTCACGTTCAAAGTAGTCTCCTTGGGCATCACTTCTGGAAGTGGCCGGCCAGATGGCCGAGAGGGCTAGGGCGTAGGCTTTCTAGTTCTCGAGTCCGCCTGGCCGTGGGTTCGAATCCCGCCGTGGGCATGGGTTTTTGTGTTTGTCCTGGGCTGCGTACAGATATAACTTGTGTAAAAGGCGCAAAATGACCTTAGTTAATAACTCAGGTTCTATAAAGCCTAGATTAATGAAATTTGGTGGAATAACAGGGCACATAAGACTGTGTATACCGTTAAAATTTGATTGAATTCCAACGAGAAGTTTCTGAGTTACACAATCAAAATTGTAACAAGTGCTAGTAGTCGACGCCTAAATTTCTAGCCCCCCCCCCCACTTCTGAAAGCACTCCTGGAAGTTCCTAGGTTGGAGCTTGTTTAACACCTGCTGCGATTCCGCTTGGATCATTTCAATGGAGTCAAATCGCCGCTCTTTTTACCGCAATTTCAATTTTCGGAAGCTATAGAAATCGCAGGGTGCCAGAGGATAGCGGTTATGTTGTTTTTGTTGAGGATAGCGAGCGATATGTGCGCCAGAACATTGCCGTGATGGAGCAGCCAGTCTTTCTTCTTCCACATCTCTGGCCTTTTGCGCCTCACATTTTCCTTCAATCGTCTCAAAACGTCCCGTATGACAGTCTAAGGCGATCACAATCATCGTGGATGGTCTAACTTCGGTCCTCTCGAATCACGTCACGCACTTTGTGATTATTTCCAGAGTTGTGCTTGTTGACGGTCGACCAGAATGCTTGTCGTCTACCACAGACTCCCGACCATCTTCGAAACGCTTAAACCACTGGTATGTTTGGGTTTGGCCTAAAGCTTATTCACCAAAAGCCTCCTTCAACAGTCCGTGGGTTTCAGCCGCAGTTTTCTTCAGCTTTAATATCAAGAATCGCAACACGGCCAACACAAAGAGTGACAAAAACGGCTCAAACTCAAAATCACGTGGACATAGGATGACACCGCTTGGCATAATTACAGCTGAAATGCGCCCCTAACACCATCTATCGGCAAAACATCGTATCTCTTACGGTTCGGTCAGAATAAAACAATTTTCGTGAAATATATATATACAGGGCGAGTCATTTATCTTGAGACAACTGAATATCTCGGAAACTGCGACGTTTCAATTGGTGTTTTTTCAATTGATCCAACCGTTTAGGAGATAGAGAGTGAGTCTTACAGACATTCCTATTCTACTTTTTAATGGTCTTTAAGAATCCGAAGTCAGAATTTCAAAAATTTAAAATATTTTAGTGCACAAGTAAACTTTTTGGGGGCAGCAGTCCTATGGAGACAAGAGCCTATGCGTGTGTATTGAAAAATATTGGATTTTTGAAATTCTGACTTCGGATTGTTAAAGACCATTAAAAAGTAGAATAGGAATGTCTGTAAGACCCACTCTCTATCTCTTTGTCTTCATCGATAAAATTGAGTTCAAAACTTTAAAAGTTCCACACTTTCAGGGCCTCTATCTCCTAAACGGAATTTATAAGATTTATGCAGCAAATCATTTTGGTAATGACACCGTTGTTGTTTGCTTTTTAATCTCTTAACATTTTCAGTTCACTCATCGTGGTTAACGGTTTCGATGCTATGAAAGAAAGTCTGGTTAAGAATGGAGACGTTTACACCGGAATGCCAAAAGACGAAGGAATAGTAGCAGAATTTGGAGATTATTGCAGTGAGTTATCTTTCCTTTAATTTTTTAAATCGGAGGAGTTTGTAGAATGCGAAATCCGACGACAGGAAATAACAAAATCAATAATCTTCACCTCCTTTCATTTGAGTCTGTCACGTATTGTACGCAGTGGAAAAGCGTGAATAATTTTAAATAAGACGTAAATAGGTAGAAAACGAAAATTTTTATTAAGATAAAGCTATCCACTAACACGTGGTTAGCAAAATACTCGTAAAAAATACATCTCATGTAGGTGAGAATAAACAAGTGGAATTCTTGTTTAACAAATAAATGAGCAGCAGGCTCGATTACAAAGAGGGTAATATTTGCAATCTCACAAAGAAAAATAACTGCATTATGAAGTTTACATCTGGATAAAGAAAATGCTTCTTAATGTTCCACAAAGAAATGCTAGAGTGGCCTACACCGCTACTACACTGGAAGGCGCGCGCGACTATGCGTTTATAAGGAGGAAATGGACTGCAAAAATAAAGAATACAGTCATGAATAACACGCGCATATTACGCTGAGAGGAATGGGAAGACCAGGACTACTATGAAACGAACAAGAGAGGCCTATCTTAATTGTGGGCAAAAAACCAGCCAAGTCCTTCCTCTAGGAATCCTTGCAAACTCCAAGGCGCTGTCACTTCGTAATGCTGGCTGTGGCGTGTGGCTAACCTCCCTTCTTCCGGCGGGGAGAAAGCCAGCTCACTTTGGGCGGCTATGCCTTGGACCCAAACCAAGGCGCGTGAAAGTTAGTTACGATGCAGAAGAACCTGGCGCACCGACGGGCTGCCGCAATTCCAGTGATGAAACTCTCGTAATGTTCACCAATGTAATGTAATGTAAACCTTGACCACCTGCGGATACGGCTTAGTTGAAAGTTCTCCTGTCTCCTAGGCTAGGAGTCCTGGCCATCTGCACCTCGTTCCAAAAAATGAAGCTCTCGACGTTCGCCAACATGAAGACGGTTGCTGCTGTCGAGTGCTGTCTTCGTTTTCGTCTCACTATCGACCTTCTCGTCGCCATGGATATTTCTCTCTTCGAGAGCACTGCAAACTTTTGTAAGTTCAAAAGAGTCATTAGGCGGGCTATGGACTTTCGCAACTCGGCTCATAAAATTCCGACGCAGTCACTAAACCACCTGGAGAATACAATAACTTCTCTTTAGCTGATATTCCCGCTTCACCTGTGTCAGCAGCTTCATTGGCAGCTGCTCATTGGGAAGCTCGTTCTCTCACCTTTTTCTGAGAGCAAAAATTTTAGCAACCTTGCCCTTTGAAATTCGCGGCAACTCCCTTCCACAGAGATAGATATTAATATACCAGAGGTGGAAACTAAGCACATTTTCGAGTCCGGTAGGAATCACGGTCGCCAGATGTCGCCACCAGTCTCGATCAGTCCAGATTAGCAGACATCACTTACAGTTATGTAGTGCCTATGAGGATTTGATAATATTTATACCGTCATTGGCAATTAATTAATGATAGAATAATAATTTTTCCATTGATCTTGATAAATTTCATGGCAAGCGCAACCACGACACTATCGCCCTCCTGTCAAAACCGGCCACTTGGATAACTAACTGGCCGCATTCACCGCCATTTTGAAAGGACAAGAAAAGCTGCTCTCCTCTCGTTAGCTCTCGTCTTCACTTCCCCTCAGGTTTCCAGCGCCCTCTCTTAGCGCTCTTAAGCGCGGACGTTCGCTTAAATTCGCGCATCACCTATGATCGCCCCGATTTCTTATTCCGAAAGGAACGGGAATGTTTATTTTTACTGCCAATAGATCTTATCTTGTACAGAGGGTAGATTATCGCAGAACGATAATCTGCGGTACTTACTCCTTCGAGGGAGTTTTGCGCCATCCCAGTAACTAACGACTGCTACGAGATGGCTTAACGTGTCCTCCGAAGCACGAGGGGTTCATGATGGAAGAGCTGCTGGCGGACGAGCAAGCCAGTGGCTATCACCAGTTGCTGGGTATCCAGCACTGGTCACTCAGCAAATGGATCAGACTAAAGTCCCCCAACAGCTGTGCCCCAAATAGCCGTCCTACCCAGCAGTGGTCCTCTAGCCACTGGCTGTCACCTAACAAGCAGCTGGCTGCGCCTGAAGTTGCTTACTCCATCGATCAGCGAGCCAACCGACGAGACAAACCAGGGAATCTTCAAAAACTCAGGGGCATTTTCGTGCGAACTGGACAGTAATGAGACTACCTTGAAGGCGGTCATAACTGATTTTACGAATTCTGTAAATAATATAAAAAGGAATTGCAGGCACAGCTTTTTTTCCATCGGGTGTCGCATTGGTGTAATTTTCAAAAGGTATTTTTCGCAATCGCTGAGAAGCATATAGCAATTTTTTTTGTTAATTTGGAGTTAATAAATATATATATATATATATAAAGTTTTAAGTTTACACATCATCAATCTTTATTTTTTTTTACATAACAATAATGAGAATAAAAACGAGTGTAATTTTACATACAGGCATTTTTGTTACCGATGGTGATATTTGGAAAGAGCAAAGACGTTTCATGTTGAGTACAATGAGAGATTTTGGTTTTGGGAAAAGCAGAATGGAAGAACATATTCAGGAAGAGGCAAAGGTACGTGCGTTCATTTTTTAAAAAGAAAATTTTAAAATTTGAAGAGAAAGACAGAATTTCATTAATTTTAAAAAAGAAACAAACAAATACAGATGAAATCATTAAATTTCGAGAAATAGAAATTTATCGTATTTGGTTATGGCGAGTGTGCACACATGGCTGTGATTAATGGTGCAAAAAGGCATGATAACAAAAAATTCTTGTTAAACTGAGCAAGACTGGAATGGAATATGAATGATGAAGGATAGCTCTGACTATAGCCTACAATAATAAGGAGGTAGGCTGTGCTCTAACATATACCAGATAGAGTCAATAATTTCGTTTCCCAGGACGCAGTTCAGGTAGAGATTTTATAAACTATCCACTACGTATGGACCAAGCTCCACTGTTCTACAGCTGTGTTGATTTTAGACGCAGGATTATAAGAAGATTACAGCGTTAATCCAATAATGTCCTAATCTGAACAACGTGCAAGCATCAAATTTTATCAAATTAGGCAAAACGGTTATAGAAACACTGCGGATGATAAAACACGTTATGAGCCATGGGTCGTAGTGCTATGTATAAGCATGGTTATTAGAAGTTAGCTCTAACTTCTAATAACATGGTATAAGTGATACAAACGTTTCGCGGAAGGCAGGGAAAGTTTGGAAGAAATGCACATTCTGGTCGCCAACGAACAACAGGAACGGAGGCCAGGACTAAGGAGCTTCAAGCTGTGGTGTCTAATAACTGTTCCCACAGTATCGACGATATCGCTCAGAATCAGCTTAGGTACTTGTCACACAACTCTCTCAGAAGAGCAGCTTTGCAGCATAATCTATATACAGGGTGGATACAAAAATGAGCCCATCCCCCTTTTATTTTCATAACCGAAGCAGATATGTCAATTTTGATGAATCCAATGAATAGGAAGTTGTGGGTGACCTATTCCATGGTGCACTTTTCATCATTCCAAATATACAAATTAGGACACATTCAAATCCTATCTTAAAAATCGAAACAGATACACGAAAAATTCCCAGTTGAAGACTTGTTCAGCATGAAATTCCGAACAAAACAAAAAAAAAAAAAAAGAAAAAAAAATCCAAAATCCGATGAACGGATCACCAACAATCACATTATAGTGGCTACAAGTTGAATGAATTTAAAAAAAAATTAAACCGACTTAACAATGAAATTAATATGGGACCATCTTGGTGCTAAACCAATCCAATGAAAAAAGAATTTTTAAAATCGGTTTATAAATGACGGGAATATGAATCGGTGAACATACATAAAAAAAAAAAGTACACACAGACGAACATAGAACCTCCTCCTTTTTGAAGTCGGTTAAAAATGAAATCAAGAAAGAAACACAAGTTAATAATAATAATAATAATAATAATAATAATAATACAACGCTTATATAACTTAGCCCATTTGGGTCATGTTTGGTTGATCAATATTTCAACCCCTTCCGCTAGTCCGATCTTGTTGAAATTTTGTACACATACGTAAAATCGGTGACAATGCATGAATCTAAAAAAAAATTTCAAAAAATCCAAAGGGGGGGAGGGGGCGTAATATGAAATAGAATTGACTTATGTTTGTTTGTTTGCTCAACAGATGGCGCTATATGTACCTAATTTTGACATAAGCGTTGTTTTTTGATAATCAGAGAAGATTGGTGAGCAATGACCTAGAAAACAACCTAGAAATTTTTTTTTCTAGGTCATTGTTGGCGAGAGAGAAAGTGTTTAGCGCTAAAGCTCCCCATCTGGCGGTAAAAATTGTAATCCTGATCGGAATTATACGCCTACTTTGTATCTACAGGGTGTTTTTGAATTGAGTACAGATTTTTGGGAGATGATAGAAGAGGACCTTAGAAGTATTTTTTGTCATATGAACATGGGGTCCCCGCAGCTCCGTTTACTTACAATACTGCATTGAACAATCAAATGACACCGGGACACAGTGTGCGTTGGTAGGCCTAGATTATTTTATTTTTAACAATTAACACAAGCAATGGTGTACTCCGAACCCGTAGATACCGAAGAAGAATTGGCGGCTCGTGTTGTCGCGGCAGCAGGTGACATCAGCGACCGCGCAAATCAACTGTTTCCACGCGTATATCAATCCATCATAAGGCGTTGCGGATTGTGCTATGAAGCAAATGGCGGTCATTTCGAACAATTACTGTAAAAGTCATACAGTAGATTGCTTGTGTTAATTGTTAAAAATAAAATAATCTAGGCCCACCAACGCACACTGCGTCCCGGTGTCATTTGATTGTTCAATGCAGTATTGTAAGTAAACGGAGCTGCGGGGACCCCATGTTCATATGACAAAAAATACTTCTAAAGGCCTCTTCTATCATCTCCCAAAAAATCTGTACTCAATTCAAAAACACCCTGTATAAAGTAGTTGCGTAACCCACGAGAAAGACAGGCCCTGGCGCGGAAAAGTCACCTGACCATCTTAGTCCGAATAACTATGTAACCTTCACTGTTTCCATCTTGGTTTTATAAAATTGAATTTATAACAGTATGTTAAATCATTATCACCACATCACAAAAGAGTAGAGAAAAAATAGGTTTCATCAGTTCGAAAACTGAAACACTACAAAACAGATGATATTTTATTTTGTAGTCCCCTCGAAGGGGGGGGGGGGATGCAGGCTGTAATAGTTTTCATTATTTTTCATAATGCAGAGTCTCCCAAAATTGACTATCTATTTCCCTGAAATAGGGCGAATTTTAACAAAAAAATTCAATTATAACACTAAAAACAGATTTATAATTTTACGTTTCAAAAGTTTTTATAATTTCTATAAAGCATAAAGGGTAATTTTAAAAACCTACCATTTAAGTATTGTTTATTTATTAGTATAAACAGATTATTAATAAATTAAAAACAAAAAAAAAGGTTAA
>JAHWFO010023316.1:164432-203737 GCA_023313115.1 Rhysida immarginata
AAAAAAAAAAAAAAAGATTCATGGATACAAATGGTTTCGGCGTTCTTCGTCCGCGTACGGCGGTGATGATCGATTGTATTGTTCAGGTAAAATCTGACGGAGGCTGTGGTCAAAAACCCTCACCGGTGAGAAAATGATGACGTATTTTCTCACTGGACTAACCGGTTAGGCATAGCAGCACTAACTGGCTTTTCTGTCCGCGTTAAAATGACGTCACAGTTTTCTCACTGGGATTTTTGACCGACCAAGCGCTAATTCTTCTCACCGGTGAGAGTTTTTGACCTTAGCCGGAGTTTGAAGAAAACGCGCATGCGCACTTGGTCGGGAGCAGGGCGATTTATCCACTCGTCAACAGGAGACGTTAAAGAGAGATCGATCGAATCTCAGTGCGATAAAGACCATGTCAGCACAGTGAATTAAAGAAAAAATTATCAATAATTGTTTGTAAGCGTCCATAGCGATTTTTTTTAGTAAACAAACTAAAAAAAGAGTTTCCAAGTTCATTCAATGTCATTCATTTAACGTCTTTTTTTTTTTTAACGTGACTTCGCTTTAGAGCTACGCACATTTTAATAAATATACCTTTACACAGAGTCCATTAAATGATCAGGATCAGCATTAAAACATTAATAATTCGATCTCTCCAACGTCTCCTTTAGCCAACATGTTTCTCCTTGTTGGCTAAGCTAGTACCATTAGCCTATGAATAAGTTATGCTACGTTAGACCCTCTTATAATCGCGTGGCTTCTCGAAAGTAGAATAATCGAATGAATCTGTCAGATATCATTTTTTTAAATTAATGTTTAAAATATTTTAATCCTCTTCGTGGAAACTCGATTTATCTTTCATTCCTGGCACATCTTTGTCACGTAGGAACAAGACGCCGCCATTTTACGATCAAATAATCTCGACCACAGACCGATTTAATTTTATTTATTTATTTTTTTTAATTTCGTCAAATGGCTTTTCTATCCGCCGATTTTTTATTATATCGAAGAGAAAAATATGAAATTTGATTGCAGAAAGAATTTTGAACTTTTTATGTAGATTATCTTTCGAACTATTTCTTCTAGCCACTGTAATGCGGACGAACCAACGATATGAAATGAGTAGATCGCTCATGAGCTGCTTTCAGCGCCACCAACGCGTCCCCATTTGAAAGCCTGTCGGCCATTGCTTTGGTTGGCAAAAAAATGGCCTTCATCGTATGTTTACGTTTGAAGTTTGCGTAGACAAACACAGTAAAACTCAATGCCAATTTCTTGTCCAGCTTTAAATTGTAGTAATAGATATATTAAAGGTTCACCACTGACCTTTCACAGGTGTCTCTTTATCTTTCTGCGTCTTAAAACGTTTTTCTCATGTAAAAATCTTGGTCGTGGTTGTTGATAAAAGATGTCGATATTCAACCATGTTACTGTCGTTTCAGTGATACCAGAATTATTGTTTACAGGTATTTACGAAATTATATACCGCATTTATTAAAAAGCATATAAATTTGGGAAGAGGTCGCTTAAGAAATTTCAGACTCCCCCCCCGGTGTTGGTGGGGGGGGGGGGTGCCTTCTCAGCTGGCGACAAAGCGGATATATAGTAATGGCGCTTTGGCTGGCGATGTTGTTCTGCCAACTACAGTAATGGCGCCTACACTAACAATAGAGATTAGTTCCAAGCATGATCTGTAAATTAAGGTGGTCGTTGAACTAGGCAAAAAACCAGGGTTAATGAATTTTTCTGCTACTGGTGGTATCCAGTCTGATAGGGACCTAATTTTATTCGTATTTCTATGGTCAGCAAATAAGATTTATTTATATGGCCTTACTTATTGATCATGGTTTAAATTAATTGCTAAAATATAATAAACGCTGGTTTTAAACATTGCGAATGGCTGCTAATCCGACCCGATGAGATGGTTCGCCCTCTATAGTGATCTTTTTCATTAATCTGATACAACAATGGTGGAATGGGATAGTTTAACGACCGCCTTAATTTACAGATCATGGTTCCAAGATAAGTAGAGTATAAGGTATGCTCGATCGCGACTTCTATTGTGATTGGCTAAGCTCCGTGACGTCAGCCAGAGCCCGAATGCGACTCTTGTTTGTTTGAAAGCTATGGAAAAGCAGCGCAAATTTCCGTTTCGAGACCTTTCACGAGCATTCGTTTATGTTTCCGAGATTGATTCATTTCATAATCACTTCAGGCATAGTTCAAGTAACGGAAATGACATACATTACACGTTTAAAAAATATATTATTGTTAAAATTACGTTTAAAACTATGTAAGGCATTGCACGATTGAATACCGATAACGAAACGAAACTCCTGTGGATGCATAAGCCAAGGATGAGCTCTTTTTGAGCCGATATAAGTGGTTTCAAATTCATCATAAGAAACAAATACTTTGTTTATTAACGATATAAAACAAGCAACATGTTGATTGGAAGGCTCTTCATTGCAAGAAAACGATCGAACATACAACGATAACAACGACTACATACAGAAACGAAGGAAACACGTGGCGGTTATACGACCTATTAATGTGGTCTATTGGGGCATGGGCCCCACCTTGTACAACGTTCTTCTGGACAATTTGAATCATTCTTGTATGCCACCAATGCTACATGTATGCAAAATTTCAAATAAATCGATCCATACCTTTTAGGTGTTGCATTTTTTTTTTTTTTTTTTTTTTACCAGAAGTGTCTATTTTGAGCAATTGCTTCTCGAAAATTATCTCGTGGCAGAAGTATCATCTTCGACAATTTCCTCCGAGGCGAGGAGATATTTAAATACATCATCGAAAAGTTGAGCAATAAGATGTTTGTGGAAACTGAAGAATTAATTTTACAAGAACTTGAAGAATGTCATCAGTTTCATGAGGCAGAAGAGAAACGAGGCGAACGAAGCTAATCTTGCATGTTCATCACCTCACATATTTAACAACAAGCCGAAAATTGACAAATGTCGTGAACTTGGAATTTAAAAACTCTACAAAGAAGAAGGTGTTACAGTGTGTTTGGTCTAAAATAAAGGTAGCTGTCAACGAATTTCGTAAAATATATAACAATGTGGTAGTAACATGTTCGAAGTCTGGAAAACTAACAACCTCTCTGTACACGCAATTTTTAAAAACGTTAATGAGGTATGTTCTCCGATTCACATTTTAAAAATACTATGCAATTGTAAAATCGCAGCTTTTATACGATGCGCAAGATGTCGCGAGAATTATTGTTTTGATTGTTTTTACGATAAATATCATCCTACAACAATATGTGCAACTCCACCTACTCCATAATAAATTATCTCACATTTATTTTTATGTATGATAATTATAATTAATTATGATTTTTTTTGTACTTATCGTCGATTATTTTCAAAAATATATTCATTCGTGTCATATAAATTTATGTTGTGTAATATAATTGCATTTTATTGTAGAATAAAAAAATTGTCATCGCGAATTGACGTTCGAACCCACGTCCTCGTCATTACGAGGCTGGAACGCTGCTGCTACTGCTGCTACGCCACGCAATGATTAATTTCAATAGCTTATAATGAGCTCGAAATATTTGCAAATCGCCGGAGTGCATCTTCTCCTTTGACCCTGTTGCATATAATATTAAGACCTATTACTATACTAAAAATCGTGCAAATCGGTTGGTACCACGTCGTAAGGTCTCCTTGTGAGTTCCATTGTATTTTTGGGAACTTTTATACTATGCTTCGAATAGCACTTATTTATTAATAGAAATTACGCTTTACAAAAGTTAAAACATTTTTAAAATTTTTTCTCCTATTGCTCTTAAGTAACTTAAGTAACCTGTATGTGCTTACTTATAGCGTGCTTGGTTTTTCTTGTAGATTGCGATTGACGAATTGACTAAATTATATGAAAATTCATGGGATTTCTCAAAGTTGTTCTCCTCAATGACTTCCAATATAATATCCTTCCTGTGTTTTGGTAAACGATTTAACTATGACGACAGAGATATTACTGACACCATTAAACAGTTGTCCGAGATCGATTCCGAACCGTTTTTTTTTGATATTGTAACGTTATTTCCCGCACTGCTCAAGTAAGTCCTACAATTGCTTTTGATTGAACTTTTTTTTTTAATAGAAACCAAGGTTTAGCCGTGAAATTCCCATCCCCTCTTTCCTGAGCATGTCTATGCTTGAGTGGTCTTTCCATTTCGGCCTTGTCATTCATTATACATATTTCCCTTAAATGGAGAGCGTCTCAGTTGTCAATTGACTGGCAAAATCAAATGGAATTATTTTTATTGCTCGTCCATTTATTCCTATTGTTCTCTTTCTTATACTTTTCAGGTTTTTCTCTTTTTACATATTTCCTCTGAGGAAATTCCTCATGTGAGCATTCTCCCAAAGCTTTTCTCTTGGCCAATCACAGTGGCCCTTTTCGGCACCACCGCGTTTCACTTCATAATCTCCTGAACGCATCTGAATGAAATAATGGCGGTTTAGTTCTATGATGTGGTGAGGACAGTGACAAATCCAGTCATCAGTTCTTTCGAGAGTCGGCCATAAAGTCCTTACAATCACTGTGGTGCAGCAGTGAAATGACGATGGCGCTTGTAGCCAGAAACTCCCAAATCAATTTAACCCATTTTGCTGTATTTCGTGGATTCGCCGCCGCAGCACCAAATCCAAGATGGTACATCCTATTGGGAATATCGAGGCGTGCTACGTTTTCTGCACCTGAAGGGAAACAGCGCCACATAAATACGGGGAAGTTATGGGAGCTGGGTTTCGGACAATAATACTCTGAAATCTCTCTCAACACTCTTCATCCCACTTTTTAATCAATAGCTTTAGTGCCATTAGCCATCATTATATCAACATTATGTAGGATATGTTCCAATTATTTTCACATCTAGAGACATGTGCATATTAATTGCTGTTTTCATTTAACAGAGTCATACCGAAAACACTTTTTAAAGGATATCGGCAAGTTTTGAAGTTGAAAAAGAGCTGTTCCTCATTCTTAGATAAGGCTAAGCTGGAGCATATAAAACGATTTGATGGAGATAATGTTCTTGATGTCATGGACATGTACCTCAAAAAATCTCATCAACTGGTTACGAAAGGATACAAAGTTGAGGATACAGTTTACACAGGTAAAAAGCTTATAAGAAAATTGGATTTCTGTCAGTCAATAATTCGATTTTACGTTATTAAGTACCGAAAGGTGCTTTATGCTCTCAGTGTGGGGAAACGTGTCTGTCGGTCTGTAACTCTAACTCCTCCAAGGCTATGAAAGATTTTCAAAATCTGTTTTCTTCAGTCGTTGAATATGGTCCATGGCACGAACCAATCGCAAATATTATCTAAATCGGTTCAATAGCACGTGCACAAATGATACCTTCACGACCTCACCTAGCAATTTTCAATGGGAAGATATATTAAGTATGATATATTACTTAATGACGAGATAGAAGCGGATATTAATTACTATTTTTGCCAATTGATAAATATGGTTCCGGGAATGAACCATTTTGAAAATGGTTGTAATCGAATCATGGTACCCTTATGACACCCTCAAAAATTTTCAATGATAAGATATGGCATGTAATATATCAAACAACTTGGAATGATGTGTCATGAATGAATATAACGTAAAATTAATGATAATCCAAATGGGTTTAAAGATACGTCCGAACTCTGTGGGGACGTGCATGATTAATTACTGTTTTCGTCGAATGATACATATGGTTCCGCGACTGGTTTAGTTTAGCCTTTCGGTACTTTGTTATGTCATTCCTTAATGGTTTATTAAGTGCCGAAAGGTGCTTTATGCTATTAATAGGGAGAAACGTGTCTGTCTGTAACTTGATCTTCTCGAAGCGTATGAAAGATCTTCAAAATCTTTTTTCACCAGTCGATAAATATGGTTCATCGCACGAATCATTTCGAAGATGGTCAAAATTGGTACATTAGTTAGCACGTGCTTTAATCGTATCCTTCTACTACCCCCTACAGATTTTCAATGCTAAGATATAGTTAATAAGTAATGCATCAAACAACTCTTAATGACAAGCTATGAGCGAATAGAGCGTTATTAAGTATTGCTTTCATCAATCGATAAATATGGTTTAGCGCACAAAGCTGATCGAAACAGATACAATGTCACGTGCTCTAATGGTACCATAATGACATCCCTTAAAATTTTCAAGGCCAAGATAGCAAGTAATGCATCAAATAACTCGTATACGACGTGCTATGAGCGAACATACAATTAAGTGCGTTTTTGACAATCAATGAATACAGGTCGATGATGGTCGAATTTGATTCAGTGGTACCTATGCTAATGACACCATTATTGTACCATTGGAAATTTTCAATGCTAAGATATGGCATGTAATATATAAAAACAACTTGAAACGACATGTCATGAACGAATATACGAGTAGATGGTCAAATTTCATTCAGTGCTACCTCTTCTAATGATACCATTATAGTACAGTTGGAAATTTTCAATGCTAAGATACAGCTTGTGCTATATCAAACATCGTGGAACGACTTGTCATGAACGAATATAAAAGAGTAATTAATAGGTTCGAAGAGTGGAATTTGATTCAGTGGTACCTGTGCCAATGATTCCTGTATAGTACCACTGAAATTTTTCAATGCCAAGGCATGGCATGAAATATATCAAACAGCTTGAAACGACGTGCCATGAACGAATATATAAGAGTAGTTAGTAAGTTCAAAGATGATCGAATTTGATTCAGTGGTACCTCTTCTAATGATACCATTCGAAATTTTCAATGCTAAAATATAACTTGTAATATATCAAACAACTCGAAGCGACGTGTTAAGAACGAATAAATAAGAGTAGTTAATAATTTCGAAGATGGTCGAATTTGATTTAATGGAACATGGTTTAATGTCTTCAAAAACGATTCAAAAATTTTGGAAATATGCTTCAAATGTTTTATGTGTCGGCGACTAGTTTGGCCTTTCGGTACTTAGTTATGACATTCCTTAATGGTTTATTAAGTACCGAAAAGTGCTGTATGCTATTACTGGGGGGGAACGTGTCTGTCTGTCAATAACTCGATCTTCTCGAAGAGTATGAAAGATTTTCAAAAACTTTGAACCATTTCGAAGATGATCGAAATCGGTACATAAGCAAGTGTTCTAATGGTATTCTAGAAATATTCACTGCCAAGATGTGGGAAGTAATATAGCAAAAACTCGCTCGTAATGACTAGCCATGGAAGAATATAACATTATTAATTCTGGTTTTCGCCAATAGATAAATATATTTCGAAGATTGTCAAAATTGGTTCAGTGGCACGTGTTCTAATGTCATCATTATCGTAAACGGGAAATTTTCAATGCCAAGAAATGGGATGTAATATATCAAACTTCTCGTAACAACATGTCATGAACAAATAAATAAAAGTAATTTATAAGTTTGAAGACGGTTGAATTTGATTCAGTGAAACCTGTTTTAATGTTTTCAAAAACGATTCAAAAATTTGGAAATACACTACATGATCAAAGGAGTTGGGACACCCCTGTGAACACCTGGGGTGTTTCTCCTGGACTGGACTGGGCCCGCTCATCAAGGTGGACGGAAACCTCAATGCTGATGGCTACAGGACCATTCTGGATAACGGGGCACTTCCAGCGCTGTGGGAACACTTCGGTGACGGGCCGTTCCTCTTCCAACACGATAATGCGCCTTGCCACAAAGCAAAATCCATATCCGACTGGTTTCACGAGATGCGGGTTGAAGAACTGGATTGGCCCGCCCAGTGTCCTGATCTCAACTCCATCGAACATCTTTGGGACGAATTGGAACGACGTGTGAGATCCAGGATGGTTCGCCCTACATATGTCTAGGAACTGACCACGACACTCCTCGAGGAATGGAGGTACACATATCGTAAACTTGTGGACACATAGCGTAAACTTGTGGACAGTATGCCATGTAGGGTGGAGGCAGTGATAGCAGCTCGGGGTGGTCCTACACACTATTGATTGAAGCTTTTTGCGGCTTTACGGTAGAGCAAAAGGTGTCCCAACTCCTTTGATCATGTAGTGTATGTGTCAAATGATTTATTTAACTGCGACTAGTTTAGCCTTTCGGTACTTGGTTATGTTTATGGTTTATTTTACAGACAAGCACATGAAGGCCAATTTGATGCTTTTATTTGCCGCCGGAACTGATACAACTTCATCGAGCCTGAGTTGGGCTTTGAAATTACTAGCTGCCCATCCGGAAATACAGAAACAATTGCAACAAGAAATTGAGGACGTCATTGGTAGAACTCGGCTCCCTGCAATGGCTGACCGGCTGCAAATGCCTCTCATGGAAGCCTTCCTACTGGAAGTACAGCGATACATAAGCCTTCTCCCACTTAGTTCTCCTCATACTACGACAAGTTAGCATTATTTCTACGTAGCTTTATATTATTTTATAGCAGAATAAGATTCAAAAATGGTATGGAAACTGATTTTGATAGCGTTCATGCCAAATGACGTCATGGATAAATGTGATCACTAACGGACAAATAAATATAGATATTGATCTAAATAAAAGATAAAGAAGAGATCCGCAGTCTCTGATGGTTCTGTGCCAACGGCGACATTTTCCACAAAGAACAATTTCGCCACAATTCTCAGCGCCTAAATCAGCTTCCATGCCATTTTCAGGTCCTGCGAGGAAAATCCAGGTTATCTCTGTAAATGGACGAAATCCGTGATAAGCGCGCGCCATCTGATGGCGTATTTGTAAAGCAGCTCCAAATATTACTTGGCATTCTGTTCCAACTAATAAAGAGCTAAGGAAGCAAACTTCATCAAGTAACTATTTATAATATTGTAATGTCAGCCCCACATAATGACAATTTCCACTGAGCCTGCAAATGTAATTTATATTTTGGAAAGCTTATAAAGAGCAACATTAGACAAACCTTTCCATTAGATTTAATTTACAAATATTTATTATTATTATTCCATTTAATTAATAGTACATCAATTATATATTTATTATTTTTATTTTATTTTTATTTGGTTTTTATTATTACTTTGATTATTTTATGTTTGTTTAATTTTCTTATTTATTCCAAAATTCAACTAATTTTAATTACAAAACATCCTTCTGCACATTCACAATAGGCTTCATGAATGGAAATAAAACCCAGCTTTTTGGGAAATTTTTATTTGGGTTTTGATGTCTGTTAATACCGAGTTGACTCACTGTCATTTTTAAAGAACAGTGTTTTGATATATTTTATATAATTATCAATTACATATTTAATTATGTTGTTGGATTTGGCCTTCTCGTACTCTAAAATTCCGACCTGATCAATTTTCGACATATTTTGAAAACAATATGTCCATGTGAATGAGCTGGTATTGCCATTTGACTTGCCATCTTCTACACTTTTGGGCGTGTCTAAAAAGTCTGACCGGTCGTAGCAAGTCACGTGGTACGATCGGCAACTGGTCGATGGCCGTTCGCTTCCGTTTGTTCGTATTTCATGCTTATGCGACGTGGTTTGCAAATATTCTCGCTAGACGGCGAAGTAACTGTGACGTCACTCGTAAACCTATAGCTACTATATTATACGCGATAAATATAGTAGCTCTACATAGACCCGTCGAGCAAACAACGCAGGATAAATACTTGGAATGAGATGTTCTGCTACCGCGTATAACATAGTTTAATAAATACTAAGAAGCACGCAACACAAAAAGTATTTCACTTTTCCAAAAGATAAACGCTATAAACTTTGAGTGAACAAATGTAAACTCAATAAGAAACTTACTTTTCAAACCCGCTTATCCGTTAGGGTCGCGGGAGCAGCAGCCTTATGGAGGATCTCCAGCGATCGCGATCTTCCACCATCAGGCGCATGTCCTTCCTGGTAATATCCAAGCGACTCGAACCCAGATTCTCCATGTAGTCTAGCCACCTGGTTCTAGGCCGACCCCTTGGTCTCTTACCCACCGGCTTGGAAAATAACAACTGCCTAGGAAGACCAGTTTGCGGCATCAGTATCACATGGCCATACCAGCGCAACTGAGATCTCTCAATGCGGAGAAGTAGCGGCTCGACACTTAAAAGACTCCCTTATTGTGCTGCTGTGCACTCTATCTAGTAGTATAACACATGCCGCACCCCTCAGAAATCTCATTTCGGCCGCTTGTACCCGCGATCGTACTCTTTCGGTCATTACCCAAGACTCATGACCATAGGTGAGAATGGGGACAAAGATAGATTTGAAGACGGAGAGCTTGGCTTTGTTTCCCAGCTCGCGTTTCTTTACCACGGATCGCCACAGTTCACGTCTTACACAGCTTGCTTCACCGATCCGAGCATCCAATTCTTTTTCCTGCCGCCCATCACTCGTGAATGCAATCCCGAGATACTTGCTATGCGCTGCCCCCGACCGTTTCCCCAAGCGCATAGCGAGTGCACGGATGGGGCTTCTCGGAGGCATTGCTCCGAGATAATAACCGGGAGACTGTCGACTATTTTTCGAACGAGAGCCTCTGCCTAACTCCCGAACGCGGTTGACTTTAACCTGCGCCACACTCAATGCAGTATGAATTTTCTCAGTCGTCGACATCATGAGATATATGTTTGTTTGGATACCCTTCGTCTCACTTCTCAACCATAACCTTTCTGGTAAGGGTGGCCCTAAAGTAGCAGTGCTACAACCAGCATAGCTCACAGAATCCCTGAAGCACCCAAACCACCGGACAACTCAATAAGAAATTCAGTCTTAAATCATGCCATATTTACACTGAATACTTTAAAGTCGAGTGAGATCTTCCATATGAATTGTTGGGTCTATCACCTCGAAAAATTTGAAAGAAGACCTTCACGGAATTTAAATAATACCGGTACTTAAATTTTTAATATCAAACACTAGCTTGGATGTAGCCAATCGCGCATAGTAAACTTTCCTCCCCCCCCCCTCCCTCCATAAATCAAGATAGAGGAGCTTGAGTGAGCACCCAACCCCTCAAAATGAGAATATTAATCCGCATTGAGTAATTGAATTATATGCTTGAAAATGTCAATATTGGGGGAAAAAAAGATAGAGGAGAGTGCTCTATGCTAAAAAAATGAAAAAATACTGACACGACTCTCAATAAACTGTTGATCCAAAAACATAAATTTGTGAAATGTAATGTTATGATGATAAATTTAAACCAAATCACTGGAGAAAATATAACACATTGCTGCAAAATGAATGGCCAATCTATTCGGAAAAATCAGCTAGTCGCAGGTTACTGTATTTTACTTATAACAAATAAAGTGCACAGATCATTTTATCTCCTTACAATAAAAGTGACTTTTCCACTTTATTAATTAAGCATATGATTTTCATTCAATGGAAAAAAAAAATAAAGAACATATTAATAGATCAGATTAAACATATAAATAGATAATGTATATGTAATACAGTGGGTGCCGCTTAATGTGATCACTTTGGGACCAAGCCAAATTGATAACAATAAACGAAGTTGAAAAAAGAGGCATTGTGGGAACGCTGCATTACACTATACAGTCTTTAAAAGTGAAACTGTCTTGTAATATTGATTGTAAAACTCTACAATAAATAAGAAAATACTAATACAGGGTGTATCTAAACCCCTGTCACAAACTTGTGGTGGAGATTCCCCACAGCGAGATGAAAACAAAAGTTCATATAAACATGGTTCGGATAACGAACCGTTTATGAGATTTCCGCAGTTAAAAGCGAAGTACTCTGTGGATGGCAGGTGACATGCGGAGAAGCTAAGAAGAATTTGAAATAGCTTCTCCGCATGTCACCTGGCATCCACAGGGTACAAAAACTAGCTGCAGAAACTTCAATTTTAACTGCGGAAATCTCATAAACGATTCGTTATCCGAATCATGTTTATATGAATTTTTGTTTTCACCTCACTGTGGGGAATCACCACCAGAAGTTTGTGACATAATACTAGTAGCTTCAAAAAGTTCCCGGAATTAATTTTTATTTCTGCATACAAACATTTAAACAACATTTCCTTCAAAATTGTGTCCTTGGCCAGTAACATACTTCTGCCAACGTCTGTATAATGCTTGGAAACACTCTGCGAAGCCAGTTTGCGGAACAGTGCGAAGTGCAGATATCGCGGTAGCGTCTGTCTTCTCGCACGATGTTGCTCACAAGGTTAATTGTGGATGGATTGATTGAAGTTGATGGACGGCCACTCCGATGGTCATCTTTGATATTCGAACGTTGTTCCATAACTGACATTTTACGTAGCGAAATCAGAATGCGATGCTTACTCTACACTACCAGTTAACAGACTGCTCGTGCACCGCAACATTCCGTTTAAATCACGTCAAAACACGTTCGTGCGTGATCTGCGAATGGTAAACAATGCGGGGAATCCTCGCTCGCTCACACACACTAACTCAATTTCACAGCATATCACGATTCCTGGAACTTTTTGAAGCTACTAGTAGAATAAAAAATTTCTTTTATATCCTGAATCTTGGAAAAGTTATGAAATTGAAACAGTCATTAATTGTTGATTGCCTGCCGATTTCGTCAGGAGTCTATCAATATACCTTTCATGCTGAGAGTGCAACGTAAAGTCTTCTGCCGGATGGTGAACTCCTTTTCGTAAAAAACATCAAGAGCTTTACGCATTTTAATAGCAGTTGGAGGAATAGAACATTGCTCTTCACTCTCTGGCGGCTCGTTCTGGAGGTAACAAATTCGCAGATTTCGTCTATCTGCGACATCTCATTCCGAATGACAATCGAACAGGGCAGGGAAAAAAAAAACCCAAAAAAACGAAACTAGTGGTCTGGAACCAATGCTTTTACTGCCAAACTCGTCCAGGAAGTAACCAGGGGAAGTACTCTGAACTAGGCAAGAAGCCAGATGAAACCTAGTTAAATCATCCAGAGGATAAAAAGGAGTCCTTTCCTATCAGGACGCTAAAGCTGAATGTTGATTGACGAGGGATACGGAGGAGCTAGGAGATCCAGTAGACTGGAAAGATGGCCTTTTGGATGTCGTCGAAGTTGACGTCCAGAATGTGATGAGGCCTCCGATGCCTGAGGAAACTTCTAAAGGTGATCCAGAATATCTGCAACCAGAGGACTGGGATGGTCCCTAATCTTCGGAAGCAACTTCTTCAGCGACTCTTGGACGTGGTTTCCAATTGGAGGTATATCGAAATTTTCAGCACTGGAAGTATTGGTTGCAACTCTCGTGTCAAGTTAGGCAATTGCCCTCAGAGTAATGTTGAGCCCAGGCAGGGATGACATAAAGAAGAATGGTTCAGATAACCATTTTATAAAGCAGAAGTTTGCTATCTTTTCCAAAAGAGCTGTTTCGCCCCAGAAGAGCAACCAGACTGAACTTTGCCTTCTTAGCCTTATTGATCGCATAGGAGACGTGGTCACCCCATGTTAGCTTGGCATCCATCACCACTCCGAGGTATTTATAATTTTTCACCCATTCGAGCTCTACCAGAAAGGAAGAGAAGAGTGGAGGGTTTTCGAAGTTTCTTCGTAATGAACATAGCCTTGCATTTGTCTAGGTTTAGATTTAGTCTCCATTTAGCAAACCAATTCTCGACTGATGTAAAGCATTTTGCAATCGAGATATGACGTGAGCGGGATTGTGGGCAGTTATCATGATGGACGCGCCGTTAGCAAATAGATATTGCTTGCATATAGTAAAAGTTGGAAAGTCGTGGATGAAGAAGTTGAGCAATGCAGGGCCCAGTATAGAGCCTTGGGAACACCAGCATTGATGTCACAAGGGTTAGACATGGAGGGAAAGCCAACCTTGACAGGAAATATCCTCTTCGACAGAAAGGACCTAATCAAAGCAATCAGATCATCAGGAAAACCAAGTAACCAAATCAAAGCAAGTAATCATCTTGTATATGAGGCAGTTATACCAAACCTGATCAAAAGCTTTTCGGACATCCAGAAAAACAAGATCACGTACTTTGCACGGTTAAGAGGAGTATTTAGATCAGCAACAAGCCTCCAGAGTTGAAGTTAGCAGGAGTGACCTGGGAAAAAACCGAATTGCTCTTCACAAACAAGATTGTTAGCCACACAGAAAGCGTTAAACCACCTTAGAATGACGCGTTCAAAGACCTTTGACAGCATAGGTAGTAAGCTTAAGGGCCTGTAGCTGACAGCGAGAGCAAGGTTTAGACCAGACTTTGGTATAGTAAGGATGACGGACTCCTTCCACTTGTCAGGGAAGTAACCCATGTTTCCAGCAGTCATTCATAACCCTGGTAATAGTCGACACAGCATTAGGTGGTAAATTTTTGAGAGCACTATTTGTGATAGAATCAATACCTGCTGCTTTCCTGGTTTTAAGACTCTTGATGACATCGGAGATTTCGTGAATAGTAATAATTTCTTCACGGGTAGGAACACGATGAATGAGCCCATAAGCGATACAACTATCGTTGACAAGTCGTATATTTGAGAGACTATCCGGGTTGTCCTCTCTAGACGTGGTAAATTGTTTTTCCAGGGAGTAGGCGATCAGTTGAGCCTTATCCCGATCTTTGGTGACAACATTGCCACTGGTAGTAAGCATTGGCGACAAGTTGATGGGTCTGTTTCCTTTTAAGGCCCTTACAGTATCTTCAAGTACCCCAGAGCGAGTTGTCCTGGACTGACAAGGAACTTCAGTTTTTCGCTCCATCTTTGATTTCGTAGAGCTTTAACCTCTACCTGGACTTTGCGTGAAAGCCTTGTACTTCGTCTTAAAGAAGGATAGCCGCTTTCGCTGCCATAACCTTTTATAGGAATTCCTTTCGAGAGTAAGACGCCTGATGTAGGGAGGGAGATCGAGATGTTCAGGACGCTTCCGATCAACAGTTGTAGCATCATTGGCAACACGAGTTATAGCACTGATATTTGTGTTGATATCCTCGTTATCAGTAACCTTGTATGGAATACTGTTTTCTTTAAGAACATCCCTAAAGAGTTTCCAGTCCAGTTTAGACCGAAGCACAGTCTTCATATCAATGTTTAAGCCCTCAAATGGTGGTCAGAGGATAATTCGTCAACTGAGAAAATAATAGAGGACTTGAAGAAACCTTTAAGAACTGTAATGTCCAGCACGTGGTTAACAGGAAAGTGGTCACAGTAGAACGTGTTTTCGAGGGGACCATTAACGAAGATGTCAACCTCGTTCTAAGTACAGTCGGGTGCAAAAAGGTTTTTACCTGCTCCATAGGAACTGAGCTTACCGGATGTTAATCGGTTGCAAAATCAGGTACTTTTACTGAGAGTCAGGCAGATTAAACTGGACCTGTCCCTTCTGAATTAAAATAGGGTAGCAGGTATACGCTTAAGATGTGCTATTCACGTGCTCAACTATGACTTAAGTCTAAACCTTTATGCACCCGACTGTACATGTATATTCATAGAAGATATTGCCGTTTTGATTGGAGCATTTTTGAGTTCCATGCATGGTGCTTGGCATTCAAGTCACCCGGCATAATAACTGGAATGGGCCCGGTTATTAAGTGTTCAAATCCTAACCCCCCCCCCCCAAAAAAAATAAAATTGACCACGTGGCTTATGAACATTCCCTTGAATGTTACAAGTGACTATGACAAAAAGTGTGACGAAACAAGTAAGGAACTGTTTAGGGGTTTAGAAAATACAGCTATGCTATACATATTTACAGGGGTATATTCTGACCTAGGGGGGGGGGGAGTATAGTTTAGACTAGCCCACTTTAAACCCCGGGGATTATTCTGGACTAGCCCAAACTATACCCGGGTTAATTCTGGGCTGCTACACCGGTCGGACTTCTTAGGCACACTCTTTATAGTATTTTTAAATTGCGTCACTAGATGGCCGCGCATGCTCAGTCCATTTTGAAACTGATATCGTCCATTGAAAAGCGAATATTGTAATAAATATACGATTCAGGGTTTTGATTTTTATTTATTTATAGGAGACACAATGCTGAAACAGCACAGAATTCCAAAGGATTCCAAGGTCATGTTTAATTTTTGGAGTGTTCACTATGATGCATGTGTATGGGATAAACCGGAAGAGTTTAATTTTCGTAGATTTCTAGACGATAATAATAAAATCTCTAATTTGCGGGATTATGTGATTCCCTTTTCTCTCGGTAAGAACGCTGAATTGTTTCAATTTATTTTATATTTACGTAATTCTGGAACATTGCTTTTCTTTAACTGGAAATTATCAGCGTTTCATATATAAATGTTCAAATGCCATATTTTTCTTTTTTCTTTTTGTTTTAACAGGAAAGCGCAGCTGTTTAGGTGAATCTTTAGCAAAAATGGAACTTTTCATTTTTCTTACATCCTTTGTTCAACATTTCACATTTTACCCTCCAGACGGGGAAAAGTTAACATTTGAATGCAGCTCCTCACCTTTACGCAAATTAAAATCTTGCAATTTGCGTGCAGTGCCTAGACAGTAATTTGAATGCCTAGTCCTAGAATAATTAACACATTCAACATCAAAACAAGTAACGTGAGTTCTTATATCTATGAATTTCACCATTACTAAAATTAAAATGAACTCCTTAAGAAAAAAAATTAGGCACGCTGGAATAGGACTCCAAACGAATATGATAAAATTTAATTTTAAAAAATATCTCTTTTTTTTTATTTTTTTATTTTCTTTTTTACAATCAAGCTTCAAGGTAAATTTATCTGCTTTCATATAAGTAAGTGTTTTGTGTGATAAATTTATGTTTGAAACAAACTCTATAAAAGTGAAAAATAAAAATAAATTTAAAGCGATAAAATGTTACTTTTTTTCAATATTATACCATGATTGCTTTTTGAAGAAGGTTGTTATCGTGGAATTGCGCATAATGTGCACGATTTCAACTTATTCAGGGTCAGTATAGAACTTTCAAATGTTAGCGGCGATCCATCGGATGACTGGAAGGAGAACGATTGCAACAGAGTCGTAATGAAAATGAACAACTCCATCCTAGCCAATGACTCGCCCAGGCAACTTCGTCGACCTGGAGAAAAACGTATACGTATATAAGAACATTCATAAAACTGATCCTTAGAAATTAAAAAGAATGAATACAGTGTATATTCTTCATTCTCGTATCAATAAACATATCTACCTTCACCCACTCCATTCATTTTTCTATTGGCTCATTCTAACGACCCGTTTACAATATTCATAGGATTACAATATTCAAATAAATTTTAGGATTGTATTGGTTCGATTAGAAACTGGAATTCATGGGGGTTATGTCCTTCGTCTTTTTTTCAATGCAACCTCGGTATCACGCGAATTAAATAGATGAAGAGAGAGATCTTTATTAATTAATGTGAGAATGAAATACGTGTAGATGGCTAAATGGATTGCCACACGAGTAGATTATGCATTGTTTGCTGTTGAGTTGCTTTATTTTTTCGTTCATTTTATCAGAAAATCCTGCATACATTTTGTGAGGTTGTTTTTTTTTTTGTTGTTTTTCTTTAATAATTATTTGAATCAGGTATCTTGTATACATCTTGATTTTTTAATGATTATTGTGTAGTTTCTTTAATTTAAACTACAGAAGTCAATGGGATTGCAGTGGAGCTGACAACAATGGTTTCGAATGTTGTCTGGTTGTTGCAACAACGAGGAGATGTTGTTAGAGTAACCTGTAGTAAAAGAGTATTGACAACTCTCACAGTGGACGCCATGTTGTGTCGAACGTTTAGCAGGAATCAGTGACGAACTGGTGGCAGAATTTCATTACAGGCTGCCTACCCATGGGTAGTTTGCCACAACATGGCGCTCAAATAATTCCCGAGTTGTCACTACTCTTTTACTACAGGCTACTCTATAGATGTCGTATCATCGTTGCATGCGTGGAAATAGAAATTAGCTTGGTTTCTTTTGCTAGATAAAATATTTTTTTATTATTCCATGTTAGGCTGGGGAGCTGAGCAGTAGCGGCATGAACAGCTCCGGTTCCAAGAATAGGCCTCGATCAGTAAGTGATTTTTGGAACGCATGGGAACCCTCGACACTTTATTAGGCGTTAAATCTTTTGTATTGTTTAGATTAAATAATTGCGCCAGTGATCCTTGGAGTCCATTTAGCGGAATAAACTGGCTTCATAATTGCATTTTGATGGAAGCGTGGATTTTCGAATGCGATGAATGCTAACGACGACGTTGATGTTATAAGGTAAGAAAGGATTGTAAATTGAACAATGGAATACTTATTGCATATTGCTTTCTAATTTTCAAGACGTTCCATGATGGATATCCGGACCCCCAAAGATACACCAAGTGGAAATATTAAGCCTCGTCATGGGAGAAGGCCTCGTACATGGACTCTGGAATGCAGTGCGAGGAAGTTATACGTTCCAAGGCAGCCATAGAGAATATTTATTGAAAACTAGAAGCGAACCCACCCGATTGTATAATCGGGAAATAACCCATTGTTAGATTTTTTCTTTGTTGTGATTTTATATATATGATGAATTGTGTCCACGGATCCCATTGGCTTGTGTTGGAGGTCACATTTATCATGGAAGAATTTGCCAGTTATGCTCTCAATTCAATTGATGTTGTAAAATTCAAAATTACTTGGATCTTACCCATTATTTATTGAAGAAGCATGTTTTCTGTACTATATTCTACGTAAATGCTGATTATGATAAAAATCATAGTTGTTTCCTGTGACTTCAATACTCGGAAGCCACAATTGAAACGAAACCTAATTTGGTTAGAAATGAATCCAACATGATTTTTAACGTTTCTTATCGTTTGCCTGTGCGTGCAAAGAAAAATTGCAATACTATGCTTTTTTAAGTTTGTCGCTACATTCAATTAACATAAAAACAACGTGAAAAAGCTCGTCAATTGCGGTGATAGTGGCGATACCACTTGAGCAGCGAGCTGGTAGACGAGGAAAATGGAGAGTAAAAAAATGTTAATGTTCAATTTCTCGAGCCCGTCGAGTTTGAGTGGTTGACGCAAATAATATGCAGAAAGAAATTAGTCATATGGAAGGGTGAAAATAATGTACAATTATTGTGGCATATTGAATTCGTCCTACATCCATTCATATTCCACGAGTATTGCAATATCAACTGCTATGGAATATTTATTTTAAAGTAAAAAAATTTTATGTCGTTCACTGCACCACACTGTAGAAATTGACTGGCTCAAATACATGTACTGTAATTCTAATCTAACATCTTGGTATTCGAGCACACATGATTTCTCCAACTAGTCTGAAATTGAAATGATCTATTCCTGCTACAAAGTGAATAGATCAATCTATCTCTTGTTAATACAGGGTGTTTCAAAAAAATTAAAAGCACCATTTGAATGTTTATAAATACAATGCGTAGAATCCTTGATTTTATAATCAAAATTAAACAAGACATGTGTGGAATCTTTCAATTATCGCGGGTGTTCGAACCGGTTAAGATTCATGTTCGGACCCGGACAACTGCAATTACAAACATCATGAATCATTTCAATTGGGTGGATTCGCTTTCAGTTGCTGCTCTCAATGCATTCATTATTGCTAGTTTTGAGCTGTAAACCTTATCAAAAAAGGTTCAGAGATTTGAAGGTTCAAAAACCTTTCCCATTTAAAAAAGGTTCAGAGATTTGAGATCTGGTTAACGTGAGTGGGAATTCAATGCTACCCCTTCGCCCGATCCTTCTGTTCTGCAGATTTTCGACATCACGATGGTAGTGGAAAGGTGCTCCATCTTGCTAGAGATAAAGTTTCTCAAGTTATGAATTGATGTACGAATATCATCGACTCCTGTATTAAGTCATAATCTTTCAAACGGTGTATACGGTTTTTTATTTATTTATTTTTTTTGAGACACTCTGTATGTCAACTCGGCGTATTAAATATCTTCTTGCGGCCTTGTAATTTTGTATAATTTTGTTTATTTTACGACCAATACAAATTTAAACACTTAACTTTTTACACGCGTTTAACGTCATGGCAGGCAGAGAGAGATTCAGCTATGTACTTCACTAACAATCGGTTGCTAAATTAACAGGATCACTGCCATCTAATGGCGTATATCAGAAACAATTTTAGACACTGTATATTCACCGTAATTGATCAACACCAGATTATGTATTTGTTCGTGGTGTTTTGTTTGTAATCTCCGCGAGTGTGTTTTTAACAAACCATGGTCAGAAAGTAAATGTGTGAGAAAACATTTAATTCTCGCCCAACATATTAGAAATGCTCTTAACAAACAAATTTCTATTATTTGCATAGACGCATCATGGTTCATTAAGAAAGTTTAATTCATTAATTTGCATTCCTGGCAGCAAGATCATAGAAAAAAAAATAATCTTTTTTTGAGTTTTAAATTTCATACTGGCAGCAAGTTTTAAATTTAGATTGGTTGGCTGGTTTGCTCACACTTTGAAAAATATTACTATATGGAATAAAAATGTCTGTTTCTCCTCCAACGGATATACCTGAAACCTTTTCAATAGTGTATTAAATCTTACAACAAAAGAAATAACTTTTTAAATATTGAAATGAAATGCAATCTTTTTTTCATATGTGGAATGTATTTTTAAATAAATAAAAGTTACCTATAGAAAACGGTATGACACTTTCCCTTAAAGTCGACTGATTTTCTTTGTTATCTAAAAATCTCTTAACATTGAATTCCTCTGGATTCTTCCACGTTCTAGGATCGTTATGAACACTCCACAGATTGACAAAGAAATAACAACCTTTGGGAATGCGCCAGTTTCTTAGAGTCGTTTCCCCTAGATCATTATACAATATAATTAGTTAAATTCGTTCATTTCAAATTAATTATTTTTAAATTTAACTTCAATAAATATTTATTGAGCATACTTTATAATTAATTGCACGTGAAATCCAAATTAAGAATTAAAGTACTTCTCGGTACAAATTCAAATTTAAAGCAATTTTAGAAATTTAAGCTTAACAAGCAAATAAACTTGTAAATTAAATTTAGTTCTATGAGAAATTGCAATTCAACAGTACTCTTTTCTATTATTACATTCCTAGAGTGTATACTAATAAAAAGATCTTCGTGAAACCTCAAAAACCAACATCTGTTTTAAGAAAAGGAGGGTACTAATACAGCAATTTTCTTTCGTTTACGGCTAATGCATTAGGAATTTAACATTTTGTACTTTTGAAATTAATTATTAACGCACGCAATGGGTGATTTAGGGAAAGACCGAAATGAAACACGGGACCTTTATATCTTATGCTGGAACTTCAGTCTTTTATGACGACATTCTAGCACATTCTCTACCAGGTTATTGCAAATCGTATCTAGTAAACCGTAGGAAATACACAGGAAAAAAAAAACAAAAAACAATTACAAACTTGTTCAGCATCAAATAAGCAACAAAACAAAAAAAATTCAAAATCCGATGAACGGATCACCCAAAAATTTCATTGCAATCTCTGCAATTGGACAATCGGCTATAAATATCAAGGGATATTTTCCGTCATGACCTGTACACAGTCATCCGTTCGGCACTGTTTATGAATAGTCATGATGTGCATTTACCGGACAATTCAGTTCATCCGAAAGATGCTCAACAAGGTTCAGATCACGGCTCTTGGCTGATCAATCTAACCTTTCCACACCCATGTCTTCAAGCAACTGTTACGAACCGAGCCGTATGATATGGCATTTCTAATATAATCCCTATAATAATGTTGAAAACGCATAATTGTCCAGTCAGGTCTGGAATTGAAGAGCATTCGTGGTTTTGTTGATTACAACTAATGAGTTTAATCAAAATCGTGAAAAGCAACCTCATACAATGTGAAAGGAACTGTTCCAAAGTATTGGTCACACTCTGTAAAAGCTATAAAAAAGTGCGAATCTCAACTCAACTGTCCATGTGAATCTTTTCTATAGCGCAGAATTGGCGCTCCTTACAGCATTAAGCATTTCTTTACGTGACCAGTGTATTGTGAAGAGCAGCACGACCATGATTACCCATATCGTCGAATGTCCTTAACACTGTGTTTAGTACAGATATTAATCCCAATATTCTCATCGAAGGGTGACATCAATGTTATTCGCAGAATTCTGTGTCAAGTTTGATGGTTTACAGAGGTATTATTTTGCATAATAAATTTCTTTCCGCTTTCATTTGCATGTTATAACAATTGACTTTTGAACGCCCATACTGACTGCGGTGGCTCGTATAGAACGTTGACTTATATAGCATTTCACGTTGGAAGTCTAACAATCTTACATTCTCGCTTTCTTATTAGATTCTTTCCAGATTCTGTGTCGTTTTGCATGCATAGGGTCTGTTTCACTATCTATGCAAGTGCGTCCGTATATTAATGAGCATTGTATCTGGCACGCATTGTGCATTTCATTTCACGAGAGGTCCAACTACGATACTGAGGCTTTGATCAAATAACAATGAATATTATTATTAACACCTACGTGTTGTTTGGCGGATGAATAGGAATGGCAACAAAGTGATGTATCGGTGTAGTTCCAGTGTGAACGCTTCCATGAGAGGCATTCGAAAGCGATCGGCCATCGATGGAGAACGATCTCTGCCAATGACGTCGTCGATCTCCTGCTGCAACTGTTTTTGCAATTTCGGTTGGGCAGCTAACAGTTTTACAGCCCAACACAATGTTGACGATGTAGTATCTGTTCCAGCGGCAAACAACAGTAATATGTTGGCTTTCATGTGCTCATCTACAAAATAGAGAAAGAAGAAGAGTTCACGTTTTAGATATTTTGCAGGATATTTCGTTTAAAAGAATATTTCCGTTTTGAAGAAGCTAAAATTTTGAAATTATATTTTATGAATTCTTTCAAGAAATTCCTGTTAAGGGAAATATTTTGCTTTATTAATGAACTTACTTACCAGTGAAAAAAGTCCTCGTACTTGTTTGCCCACTTTTGTCCATTTCTTGAAACCTCAGTAAATAGGCATCAGTGATATCGCGTACATTGTTTTCATCTAAATCGTCTTTACGATTTTCTATTAGTTTATCGATGAAGGAATAAACACTGTATTTGCATCGTAATATTTCAAAGGCATGATTCAATAGTTTCTTTGGAAACATTCTGTCAAAAGAGACATTACTAATTTTGGAGGGGAAATTAAGTAATATGTATCGCTCTTATTAAGTTATATCTTCCTTTATTCCAGTGATGCATAAAGAAAAGCAGTACGTACTTAAAGAGGATAGGGAAAATAGCGATAGGCGAATTGAATAAGTTGATGGCGAGAGATTCCGATACACGGGTAATTGCTTGCTGAACATCCTCATCATCATAAGAAAATCTCTTTCCAAAAGTTAGAAAGGAAATGATGTTGCACGTCATTGAGGAGAACAAACGCATAAAGTTCACTGGAGATCCAGTCCGTCTTCGTAGCTCTTCAATCGCCATCTAAAATTAAGCCATTATATAAAGAGCAGAATCATACAAATTAATTCTAAAATATCTACGAGACAAAGTCTACTTTTAAGTTTGTTTCCAAACATGTTTTTTATGAGAGATTATACGAAAGCTTTTTTTCTTGTCTTCCTAGTAATGAAATTTACTAGTGGTATCAAAGTGAACACGCAGTGTCTCATTCAAACATAAAATGACTTTGAAAAATAACCTCAAATTACTGGAGATGCATAAAGATATTAATAAAAATAAATTAAAAGTAGCCGTAGGTCCGTGAATAAAGATATACGGAAATTGGATTTTCATTAAATATGTATTTTCTGAGAAAAATATTTGAGCAAAACTTGCGTAGACTCCCTCATAATATATTCGACAACAACGGAAACAGTTTTACGGCCAAAGTCGAAATCGTTGCAAGCCCCGGCTCTATTTCACGCAATAATAAAATTATTGCACTGTTCATTGCCGGATACCATCAACATTTTAGATCACTCAGTTGAGCTGGGTAGTGTTATAAAAAAAAAAAAAAAAAAAAAAAAAGCAATCTGCAGTTAATATCTTCATTTAAAGGGAATTTTGAGTAATGTAATATTTTATCTCAATATAAAAAGATGTTATCCATTATGATGAACACAAATTCATTTTGTTGATTCTCGTCCTTAAAAGATTCCGAAGAATTACAAGAAGCGTAAAAGTTAATATCTCCAAATAATATCACTCTTTAAATGGTATTATGGTCTCTTACAGAAGGGACGGAAAAGAGTCTTCCACTGTGACTGGTGTCTGTATTGGTGCATCTTTAAACCTAATGGGATTATTATTATTATTATTATTATTATTATTATTATTATTATTATTATTTTTGCATCGTTCCAAGAAAACCTTCATTAAAATGATTAACAAAAATACTAAATATAAATTGAATAATTAAGGACACCCTAGTAAAGAGTAAATAATACAAAACTCATAAACGCTTAAAGATTATACATTATAATTTCCTTCAGTTTCGGTAGCATAGAAGTTCTCACCTGAGCTTCTTCCTGAATATTTGCTTCCATCATGGTCGTTCCAAAACCAAAATCTCTCATGTTGCTTAGCAGAAAGCGCCGCTGTTCCTTCCACTCATTACCGCTTGTCGTTAAAATACCTAAAAAAAAAAAATTGGTCAGTACAGAAAATATTTTGGATCTAAAATTTGATCACGGTCATAACTTTAATGAAAAATTCCGATTTATATTCACAAAAACTTTCATAAATAAATGTTCATTATTAATATTAATACAATCATCTATGATTTTGAAAAACTGACTTTTATAATCACTGCACTCTGCTATCAGGCCATCTTTAGGTTTTCCTGAGAAACTGTCACCATCATTCACGAGGCTCTCCTTGAGTAGATCGTAATGATTCAAAATTAAACAAATTCTAGCATGAAAAGATAAAAAAAAACAAAAAAAAAACTGTTAAGAATAAATATGTAAAAAAAAAATCACCATTAAATGTTTACAATTTTTAGTAATTTATAAAATATTCAATTAAAGCAAATTCACCTTTGACCGAGCCGTACAGAAAAAACGTCTCCATAAATTTTAGTTAATTTAGTAAAATCCTTGTAAGGTTCTTTGCTCAAAAATGGAATATATCCTAAGAAAGGGATCCCCCAGGGACCTCTAGGCATTTCTCTGGACTCTTTCCAAACGTGGAGAAAATATATTAACAAAACAACGACTATCAAGGAGATTGTAATAGTATAGTCCATTTTGAACAGAGCGTCCAACGAAATCTCCATTTTATGATATGAACTCGAAGATGAAATAAAGGAAACTTTTGACAGCACTCTCAAAAATATACTTCAATTGAAAACGGTAAGAGATCTCTCTTTAAATGCCTGCAAAAGTTATTAAAAAAGAATCTTTCATTGGAAAATGAGAAAATGGTATTAGAAATAACAAAGTGATGACAAGATTCAAATAAAAAGAGGAAACTCGTCACCACGAAACTATGGATATTACAGTACAGAAATAAAATTGAAAATATACCTACCTTTCCACAAAAATTTAATACTCGCATTCACGAACGACGAAGCAGTCTTTATCAGTGTCCTTCAAATTCTGTATCAACTTACAAATAACGAAGTGAAATTCAGAAATCAAACTGATTCGAATAAAGTAAGTTTAGAAATTGCTGTAGCTTTTTTTTAAGGCTAATCAACGTTTCCTTATCACTTGAGGGAGGAAAGTTAATTCACAAATGTGTATTTCAAAACATCAACTTCATTTGATATTAAGAATAAAATAAATAAAAATAAATCTATATCTATAAAATCCAAATACCACTCACTCACTCACTCACCCAGTCACTCATTCACTCATTCATCACGAAATCTCCAGAACTATGAAGCCTTCAAACTTGAAATTTGACGAGTATATTTCTCTTGGCTTCTAGGTGCTCGCTAAGAAAGGATTTTATTTATTCTTTCTTCCTTTCCATTGTAGATGTTTTTTAAAACTCAATTTACCTGGAGCTCAATGGGATTTTTGCATTCCTTAAAAAATTGTGACGTTAGCTTAGAAATTGTGACGTCGTTGTTTGCTTTTGCGCTTATTCCGTGAAACAGCATCAATAGTAAGGCGTGGTTTCCACATCACCGGAATCACGCCAGAACGGAACCCTAACGGAAAATTTTTATATTGTAACTTCCTTTCCATTTCGTTTTTGATCACCAAAATGTCGATGGAAAGTTTGTCTCTGGTGTTGAAGAAAAATTTCCATTCCGTTTCGCCACAGAAGGCACCATCGCCATGACGTCATCGCTGCTGACGGACTGGCGCTTCGCCGCCATTATTGTGTCTATCGAATCGAGTCTGCATTCTCTCCATCTCCCTTGGCGAACTTCGAAGAATATGGCAAAAAATAAAAAGAATATTGAAAAGAAGCTGCTCTGCATTCACGTGGATGAGTTTTGAGAGGAAAAAAAACTTCATAAATACCAAAAACTTGATGTCACGTTAGAGGTTATTGTTGTAGTACAGCGGTATGTTGCCGCCTTCTTATTTTGCAGGTACGGGTTCGAGTCCCGCCCTCGGAAATGTGGTTTTTTTTTTCATCCTAAATTCATCATAATATGTACGGAAGTTCAGTAGTCCATTTTGTAATCATAATCTCAATTTTCCAATTTGCTACTATTATCTATATATATAAAATCCAAACTTTCGCGATTATTCCGTGAAACAGCATCAACAGAAATATAATGGATTGCGTGAAACAGCAATCGACAGGAATTGCGATTATCTTTCGCTCTGGAATATAATGTATGTTATTTTCTAATAGGGCTTTTCGTGGCGACCAATCTCAGGATGACGGGGGGGGGGGGTTAATTACAGTATTTTGGTTATAAAGGCATGTAATGAATAACGTAAAATCTGCATTTGCGATATCGATACTTTGTCTCGATTATCTGATTTTCTTAAGTCAGTTGGAGAAGGGGGAAGGTTGAAGTAAAAATAATATATAATGATTGACGTTTTCATAAGTAGTCATATAATCCATAAATTAAAAAAAAATTGGCCATATGGTTGGTCTTTTTTTTTTCTTTTTTTTCTTTTTGACTCGCGTGATTTGTTTGTTTAGGTTATAAACTGTACATACCCAAAAGGCTCCTAACAGATGGGCGCACGTCTTCGAGGCGCCGGAATGTTAGGTCGGTTTGATCCGGTTGACCAAGTATTGAAGCATCTTGGAGGACCCGCGTGACGTCACATGGATCGTGATTGGTCGGATTTTGGCCACGTGGTTGTTGGTCATAAAATATCGATTTTGTTATTTGATTTAAAATTTATTTAAAGTGTCCATGACCATTTTTCGATTTATTATGAAGTAGCTGATATACTCGGCGCTGCTCGGACTCTTTGTTGATGAAATTTTGCAATTTCTGAAGGTGAATATACAAAGAAAGTGAACATTATTCTTCACCTTTCATCTCCGGCCCTGCGTCAAATTTACTCAGCTAAAGGGCCGGTGATTATAGAGAAGTGAAACATAATACAATAATAACATTTTTAAGAGCCAAAAGATTGATTTTTAGAAGACGCTCATACATAACAATAGCGAAGCATTGCCGGGTCTGCTAGTAAATAAATAAATAAAAAAAAACAACTTTTTTTCCCGTTAGTTCTCTGCTTTTAATTAAAATAATAATTGTGCTGCTTTTTCATTATCATTAGCATGTCATGATAATATTTCTAGATGAGCATAGGATGCATTGGTCTCATTAGATGAGAGAGAAGAGATCGAACTCGCTACAGTCGACTCCGCTTATGTGCGCGTTCGGCTTGCGCGCAGTAAACGCAGTGCGAGCGGGGAAAAAAGTGTAGTGCATCTGGTGTGCCATGAGGAACAGGAAAGAACACGAAAGTCGGATGTTCACCTCACCAGTGCTACCATGAGTGGTATACCTACTGCTCAATTAAAAAACAACATAATATCTGCCTGCATTTAACAAGCGAAACGATCATTACACAGCAGATATTGCAACGATACACCAGAAATCAATTATTATTATTATTATTATACCTGCTGACAGTTTCACAATAACTAAACTCTAAACTATCGTCTCGCTAAAAGATAGGGCAGCTCATGTTGAAATGCACTAAACGGCTCTCGTCCTAAAAAGTAACTTCTCTGTAATGTTTCAAACGTGCAATATGTATAAATATATCATAAATGTCGTGAGATGAAACATACATGGTCAAAAATCGCTAAGAGAAGCCTTTTGAAAAGTTTTTGGAAAACCGAAAGTAGAATTCGGGAGCCAATCCAGTCCGGATTTCTGGAAGGTCCGGATCATAGGAGTTTTCCTGTACTTAAATTCTTAAAAAAGTATCCCGTTTTCTTGACGTTTTTTATTTCTGTTTTAACAGAACAGTGCAGCTGTTTAGGTGAATCTTTAGCAAAAATGGAAGTTTTCGGTGATTTAAAATTTTGACCGAATTGTGTCCAAATTGGCTTCCTCCAAATTGTCGTCCAACAAATTGCTGTTTGCCGATTTTTCTGTTGAACTGTTTTATCAGAACTCGCAATGTGCTAGTTTAGTTCAATGCCGGGTACTGCAAATGGAAAGGACCCACTGTTCTTGTTCGATACTGAAGCTGATGATGAAAACGTTTGAGGATTCGAGTTCTTTGACAGAAAGCCCACGAAACGGCAGACTCGAATATTTGCTGCAGTCGTGTTGGAGGTCGAACACGAAGTCGACACACTATCGATAGCTGCAGCTCCTGGGGATTGCAACGCGTACAAAATTTCGGATGAATTAGCAGTTTGTATGGAAGTGTGTGATCAGATGACTAAGGAGAAGCCTGAAGAGATATCTCTACAAAATTTTCTGCCACAGTCACAAAGTCGCAAGATTTGTCAAAATGGAGATTTTTCCAAAAAATTAAAGATGATGCGGATTGGCTGTTAAATTAAAAGTCCTATACGCTGATGAAGCATGAAAGTGTAAACACACACAACTGACGCATTTGGGGTACAGAGAATCCATGTGCATTGTGAAAAGACCCCCTTCATCAGCCAAAAATTATTGTGCGCGACTTCACATCTTTGGTCATTGGCCCTTTTTACCGTTGAAGAGGTCAACGCTGGGCATTTCAAACTTATGTGATCTCTGTGCAGCGCTTTTACGAAACCGTAAAGCCCCATTTGGAAGGACGCAAGCATTCCATTCTGTAAGATTCATGCAAGAAAGGTGCACCGCCGCACATTGCTACTCCTCACCGCTACAGTCAAAATTTGGAAAGAACCGTATCTAAGTCACTCCTTCCGTATGAATGGCCTTCATGGGCGTAGCCAAGATTTATGTTGGCGGGGGGGGGGGGGGGGAAGGTTAGGTCAAATCCGTATGTGAGAAAATTGTGACAAAAATGCACCAAACACCAGCTCCATCTTGGCAGAATAAAGCCAATACCAATACCCCAATCAAAAAGGAAAATCTCTAATCCACAAGGAGGAAAAAGGAAATACCGGATACGTATTTAGGGTACCAGCAGTGATGTGTTAGAAGAACTAGATCGGCGTCTTGTACTTCCGTTTCCTTCCAAATTAGAAGCCATTTTGTTTAGGGGAATAAACGATTCACGCACCGAGGTTGCCTGCTACAGTAAGACAAATTGGCTCGACTCGAAATTGATATATTTTATAACGTATTATAATTTATTGGCTTTCCGCTGAGATATGGTAAATTCTTGCGTGGCATAAAACTGTGCAAATCGAGCGGGGGGAAAAAAACCATGTATCGCACTCTTCAGAAGCATATATGCATATAAAGCTGCATCAAGGTACCTCATCAGGGCATCTACTGACTAAAAAGATTAAGTTTAAGCATCGGTGAAAATTATAACTGGCAACAGTGGAAACCGACTGAATAAAAAAATTCAATCTTTCAATCCTTTATACAGTACATATAATTGATTAATTTCATAAATTTTAAAAACTTCAACAATTATGTCTAAACTATTATCAGGCTATATGTTAAAAATGTTATTAGGCTATACATAAAAATTGTTTTAATTTAAAAATTATTTGGTGTATTAAGAACTTTTTAATTCATTTCTGAAATTTTTATTAAACATTTCATTTCATTATGTCGATTTCAATTTTATTCGAGTACAAATGTTTGAAATCTACCATATGCAATAGGCCGAGAGGCACTTTCCGCCATTTTGAATAGGGGAAGATTCAACCTTCAATTTGGGACAGCCGCTAGCATTAGGAGAGGTGGGGAGTCGTCGATCTAGTTCTTCTAACATATCACTGGGTATCAGGTATCAGTCTTCAGCGGGATACCCGAAATACGTATCCGGTATTTCCTTTTTCCTCCTCCTTGTGGATTAGAGGTTTTCCTTTTTGGTTATTCCATTCCATAGTACTTGATTATTTTTTGTTTTAATACTCCAATGTTTTCCGAGTTAGGCGTGGATTCCACATGCGTAAAAACAGCGGCATAAACCACAAGGCAGAAAATGTTCTGACGTCAGTTCCTGCTTTCGTCTTGCTGCGCGACAGAAAACTCCTGCTTTTTTGAGTTGGAAAACTCCTAGCCTACAAACCTAAGAGAATTTTCTGTCGAGCAGAAAGAGAACATTTTCTGCCTTGTGGGTTCTGCCGTTGTTTTTCGCATGTGGAATTCACGCCTAACATCTTATTTCAACCAATAATCCACATGTTTCCTTGATTTACTACGCTCATGGTGGCCTCCAAGGACTCCAAACCGAGATCTTGTGGGCTTTTGATTATGCGGTCACCTCAAGTCAAAGATGTACAGAGATGGGCTAACTTCATTGGCCACGTTCAAAGACACTCACTATCCAGCATCGTGTTTCTACTATACCAATTGAGATACTCTTTAATAATGTGCACAGTGTCTTACCTCGATATCTTTCCTCTTGAATGAAGGGAATTATCGTATTTACCCGATTACATTCAGAGGTCTTTTTTCAGAAATCTGATAGAAAAAGTGATCTCGGTTTAAATTCGCGTGTGACGGAAAAAAATTTCTTTGATCGGCGCCATTTTGTTTTTTTTTAGCACCTTTCGTTCGCGAATCTCTTTCGTATTGGGGAAAAGCATTATTTTTTCTGCACTTTCGTGTCAAATGCTATAAAAAAGGAGGTGAACCTTTAGATGTGGATGGCAAAATGTTTATGCTTTTATGTTGTCATCCCGATTTCTGAGTAGGAAATGTCAATGCGTTAGACCTATGCCCACTGACGAAAGTACTGTCTGTTACACAATTAGGTGAAGGAATCAAAATCGCATGGAATGGTATTTCCAATCAATCTATCGTTAAAGGGTTCAAAATTGTTGTTTCTAATAATATGGACGGCGCTGAAGACGACCTTTTATGGGAGGAGAAAAAAAATCTTCAAATGATGAAGAAAAATAAATAACAAAATTAAATTTTATTCTTCTTCTTCTTTTTTTAATTTATGCTATTTAGTTTTGTAAATAAATTCCGTTTTGAAATGTACGTGGTATGTATCATTTGATTACACTTACTTTATATATAGCGGCGTAAAAGAAACAAAAAATCATGTGAGTTTAAATAATCTTCAGTACAATGAAAAAAATAGAGGTCGGTTTAAATTTGAGATTTTTTTTTTTTTTTCCGATGAACATGATCTAAAAAAGAAGTCGGCTTAAATTCGACGTTGGCATCTATTCCGGTAAATACGGTAGATTACAAGTTTAGACAATTAAACAAATACAAAACATATTCTCGCAGAACTGTTTAATATTTTTTCAAAGTCGTTACCTTCTGAGGCTACACACTTATTGTAGCGTTCATACAAGTTTTGGAAACTTGCTTTAAAGTCCTCTGTCTTAACTCTTCCAAGTTCGGCTGTAACGTTCATTTTGATGTCCTCTACATTCTCAAATTGTGTTCTTTCAGACTTATTTTCACCTTTGGGAAGAGGAAAAAGTCTGGGGAATAGGGAGGGCGATAAAGCTCCACAATTCCATTACTGGCTAAGAACTCCTGGATAAACACTGCTGTGTGCGGTCTGACATTATCGTGCAGTACTCGATGGATTCTCTTAATCAGACGCTGCAAAATCTCCCTGTAGTACTACTTGTTGACGGCTTGTCCAAGCGGAACAAACTCCTTATGGAGAATGCCAGCGCTGTCAAAGAAAGTGGAGAAGTGCGCATTACTTTTGTTCTCGAGTTTTCAAACCGGAATTTCTATTTTCGTGGGGATGTTGAGGACCGCCATTCCATGCTCTGTCGTTTTGTTTCGGAGTCATATTGATAGCACCAGGTTTCGTCCTGTGTCGCAATTGAATCCAGAAAGTTCAGGTTGGCATCCGCGATGAATTCCGTGCAAGCATCCACTCTGTTTCCTTTTGCCCAAATCTTGTGTCAATATTAGGCGAATTGTTTCTCGATTAACGTTTAAGACGTCTTCCATCATTTTCAGGTTCATTCGCCGATCACTTAACAGAAATTCTCTCACCTACTCGATCGTTTCCTATGTTCGAACAGTTTTCGGACGTCCCATGTGTTCGTCGTCTTTCAGCTCTTTCCGGCCATCATGAAATCTAGTGAACCATTCAAAAACACGTGCACGAGATAGTGCATCGTCACCATAAACTTGCTTTATCAATTTGTAAGTTTCCCTAGCGGCTTTTCCAAGTTTAATGTTTGCCCTTTGTTCCACGTTTAATATTAGAACGTCAACTAATGATCTGTCAACTGTGCCAATGAGCGCGTGATTCTGGCGGGTGACTTGAATGGATGGATTGGTGTGGAGAGAAATGGGGTAGAAGATCTGGTAGGAAAATATGGAGATCCGCGTGTGAATGGCAATGGCGAGCGGCTGTTGGAGAGAGGAATGTTTGTCTCAAACACCTTCTTTAAGCACAAAGATATCCATATGTATACTTGGGAGAATCAGGCACGAGATCAGAGGAGTATGATTGATTTGATTGTTTGTGACAACAGGCTGCGTGGTAAAATTATGGACACGAGAGTGAAGAGGGGTGCAGAGATTGGGACTGGCCATTTTCTGGTTGTGTCAAGAATGAATCTACTGGGTGGCTGGAGGACAGTAAGAAAGGTGAAAACTGTACGAAAACGAATAAAAGTGGAGGATCTGCGCTTGAAGAGAAGCATGTATGAGAGTCTTGTATCTGAGCGTCTGAGTCAAATAAATGACAGTATGGATAATGTGGAGAATATGTGGAAGCATATAAAGGATTGTCTGGTGAGTTCTGCGAAAGAGGTGTGTGGTGAAGTCAGTTTGGGTCGGATGAAAGGTGATGCATGGTGGAATAAGGATGTTGCAGACATGGTGGCAAAGAAGAAAAAGGCATATCTGGGAATGTTGAATGGCAGTGTTGGTGCGGATAAATACAAGAGCTGTAAGAGAGAGTGTGCACAAGTGATTAGAGACAGTAAGGAGAGAGAGGCGAGAGAAAGAGATGAGAAACTGCAGAATGACTTTGAAGGGAACAAGAGAATGTTTTGGAAGTATGTTAGAGATATGAGAGGAGGTCAGAAGGGGAATATGTGTAGTGTGAAGGACAAGAATGGTAAAATGCTGTGGAATGAATCCGATGTAGTTGGTAAGTGGCAGGAATAGTTTTCCGAGCTCTTTATGCCTGTGGGAGTTACTCATGGAAGTGACTGGAATGAAAGTAGAGCGGAGAAGAGAGTGGAGAGTGAGTCGGAAGAAGATGGAATCAGTATGAAAGAAGTTCTGAATGCAGTTAGCGCTCTGAAGTGTGGTAAAAGCCCTGGTGTAGATGGTGTGACCGCAGGTGTAGATGTTAAAGTATGGTGGAAAGCAAGTTGTAGAATGGTTGTGGAAGCTCTGTCAGTTTTGCTGGATCAGTGGTGTGGTTCCCGAAGATTGGACTAAGGCTATGATTGTTCCCATACATAAGGGTAAGGGTGATAGAAGTGATTGCAAGAATTATAGAGGAATAAGTTTGTTGAGTGTAGCGGGGAAGGTTTATGGAAAAGTTGTGATTGACAGAGTGAAGAGCGTGACTGATGAGAAAGTGTGGGATGTGCAGGGTGGCTTCAAGAGTGGAAGAGGATGCATGGATCAAATTTTTTCGCTGAGAGTAATCGTAGAGAAATATCTCCGTGTGAGGAAAAAAGTGTTTTGTGCGTTTGTTGATTTGGAGAAAGCGTACGATCGAGTGAAAAGGAACGCCCTTTGGAGAGTGCTGAGAGATTATGGTGTGAGTGAACGACTACTTGGGGCATCGAAGGCAATGTATGTGAACAGCTATGCTAGTGTGAGGACAAACAAAGGCTTATCCGAGTGGTTTGCGATTGAGGAAGGTGTGAGGCAAGGGTGTGTGATGTCCCCGTGGTTATTTAATGTTTTCATGGATGCATGTGTTAGGGCAGCCGGGATTAATGACTTGGGCGTGAAAGTGGGCGATGAGAGTGTGCTGTTTATTGTATGCTGATGATGCTGTTATCCTGTCGGAGAGTGAAGAGGATCTTAGGACACTAGTGGTAAAAATGAACGAGATGTGCAATGGGCAATACGAGGTCTGTTCAAAAAATACGTAGACTGTTTGAATTGCGCGGGCCCTGTTGGTCCCAATCAAAATCGCTTGATGTCGCCATCTTCTGACAGATCCGCTGATTACAAGGCAGTTTTTTGATTGCAAATATCAGTATTGGTTGATTAGCTAGGCGGTTGTTTGTGAAGTTGTTTTTTTTCGTTTGGCGGATTTTTAGAATGAGTGACTTGAACGAGCAAAGAGTTGCTGTGAAATTTTGTGTTAAACTCGGAAAAACTGCCACTGGACGAGTGGAAAAGGCCAGAAATGTGGACGAGAGGTGACTGGTTGTTTCATCACGACAACGCTCCAGCCCATTCAGCCCTCAGAACTCGAGAGTTTTTGGCCAAACACTCGATCACTGTTCTTCCTCACCCACCCTACTCACCTGACCTCTCTCCTTGTGACTTCTTCTTGTTTCCCCAAACTCAAAAGACCTTTGAAAGGAAGGAGATTTGAGACGATTCCCGACATAAAGGCAAATGCGACGAAGGCGCTGAAGGACATCACAAAAGAAGCGTTCCAGGACTGTTTCCAAAAGTGGAAACACCGTTGGGATAAGTGTGTGCGTCGGGGAGGAGAGTACTTTGAAGGGGACCCAGATGTGTAACTTCTGAATAAAGTATATTTTGTTTTATGACGTCAGTCTACGTATTTTTTGAACAGACCTCGTATATGCGAATAAATGTGGAGAAGACGAAAGTACTTGTTTTTGAGCGGGGAGAGGAACAAACGCGATGTATGATTGAGCTGAATGGGGTGAACTTGGAGCAAGTGAACGAGTTTGTGTATTTGGGGAGCATGATTGAGAGGGACGGGAGCATTGGTGGTGAGATATTAAGGAGAGTGAATGCTGGTTTGAAGGTCGTAGGCGCACTTGGAAAGTATGCTAGTAATGAGCGTTTATCGAAGAATGTCAAAATTTCTGTTTATCAGAGCGTGCTGGTACCAACTCTGATTTATGGGAGTGAAACCTGGGTGTGGAATGAGAAGCATAAAAAGCGACTGTGTGCAGTTGAAATGAGGTATCTGAGAGGTGTAGCTGAAGTTACGAGACTTGACTGTATTCAAAATGTTGTAGTGAGAGACGATTGTGGAATGCAGCGTAGTGTGGCTGATGTAGTGGCAAAGTCAACGTTGAGGTGGTTTGGACATGTGGAACGCATGAATGAGGAACGACTGACGAAACGACTGTATGTTGGTAATGTTGATGGCTGGCGAGGAAGAGGGAGACCGAGGAAAGAGTGGACAGAGCAGGTGGATGAATATCTGAAGCTGTGTGGGTTTGAGAGCCTGAACAAGAGACGTGCGTGCATGAAGAAGAGAATGACCGTGGAAGAAGCTGGGATGGTGTGTAGAGACCGGAATGTGTGGCGCCGATTGATTAGCGATGTATGATTTGGTCGATCCGCTTTTGTTTTTTTTTTCTTTTTGTGTGCTGCCCACCCTTTTTTGTAGGATAGGGGCGTGATTTTTTTTTTGTTGTTGTTGTTGTTGTTGTTGTTGTCAACTAATGACTGCGTGCGGTTGAAGCACGAGAATATATAGGCGCGCGCAACTTTATTATCGCAACTTGTACACACGACAGCAAGGATTGTTTATAGATCGAAAACACGCATCATCGTGGTCGCACATGTTTGAACACGTTCAAAATAGCGTCAGTCTCGTTTATTAATTAAGTGTCTCACCGTAAGCTTTTTTTCTGACTGACCTACCCCTACACAAAGTAAGCAGTCCCCTACGACGCCATCTTGTGGTCAGAAATATACTTATTCTATTATTAGATTTTTTCATTATGGACCAAATATTCCATTTCTTTCTGTGCAAAACGCGATTACTGTAAAAAAAAAAATACTTTGCAACCTATTGCATTTTCAGTTTTCTTACTTTTGGTGATCAAATTCTTGCTCGTATTTGACGTCGACCAGAGCCGGTCCAAGAAAAAGCGGGGCCCGGTGCAAAGTCAATCCAAAGTCGTCGCGCGGGGCCTTTTAATAAAAATTATGCAGGCAGGACCGCGGGGCCGTGTGCGGTCGCACCATTCGCACCCCCCTCCGGCCAGAGTTGATATGACTGAGTACTTTTATCGCATTCCCATTGCAAATGTATGCGGCTTATATCTCAATGTAGTAGTTTTCAACGACGACTTAATAAGGCGATCAGGTTGCAATAAAAATTAAGTGGGCTATATAGATGAAATCAGGGAGATCGGCGGGGCACTATCCGACTCCGACGTATTTTTAATGCTTTAAAAATACTGAGATAATCAATTCATTTTAAAAACAGGGAAATCCAACAATTTTTATTTTCTTTCCCTCTCGGTATGGAAATTTTGTAGTTTAATTGCTTCCGATTGTAGTAAGTGAGAAGCAAAATGAACACAATGGCTCTTCGGCGATTCATCTTAATAGGCAATCATAATTTCGAAATGTAACTTTTTTTTTTTTTTTTTTTTTTTGACGAAAAGTTTGCATTTGAAGGTCGTCTTTGGACAACTGCACGCTGGGAAAAATAATAAAATTTTCCCAATAATTGTTTCCAAGATTCAGGGCGATTCACCGAAACACACAATCCTCCGTACCACGTGACCTGTCAGCGACGCGTTGGACCTTAATGAACACCTTTGCGTCGTTTATGGCCTATCATCGCCAATCTACGGACGCTGATCCTAGCGCTTAGTTATAACATTCTACCCGTCGCTGTGGCAACAAAAGATATATTTGTAACAGGTAAAAAATTCTGTTATTTACAGTAGAAAATTTCGATAACCAAGTTAAACAACTACACTCGACCACATGCAGGATTTTTAACAGGGAGAGGAGTTTTGATTTTTAAAGAGGGATTTTTATGAATTTTTTTTTTTTACGTTTTTATCTCGAACTCTCTACAAATGAGGGACTACTTATTGTGACAATGAATTATATGGTGATGGAAAATCCTTTTATGAATTTTTGAGTGTTCGTTTTGCTTTCACGTTTATTAGAATATATTTGTCATAGATTATAACGTACAAATCATTTTATCCCCATTAAAAAAATTACAGTCGGCTGCCCGTATCTGCAGATTTAGCCAACTGAGAATCTATAATATTAGGAAAAAAACTTGAATGCTCCAAAAAGCAGATTTGAATCTGTCACGCTGAACAATCTGCAAGAAAAAATATTACGTTGTTATTAACATACATACATACATTCAGTTTGTTTTCGAGGTTATTTTTATGTTTTACTTGAGTTGTTTACGTTTTACTTATTAGTTTATTTTCATTATTTGCATTTAAATAATGAACTGCTTTCAGGTTTGTTTTTTTTTCAAAACACAACTGGAACTTTTTTTTCGACTAAGAAAATTTCTTAATAAATTGTTTATCAGTTAAGCGCCCCCCCCCCCCCCCCCCGCCGGCCAGACCGGGTGGAAAATCTATTCATCGTTTTTTAATTACATTATTTGTAGCATTCAACGTAAGATTAATAAACAAAATCTGCGTTCTATCTTCAATAACGTTCGAGTTAGACGTACATGTTGTATGTATTTAATTTCTGCGCCGTGTCAATCGAAAACACATTTTGTTTTTTTAGATAATTGGTTATTTATTATTTTTTTTTTTTATGTATTTCCGAGGCGTTAAAAATTTATGGAACCTGAATGAATTTAAAAAAGTAATGAAAATTACAGCTACGAAAATGTCTATGATTTTTTTTTAATAACATTTTATCATTTATATAAGTTGTAATGTTATTACTGGTTATGTAATAACAAAAATAATATAATTAACTTTTTTCATAGCATGTATTCATGTTTGATAATATAAACAACTGAAAATTGAAATTAAAATATAAAGGAATAGAGATAGACCAATAAGATCTTTTTAGTTTTATAAGATAGCGGCTTGACGTTGTTAGCGTGGAATTGCGCTTAACGTGCATGACTTCAGCTTATTCAGTGTCAATAGAGAACTTTCAAATGTTAGCGGCGATCCATCGGATGATTGGAAGGAGAACGATTGCAACAGAGTCGTAATGAAAATGAATAACTCCATCTTAGCCAATGACTCGCCCAGGCAACTTCGTCGGCCTAAAAAAAAAAATTTTTTTTTTTTTTTTTTTTTACTTCAACAAATAAAATAGTCTTAATTTCTTAAATAGGTATAATGTCTTAGTAATAGGTATACTGGTACATAGTCCCTTCATTTTCTGGTAAAGAGAGTTTTTACACAATTAAAAGATAAACGTTGTGTTAAATCGAATATTTATTGAAAAGTTTGATGATGATGAAATCCAATGCATCCATCCAGGGTCTGTATGGCCAGAGGCCGACGAGTTGGGTCCCTGGATGAATATGGATTAACGACTGCTGTATGATGGTCGCAGCAGCCAGGGGTGGCGGTGAAGATCTTGTGTTACTGATGGTCGCCCATCCAGTGACTAGCCGTGCCTGATTTGCTTAACCTCCAGAAATGGTGCGTTCAATGGAAGTCCACCAGACCACGGCCTCCCCAACAATATGCAATGCAGTAAGATTTACAATATACAACAAGCAAACGCAGTTCAATAGCAGAGACAGATGATTTCTGAATCCTACAGCGTTCTTCTTCAGGTAATAATTAAATGCAATAAGATTATGGAATCATGTTTTTGTTTGTCGTGTAGAACTATTCAATAAATATTTTTAAGAAAGTAAACAAGAAAAATTGAATTGCGGCTATTTATTTGGAAACATTAAGTTCCAAAGAGTTAAGGAATCATTCATACATTCCCTATAATGACACAATTTGGGGGGGGGGGGGGGGG
>JAHWFO010023316.1:204137-240344 GCA_023313115.1 Rhysida immarginata
CCATTTTACCGTTCACTTTTGTCAATTTCGAAATCCCGTCCCACTACCGTCCCGCTCTCTTTTTCTGGTGGGTTTTATGCATCAATGACGAACGGGTAGAGCGTAGAAAGAAACAATTTCATGATGGCTGACCGTTTTATCATTTCATCAATTTTATTGGCTGAATCCGTAAAAGCGTTAATGGAAAATGAAGACAGCAGCGAGGATGAACATCTTGCATTAGTAATACTCTATGGGCAACAAAATGCAAAGCTAAGAAGATTGTGTGTCGAAGGATACGTTGAAAATTTCTTTACCAACACATGGTGCAGTTCTTTATTATTCCTGTAATGTTAATTACAGGAATAACAAAAGTCTGCACGTACGCTTTAAATTACTGCGAGTATATGCTAAATAAACATTATTACATTTACCATTTGTTATAAAGCTATGCACATTATTTATTTCTAGTTTGTTAGCGGTTTCCTCGTCCACCGAAAACCTCCCAATTGTCCTGTCAAAAAAGAAATGTACTTCTTTTGTCGCCATTGTGTCGATAAAAATTTCTATCTGCACCTACTGACGACCTGGGTCGTTTAGAGCGCGCTCTAAATGCTCGAAAGGAGTAAATTGAGTGCACTCCAACTAAGACGAATACGATGGAGCGCTCTGTGTTTGCATGCCGAACGCTTGGAGCGCACTCCACGGAGTAAATAGATCGTGCATGATGAATGCGCCTTTTGTTACATGATCATAACAAGTCATATTTAGGAATTATTATTGGTAGAAATACGATTAACAATGCCTTTTTATGATGATGCAACAATATATGAATTTTCAGTGCTCAGACTTTCTTTCTAGGAAGTGTTGTGTATGCTTGGCATATGGCCGAGTGTTATCGTACTGTCAACGGTTCGGAAATGGCAATAGCACGGTTTATAACCTAAAGCAAGGAACACGACATCGCTTCGGCAGTGTTAGCTTTTAATGTTTACCTTTTTATCTCTCGTATAACTTACATCTTGCGAATGATTTTAAAAGTAATGGTTTGCATTTAGCAGCTGCTACTCTACTCCAAATCTTTCTGGGCAAGCCTAATTGAATTTGTAACTGTTCAGATATCAAATTTGAACGATTTCTTCAGATAATTTTTGTTTCGGATATACAATGTAGACAGATGATGCATTATAAGATCCTTTACTTTTTGCAATAAATTAATGGAAACGTTTATCAAAATATCTCAGCAGAGGTAAATAACTTCTTTGATATTTTAATCTCTTACTTTTGTAAGCACAGTATAAAGAATTATGTTTTAAAAGTCGCCTCAAGATACCAATCAGATCCCTATTAACCTTAAAGCAAAGTGTGCTTTTTACAGAATGAAATTTTCTGTAAAAAATATTAAATAAAGCTTCCCTAATTAGATTTATTATTATTATTATTATTATTATTATTATTATTATTATTATAAAACATTATGTTTCTATATATTAATATTGATGTTTGTTTTAAAATTAAAATTTTATATTATTACCTATAGAAAACGGTATGACCTTTTCTCTCAAAGTTGACTGATTTTCTTTGCTATCTAAAAATCTCTTAACATTGAATTCCCTTGGGTTCTCCCATGTCCTAGGGTCATTATGAACGCTCCACAAATTTACAAAGAAATGAATATCTTTAGGAATGTGGCAGTTTCTTAGAGTTGTTTCCTCTAGATAATTTTAAACAATTAAAAATTACAAATTCAAAGAAACAAAAAGTTCTAGAAAAGTAACGATTCAGAAAAAAAAAAAAAAAAAAAAATCATTACTTGTTGTTTGGCGGATAAATAGGAATGGCACCAAAGTGATATATCGGTGTAGTTCCAGCGTGAACGCTTCCATTAGGGGCATGCGGAGGCGATCGACCATCGATGGAGAACGATTCCTACCAATAACGTCGTCGATCTCCTGCTGCAACTGTTTTTGCAATTCCGGGTGGGCAGCTAACAGTTTCACAGCCCAGCACAAAGTTGATGAAGTAGTATCTGTTCCAGCGGCAAATAAGAGTAACATGTTGGCCTTCATGTGACTGTCTACAAAATTATTCAGAAGATAAAGAATTTACATTGGGCTAACTTAACTGATGCATTCTTTCTGACATGACGAATTCTATTAAGTAAAAAAAACAAATGATATATTTGCTCTAACATTTATGGAAATAAATAATTACCTGTGAACACAGTTCCCTCTCTTTTCTGTCCATTTTGGATGATTTCATTAAACTTTAGCAAGTAAACATCAATAACGTCACGTACATTGTTCACATCCAAGGAATCCTTGTGACTTCTAGTCATTTTATCAATGAAATTATATAATAGGTATTTACTTTTCAAAACGCCGAAAATATTAAACAACAGCTTGTGAGGGATTAGCCTGCAATTAAGAAACATGTTTTTTGTTTTTGTTTTTAAATTAAACTTCCAAAGTACACTTTTCGAGATTGAAATAACCCTAATCCATTAGCATGAACAAAAACATACACGCACAAGGAAGGGAGATACAAAATTCATTAATTTCCAAATCTATTTCGAATTATTCGGGAGAGATAACGGACGGTGTAGCGGATAATCTCATATATTATTATAGACACTGTACAAGTCGCACGTTACACTATTGGAAATTGCAGACGTTACCTAACCAACTTTTACGTTAGCCTCATCGACAATTATCTATCCCCTATCTCCATGCAATGTTTAGCTTCCATTTGAAAAGTTACCTAAAGATGTTCATCTGATAGTTTGTAGATAGTTTCACTGGCTCTTATTGGGTGAGACAATTCACTGTTGAAGAACGTATAACGTTTACAAGGCGTGTTAGAAAACTTCAATGATTAGTACTTAATGCATGACATGAATCGTTTATTTTGAAAGTGGTGCGAGTCGAGATATTTAAGGGTTTCATAATAAATGATTAAACAATTTTGTACAATTTTTAATTGATTAAAGCATACCGAAATTATAAACAGTTCACACTAAGTTATATCTACATTTTCTCAATTTTTTTTTTCCAAAAATGTATTTAACATCACTTTCACAATTCCCTGCCTTGCACTCACATCTTTCAACACGTCGCGAACTTATTATAATTTTCATTTTTCAGGTTACATAAAAGAATATCTTGTAGTGGTCATGAAAAATGATATTAACCGCGATGCAGATTTAAGATGGATTCGATGATTACTGATTTAGGCTTCAAGTTACAGCATCATTTTTTATTTTATTTTACAGCACCATATTTTATGCAACTTTAAACACAAAACATGATGATAAGTTGACGAAATAACATGTCAGCCTAAGGCATGAGTTATAGCTTGCGACTTATCACTTAATTCTTAATTATAAGCATCAACAGTTAGCAACACCATTCACCAGACTTAATGCCGTATCTTCTAGATTTGTTTCAGCAACCCTTACAAATTCATGGTGATTGTTTTATATACAGGGTGAGTCAAAAGTCCTTAATGCGAAATCTGAAGATGTCCAAGAACTTTTAACTCGCCCTGTATTTTCATTAAGTTATGCTATGATAGAATTACAGTTCATACTTGAAGAGAATAGGGAAAGTAGCAATGGGTGAACTGAATACGCTGATGGCGAGAGATTCCGATATTCGGGCGATCGCTCGTTGAATGTCTCTGTCATCGTAAGAAAACCTCTTTCCAAATGTCAGAAACGATATGATGTTACAAGTCATTGAAGAGAATAACTGAACGAAATTCACTGGTTTTCCATTGAATCTTTTTAGCTCTTCAACTGCCAACTGAAATAAAATAACAAATGTCAAATGAAGAGCACTGTAAACTGTTTAACGGAATTTAAGTGGGTTTTTTTTTATTTCCACAGATTTGGCTTGAAATTATCTATTATGTGGTCTATTTTTGCTTTCATAGCCGATGCCACTAGAGCTTTATTAAAACTTTTAGGAATGTATAGTAGTAATTAACAACACTGAATATTTGTATGTTTGTTTATCATAATTTAGCAATTTTCGATGGATTAATAATGGAAAATACAAAATGAACCAAAACAAGCAGTAATGAAAGTAGACACTGAGCTTTAATAATCGTATAGACTTTGATATGTCATGTTCACTTACCACAATCAACGTACAGATTGTCAAAGATGTTCGCCGGAGTCTCTGTTTCAGGTACAGTTCATGATTCTGATTGTTTGGCCGAATTATGCAACGATTTTTTCGCGTGAGAACGCTTCCTGTACGGCGAAACATTTCAACAACTTGTAATGTAACCGTATAAGCATCTTATTCGGCGGGGAATTGTGAAATATCTCACGATTTTCATCTCAAACGTGTTTCAAACTTAGGCACCTTTTAATATTATTATTATTCGAAGCATCCCATAGGGATAAAACTTGGGTAAAACACCCAAATAAATACAAAATTAAAAACTTTTCTGTAGGTCCATTAAAAAGGGATCCAAAACTTGAGCAGAATGATAATTATTATTTGTCTAACTTCATATGGAAAAGTATTCCAAATTAACATGGCATTGTATGGAAACTTCTATAATTTGAAATAATCCTAGCCAATTCAAAACGGAACAAACGAGAGAACCTCACATTAGGATCGATTACCTGCCATTCAGTAATACAGTATGAAATTTTAGCAATAGATAGCGCTTTACTCGTCATAACATAAATGGGTTCGGCTACCAGTGACATTTGTATCCCAATGCGACGGCTATTGCGTAAGTTGCAGGTTAAACCAACTGTACAGTTCAATGTGCACCACTGTATCGGTTTTTTTTATTGTCACCGTTCGTGTAAGAGCTTCACACAAGCAGAGCGCGACCCTTCATTGAGTTGTAGAAGCTCTGGCTGATGTTGTTGGCTTAGCGGACCTCCAAGATATCTTAAAAGAGGTGCAGCTAATGGAGTGCTGCACCCAACATAAACACCTCACAAGAAGCAAAAACACCTCACCAGAGGCAAAACTTGGCCCACAGCTTTCGTTGGTCGGAAGTTACCATACTCGCTTTGGCCACCTGGGCAGGCACGAGGGTCACCTGGACAGACCGATCAAGGCTTGAGGAAACTGGTCAGATCGAGCCAGGTCTTATCCACCCCTCGATCCTTCATTGAGAGAGTCGTGACGAGCTTCTCATAACCAATTTGAGGAAAATTGCATGTACCCCGAGTTTTTATAAGAAGTGCAATGTCTGGTGCGCGTGACATGTGCGCATAATTATGCAGTGAATTTTAAAATAGTGTTTCGAACCAGCGTTGGTCAAAGAGTAAAGCGACATCTATTGCTAAAATTTCGAACTATATTTTTTCTTATGCCATACCATTTCTCCCCTTCTTCGCGTATATTCAGGTCAAATTTCAGGTCATTCTGACCAGTGGTTCTTTTTTTTTTTACAGCTTTTTGGAAATTGAACTTTTAATTATAATCACCCTATACAATGAGTAGGGTGCGTGTGGTCCAACACAGAAACCAACACTTTTTTCCTGTGTTGTGAGAAGCTTTGCCATACGTGTATTTTGTCCAACGAAAGAAAATCTGGACACATCCAATTTCAATCGTTAAACATTGTTGCAATAAACTAAACAATGTCCAACATTTGAAATTGAAAATTTAATCGGCCATGCCCAGTTTTTCTTTCGTTGGCGGATGTTAAGAAGCAAGGAGTCTGCATTAAATTTCAGCTGAACAAACTGCAGCTGAAGCCTGTTAACAAGTGGAATGGATGAGACAATTTTCGGCAAAGAACGCTCGCCAAATCGCAGCAACATCAAGAGCCTTCTAGCCTCTTGAACGTGCAAGATCACGCTGCAGGCATGACTGTGTGTTTATACTGCTCGGATTAGCAAAAATTCAGATTATTCGGATTCTATGCATTACACCTTAAGTAGATATTGTTTATCAAAAACCTAAAACTAGTACTGGTTTTACGAGTGAGCTTCTACTTCAGTTCAGACGTAACAACTCTGAAAAACAGATGGATAGCGTAGGCCATTTTTTCTAAGAAACACTAATTCATCGTGTAAGAACAGACCGAATTTCACCTTGACCTTGTTCGGACTATCCGTATTAACAGGGGTCCTACGCTAGTTAAAACTGGAGAGGGTAAAGTAAACTGTTTTGGCCAATTCTGTGGCCAGTCATCATTCAGCATAGAATTATCTCCCACCTGGGCTTCTTCCTGAATATTGGTTTCCATTTTGGTCTTTCCAAAGCCAAAATCTCTCATAGTGCTTAACAGAAAACGTCGTTGTTCCTTCCAAACATCTCCTCCCGTCACTAAAAGACCTAGAAAAAAAATCAATCTGGAATAGTACGAATACAGAACTCTAAATATGATTGCCATCTTACGCACTGACTTTTACGATCGCCCCATTCAGCATTGAGGCCTTCGGTGGGTTTGCCAGAGAAACTGTCACCATCATTTACGAGGCTCTCCTTTAGCAGGTCGTAATGATTTAAGATTAAACAAATTCTATCAAGAAAAGAAAAGTAATTGCTAAATACATAGTCTATAAAGGCTAATCTTTTTAATGTTGTTTAAGGATCTTCATTCAGCCAAAACCGCAAATCCAAAATTTAATCTATTATCAAACAAAAAGAGTATGATGATCATTTTTTTTCTACCGCCATACTCTTTTGTTAAAATTTAATTTAAAATACAGTAACTTGGTTTTAGAACCTTCATTTAAATGTTGTTTTATCCTTATTAAGGGAAAAACAACGAGTATCTAGACAGTTGAGTGAATTTAATCTTTGTACCCCGACTATCAATGGCGTTATTCAGACTCACCTTTGACCGAGTCGTACAGAAAAAACGTCTCCATATTTCTTAGTTAATTCGGCAAAATCCTTGTAGGGTTCTTCGCTCAAAAATGGAAGATACCCTAGCAAAGGAATTCCCCAAGGCCCTTTAGGCGTTCCGCTCGAATCTTTCCAAACATAGTAGAAATACACCCCCAAACTAATCACAATCAAGGAGATTATCGTATATTCAGTTCTGTAAAGAATGTTATAAGCTTCCTCCATTTGGATACGTTGCCTTCTAAAGAGAAATTAACATTCAATTTAAAAATAACCGTAAATGATAAAATACGTATTTAATTAGAAAATCAGTAAATAACGAAAGGTCGAACGAAATTTAATTTTCTATTTCTAGGTCTTATTTAAGAAACAAACAGTTTACAATTTTAAAAAGTTTGATATAAATAAAAAAAAAAAAAAAACACTAAAAGAATTTTTTTATAAAGCTTATTATTATTATGGTTGTTGTTGTTGTTGTTATTGTTTTTAATGAATTTGCTTTAACTTGTAGTGAGGCTTTAAATTTTGCAAATAATTAAAATTTTAAAAAATATTGGAAATAGATAGAATAATATTGTGGGTTGGAAAACTTAAGAATACAGTGTGAAAGAAATTCAACTTACAGAAATCAAATGGTATAACCCAAAGGGATAATCGTCTAAACAGGTCAAATAACCTACAGAAATCTGAATGAAATGAATCATGAACTGCAGTAAGTTGTTAAAAATAAAAAAAAAAACAATTTGCCGAGTCAAGGCCTCTTTATCACTTACAGGGAGAAAAAGAGATCCTAGGATATAATGTTTCAAAATAGAAGCTCTGTCGCTTTTGAGCCAAAAAAAATGAATCATAAAATTAATGAATTAATTCCCTCGTTGGTTGTAAAAAAAATTCTAATAGAGATAAATGTTTTTCTTCTTTTGTTTATTTAATTAATAATAATTGTAACAACAACAGGGAATAAGCCCACCAGATAAAGCCCCGTGTTGCCCTCCAACAGGCCAGAGCCCAAACGGGATTGTTGAAAAATACATATAAAAGTAAAATAAAGAGAATCGAGACAAAGAAAGTCGAGTCAATAGAAAGAAAACAAAAATAAATCGAAGCAAATAAAGTCACTAAATTTATCTTAATAAGTTAACAACAAATTTCGAGAATGGACCAACAACTAGATTACATTAGAACAAATAACGAAAAAGATTAATAAATTAGAAATACAAACCAATAATTACCTTTGAAGTACATTAAATAAATTGACCCACTTCTGACAGGTTTAAAAGGAATATCAACCGAGGAGAAACGTAAAACCATTAAAATGAACTAAACTCTGGTATTTCATGAAAAAAAATCTCTAAAGTGTTATCTGTATTTTGTTTATTAAAGACAGATATCATCTTAAAAACTGGATCAATGTTACGAAGATTGGTTCTCCAAAAAATCGTTTGTAGAGAAAAAGAGCGAGATCTTCCGCATCTGGGAACTCTTAATCCAATATGTTCAAGTAGACGAGGAGCGCAAATTCGGCCAGTCAAAATACGATTTTAAAAAGTTCAAAAAGTGACGGATCAAAGTAATTGTCAAAATATTACTAGTATCAGTGTCTCCTAAATAATTTGGTTCGTTAAATTTGTTATATGAAGCATAATCATAGAAGGGAAGTAGTGAAACTCCGTAGTTCCCTATGTTCCACCGCATGATGGCGCCACTGCTGTTTTGGCTCCAAGCTTATTTTCCTGTTAACTTTTATTTACAAAATGATAAAATCTAAAATGAATGACAAGATATCAAAAATAAAATTTAAATTCTGCATTTATTAAACTTTATTGTCTTTTATTATTAATAAATTTAAAACAGAATTATACTCTTAAAAAATAAATAACAGTTCATGTATATTCAGAGAAAGATCAAATATTAAGAGAGCAATTTTGCAAATTTTTTATTTGTTTTACTTTTCACTGCATTACAAACATCTCTCCTCAATTCTCTAGCCAGAAAATAAAAACTAGTCTGGATATAATACAAAATACAGGGTGAACAAAATACAGTCGCTAAACACTTAAATTCTTATGGTCACTCCTTACAGGACGTTAGTCTTTATATTCTTCATAACAACTTGCATAACAAACGAACAAAATAGATGTTGAAATCTGGCTCAAATCAAACAATGTTCAGGTTTGCGCTTTGGTAGAAACCTGGCTTACCAAACACATGGCATCTGATGTATTCTGCCCAGATGGTTTTACCATTTACCGCTCAGACCGTCTTTCTAGAGGTGGCCCGAGGAGGCGGGTTCGACCCCGGCCGAGGACGACGAGGATTTTCTCAGGGGGGGGGGGGGGGGAACCCTGAGATCACGTAAAGCCGTTGGTCCCGTGTAGTCGTTTGCCGGTTGCACGTTAAAGAACCCTTGCGAGGCAAAATTTGCGGCCCCTATAACGCCGTTCTGAAATGACCATGGCAGTTGAAAAGGACGTTAATACCAAATAAACCAAACCAATCTAGAGGTGGAGGTGTCGCCCTGTTGATTAAATGTGAATACAAAGTGCAAATCATACACAAGGACTCACTGGAGGGCCTCGATTACATACTCGTCCAACTTGCCAGTTTTAAACAAAAATTTAGAATTATGGTCATTTATCGTCCAAATTACATTAAAATACAAACCGTTATAGATATTTTGTTAAGATTAGATTTGGGTACTAAAGATATTATTTTGGGCGACTTTAATGTTGATTTCTCCCAGCCTTCCTTGATGCGACAGATGATCTATAATGCCAAGGAAGCTTTGTGTCTAGTTCCTTGTGTTTTTGAGCCGACTCGAATTACTGTAAAAACTAAAACCACTATTGACCAAGTGTTTATACTACCTGAATGGTCCATTTCTACTTTAGACCTTGGTAACCTGCCTATGTGTGACCACAAGACTATACTCATTACTTTACATATGGAAGTGCAAGGTACACCTACTCCCCAAAGTGGACGGCTTAAAGTGGAAAAAAAAAGTGATTATAGCTGAATTAATTGGGCGGCCTTTAAAAATATGATGATGAATCATGACTGGTCTGCATATTATGACAGCCATAACGTAGACGATATTTTATTATATCTACAATCAGAAATTGAATCGCTTCTATTGAAGGCGGGACTAGTAACTAAATACGGGTTGAAACGCCCTAAAACCACGCATTGGTGGACGCAAAAAATTCAAGATTTATGGAAGCAAAGAAAATTAACCTATCAATGTCGCATAAATTCGAAGAATGCGATATCTTTAGAAGCACTTAAGGCCTGTAATAAAAAATACAAATCAGAAATTAGAAAGGCAAAGAGAAAATTTTTAATTGTGGGTACCCAATTTAGACTATGGAGCTTTGTTACGAAAGGTCAGCGAAAAGATAATATAACGTTGGATAGAACAAACGCTAAAACCTACCTAGAATGGATTGACGAACCTTTTAATATCGCCGTCCCACCCCCACTCTCTAGCCCCCTAGAGAGGTTATAGACCGATTGGGAAAGCCTGTTAATCTTTCCCAAGAAGTTTATTGGGCAATTAGGAGAGTGAAATTGAAATTTTGTAGAAACGATGGTATAGTGAATCACCTAGTAATCAAGAATTGGGGTGCGGTAGGCAATTACCTTTTAGCTCATTTAATTAATGAAATTAGTATTCACATTAAGTTTCCAACCAAGTTTAAACAAACTCTGATTAACCCAATATACAAGGGTGGGATCCCGACTGATATGAAAATTTTTAGACCGATCGCTACTCTTCCATCGCTATATAAAATTGCGGAGAAAGTGTTATTCCGGTCGATGATTGAGCATCTTTGGGAGCAATTACCAGAAGACCAGTTTGGGAGCAGACCCTCTACATCAGTACAGGACCTTTTGCTTGCTATTAACATTGAAGCGGTGAATGTTCTGGAGAATAAACAGATCTTCGTGGTCGCCTGTATTGATATCTCTAATGTATCCGTGGTAATGCAATTAAGTCGTTGAAAGAAAAGGTCCTTAATAAGCGCCATGAAGTTATTAGGTACGCCCATGGACTTTAGTTCCACAAACAGTTGTGGGTGCGGTACCGTGTTAAACGCCTTACAAAGGCGGTTCACATACAGCGATTCGCCGTATCTGGCGCATTGGCCCCGATTTTGGTTGCCGGAGCCGGTTCACATTCAGCGACTTCGCGGAGTGAAGCGTTTTCCCTCTCTGCTTTCAGCCTGCGTCCTCCCCATCCCCCACACCTATGCGAACTCTGCTCTGATTGGTTGTTCGATCAGTCGTTCTTCGATCCAGTCTCTGTTGCTTTCTAGACATCGTGTACATATATCGTGATAACATGGCTTTCTTGGCAACGTGTACATGTATATATTATATTTTTTTATTAGGAAAAATGTCAGAAAACGAGACACACGTGCACAGAAAACACGCTATCGGCGAATTTCAATATGGCCGACTTCACTGGCTGAAGTGGGTTAGAAACAGTTGCTAAGGATTCTGGGACTGAAGAGATGCTCACTCGTAGCTGATTGGCTGCGCATTAGGAGCGACTTCTGAAAATTCCAACACGGTTGGAATTCGAAAACCCGCGCCGTTGTCGGCTTTAACCCACTGGCGCGTGTCTGAAAGAACCATGGAGGTAGGAATAAGAAGGTAGGAAATAACGGACCCCAATGGAGACCGTTTGTGCGCATGCGTTTCCTTTGGGTGCAACTAAAACCTGATCTCACTGATCAAAGCATGCAGGCCAGCCAACACCACTATGGAGATTTGGTATGAAATCTCATTGTTTTCTCTCAATGAAATGTAAATTTTTATATATTTTATTGTTTATAAATTTTTATTAAAGATGTGTTTCGCTTGCAGATATATAAATGCATAAAAATTTTTATTCACATTGGAGATTTCATACTAAATCTCCATAGTGGTGTTGGCTGGCCTGCGATCAGGTTTTAGTTGCACCCAAAGGAAACGCATGCGCACAAACGGTCTCCATTGGGGTCCGTTCTTTTAGACACGCGCCAGTCTTTAACCCGCTTTCCGCCACGATTTCGCTGAATGTGAAACGGCTCCGGCAACCAAAATCGGGGCCAATGCGCCAGATACGGCGAATTCGACCTTTTCTTTCAACGACTTAATTGCATTACCACGGATACATATACCATTCAAGCCCCGGCTAAGCGTGGTATTTTACAAGGTTCGTCCATAAGCAATACTCTTTTCGCTACTTTGATTGCGCCCATCTTTTACCTCGACTTAAATTTTAGGATTAGAGCTTTTGTCGACGACATCATACTTACAAAAGCTTATACACGAGTTGACGCAACGAAAATTGATCTAGACTTTGAAAAAGATGTTTTTAACTTACAAACATGGTTTACCCAGACAAAACCTCTGTCCTAAAAATGCAGAAGACCCCTGAAGACACCGCCGCTCCCTTGAAATTACTAGGTATTATTTTTGACAGCCGCCCAAGATTCGTTCAACAATTACATTGCATCATCGCCAAAGCTAACAAACTGAGAGTTTTGGTTCATACTCTGCGGAGAACTTTATCACGAAAAGAGATGGTAACCATATTGAAAACGCAAGTCTTCCCAGGACTTACTTATGCCATATTGATATGGTAACCTCTGAACAATTACTCAAAGTAGCATATAATAATATTATTGGAGCGGCTTTAAATTTAAATCGCGTACAATCAATTACGTTAGCTTGTAACGAAGTGACAATTATGAACTTTATCTCTTTAATTACCTTTATTAAACTAAAAGAGCTCGCAAGAGCGTATTATAATGAAGCACAATACGCCAGGACATCCACCAGTTTTCTTTTAATGCCCCCTCAGATTGTCTCAAGATGGAAAGATGGATTTTTCCCTTACAGTGAGGTATAAACATTATTGTCTGTCAAGCTCCTAACATTGTGGACCATCCGAGACATATATATAAGATGTTATGGAATTGGATTATGCATTTACAGACTGATCATGTATAATGTTTTTAATGTAATACTTTAATTTAAACCCTTTTGAACTTGCTCCTTGGAGAGCGCAATAATAATAATAATAATAATAATAACAACAACAACAAAAAAGAAAGAAAGCAATTAGAGCCCTTTTCTCATGAAATTCAATTCTCTATAATGACATTAAACGTCGCAAAGGCACCATTCTTTCATTACCTTTCCCCCACTCTTCTCTCCCTCCAATTATTCTCTAATTTGTCAAGGGGCTTTCTACAGCTTCTTTGGCTCCCCCCCCCCCTCTCTCTCTAAAGACGTCTTCTAAGCCCCTATTATCACTTTCACTTTTTTTTTTAGTTTTTTTACAGAATCTTACCACGCTGTGTTCATTTCTTTTTAATAAATTAATTATAAATTTAAAGAAACATTTTGTGTACCATAATCATGATATGAGAGTACTATGATTATGCATCTATTTGATTTATTTTTAAAATATACTTACTTTCATTAACAATTTATTTAACTACATAAAGAAAAAATAAATACTATTTGTTCTACAATATCTTTTAAATCAAATAAACGACCCAAACTGTAAAACCGCAGCAGCGCCACAGTTTCACAAAACTCCCGCGGAGACAATTTGGAGTGACTGCACACTTTAATGTTCGGTTGCAAGTTTTTCTACAAATATCTCATCAAAAATTGTAAGCTAAATTTTTTAGTTTACTTTTAACTCTAATAAAGAAATGTATACAACAATTGGTTTCAAATAAGCATTAAATCTTCAGTAATAAAAAAATTATTTTCCTCTATATCAATATATAAGCATAAGGTTGGTTGGTTTGTTAGAATTTTTTTTTTTGGCGTCGACTACTAAGGTCATTTTGCGCCTTTTACACAAGTTATATCTGTATGCAGCCCGGGACAAACACAAACATCCATGCCCACGGCGGGATTCGAACACACAACCAGGTAGACTCGAGAACTAGAACGCCTACGCCGTAGCCCTCTCGGCCACCTGGCCGGCATAAGCATAAGGAAGTTTCACTACTTCCCTTCTATGATTATGCTTCATATAACAAATTTAACGAACCAAATTATTTAGGAGACACTGATACTAGTAATATTTTGACAATTACTTTGATCCGTCACTTTTTGAACTTTTTAAAATCGTATTTTGACTGGCCGAATTTGCGCTCCTCGTCTACTTGAACATATTGGATTAAGAGTTCCCAGATGCGGAAGATCTCGCTCTTTTTCTCTACAAACTATTTTTTGGAGAACCAATCTTCGTAACATTGATCCGGTTTTTAAGATGATATCTATCTTTAATAAACAAAATACAGATAACTCTTTAGAGATTTTTTCATGAAATACCAGAGTTTTGTTCATTTTAATGGTTTTACGTCTCTCCTTCTATGATTATGTATGAAGATATAAAATAAAGTATTTAGTATAAAAATAACCAATCCCGGGTGACCAACCATTGGATATCAGCCACAGAGATCACTCTGCTATGCGATCACGACACTTGAAATTTTTCAGTCGTCTTTTAAAATTCACTAAAGTAGTAGAGAGGTCGGTGCAAGTCTCTTTCTTTTGCCTACATCTTGCAGCAGCCTTCGGTCTCCCTTAATCGTGAAGTAGGTAAATATCCGAATAGGGAAGATAACGTACCCCGTTATTGGTCGTAACAGAGTGTTTGTGCTAAGAAGTCTTGGCATGCCAAGGGAATCTCTTCAACCTTCATTATAAACCATCTACGAGGGTAGCCTAGAAAGTAATGCACCACAATTTTTTTTCTTCAACAATTATTTATTGAGCACAATGAAACTTATACACACGAAAGAATGATGTTTCTTCTACACTCCCTATTTTATCCACATAATCTCCGTCCCATTCTATGGCCTTCCTCCAGCGAGACACAAGGGCGTTCTGTTCACGCAGGCCGGCCAGGTGGCCGAGAGGGCTAGGGCGTAGGGGGTTTTCTAATTCTCGAGTCCGCCTGGCCGTGGGCTCGAATCCCGCCGTGGGCATGGATGTTTGTGTTTGTCCCGGGCTGCGTACAGATGTAACTTGTGTAAAAGGCGCAAAATGGCCATAGTAGTCGACGCCAATTTCTAGAATCCCCCCCGTTCACGCAGCCATGTCTTCACTGTGCGAATCACCTCTTCGTCATCCTCAAAATTCTTCCACGAATGGCATTCTTCAATGGTCCAAACAAGTGAAAGTCTGAGGGCGCTAGGTCAGGGCTGTAGGGTGGTTGGAGTAACACTGTCCAGCCCTGTTTCGTGATGTGTTCCGACGTCCTCAAACTGGTGTGAGGGCGAGCTTTATCGTGTTGAAGCAAACAATCAGCTGGGTTGTTGTGGCCTTCAAGTCGCTGGAAGCGTTTCTTGAGTTTGGTCAATGTGTTCACATATGCTTCAGAATTAATGGTATGACACATCACATCATGAGTATGACACCATCACAGTCCCAAAACACAGTGATTATGACCTTACCAGAAGAAGCAGTTGCTTTGAATTTTTCTTCTGTAAAGAGTGCGCATGACGCCATTCCATCGATTGTCGTTTTGTTTCGGGCTCAAAATGGTACACTCAGGTTTTATCAGCTGTCACAATCCGGGACAAGAAGCCTTCCCTCTCAGCTTCAAAACGTTGCAGCAACTCAGAAGAAATGTTTTTTCTCAGAGCTTTGTGTTCCTCCGCAAGACAGCGCGGAACACATCGTGAACACGTTTTTGTGCAATCAAGAGCACGGATGATTTCACCCACACTTCCTTTGCTCATTGACAGCTCCAGCGCCAACTGACGAGTCGTTCTGCTTCGGTCCTGACGAATGAGTGCATCAGCACGCTGCATCTTGTCAAGTGTGAGAGCCGAGGATGGCCGCCCCGACCGCGGCAAATCTTGGAGCTCCGCCGAACTGTTTTCTGATGGCCTCATTCTCTGTGCCCAGCGACTAACCGTACTTCTGTCGACTGCTGATGCTCCATAAACTGCACATAAACGTTTGTGAATGTTTCCAACCGTTTCTTGCTCCGCAGTGCTTTCATCGATACGCATTATGAATTTAAAGGAAATGTGGCGTTTCTTGAATTGCAAATTGTCGGCGTCATTCATAATATTCATCCTATCTCATATTAGCTGCTCGATGCGAAGATAAAAGTGCTTAACATTAGGTATTTCTCTACACTGCGAAGCGAGTCCGCCATGTTGGCTCGTCGACGGAGTGACCAACGTAATTTCTGAAATTGGAAATCTGAAACTGAAACCTTTTTTTTTTTACTTTTGACGCTTCTGATTGGTCGGAGGAATTCGAGGATTAGCCGCTGGTCATCGAAAGCTGCTATCGGCTGTATGCCATTCCACTTTATAGCAGTCTGTTATAACCTTGAAAATAATTCAGTATTATATAATAGTAATTGGAAAATGGATCTTTGGAGGATTTTTTCACACCATTAATAATTAGATAGAGAAAAATAATAAAGAAAATTCCACGGCCTGGACTCGAACCAGGGACCTTAGGGTTAGCGTCTCGATGCTATAACTCGAGCTGTCCACGATGGCATAGTGGTTATAGCATCGGGACGGTAACTCGAAGGTCCCTGGTTCGAGTCCAGGCCATGGAAGTTTCTTTACTATTTTTCTCTATTTACTTATTATATAATAGTAATAATTGTCATTATGGTGGCTCTATATGACATAATCACGTGAGTGTTAACACTGAGTACATCCAGTCGTACTAAAACATAATCGCTATTTAATAAACTACCAACCTCCAAATCTATCATTTGAAAGTATGCAAAAACAGAACCATGCACCGCCGATTGAAGTGGATCCAAATCAATAGTACAAAAATTCCTCATTTCTGCAAAGAACAGGAAATTTTGTCAGACACATTCGTGCTGCCTCGTACATATAGTTCATTATTAAGCGGAAACATTTTATATAAATCGGAGAAAGCGAGACAAAAAAAAAACGAAAATCGAGACAAATAATGGGAAAGATCTAGAAGTCTGGCCACCTTCGTTCAAGTGCCTATCTAGAAATATTACCCGGGAATAACAGAATATTTATAATTAATAAATTTTTAAAATCGACTTTTGATTAATGATTGCAGAAACATGCCTCCTAAAAAACGGAGTAAATATGCGCCTCCAAGGACCGTGATAAGGAAAGAGCAGCAGCGAATAAATAACTGATCGTCAAAAATTTAGTTTCCTGTTTTTAAAACTACACATATCTTTCGTGTGTACTATTGATCATGCTAAGTTGTCCCGATTTCCCGTTTTCCATTTGCTGTGGTTAAATTTTGGAAAAAAACAATAGGTAAAAAAAAAAATAAAAAAATAAATATAACCTATCCAGTGATTCTCGTGAATTCAATACGCTGCGTGTAATTATAAATAAATTTTAGTGTTAGTGTAAAGTAACTATTTTTCCAGAGAAAAACGTTAAGGTATCAGTGAATAGGAAATCTTTCAAAGTTTATCACAATGAACAATGTAGAGATGCTACCTCGCGTACGGCAAGAATTACACTATTGCCTAATTAACACACAGCTCCCAAATTGAATGCTTTGTGATTCATTATGATGTAGATAAACTTTCCGAGTTTTCTTACGTTACTTTACACATTGTACCAAACACGTAGTTTCATTCATTTAGAATCAATTTCAAATTTAATAAAGTATTTCATGAAATTTCGGCAATCAATTGCTGCATTTTTTGCAATATAAAACAGCAGCTTCCGCTACTTAATTCCGATTGTCAGGTTTATTAATCACTGAACCAGAACTAAAATTAATTTCCTTCACATTTGTACAGAACACTTGGTTACGGGAACCGAACTTTTTATTGTTGCTAAAATGAATGGCAGTGTCAATGTTAAGTAACGAGCAAAAGCCCGAATTTATAAACAAATCACATGGTAATTTCGAATAAAACATAATTAAGTGGCTTTCAATATATTAATAATGGATATAGAACAAAAGAAAGACTATTCAAGCTTAAAATTAGACTGAAAAATTAAATTACTTTCTATTGTTAGCATAATAACACTATTACGAACGAGACGGGAAAAAAATTAACGAGCTATTTTTTTCCCTGGGCAGTTTTTTCCTCGTGAATAATTAGATTTGTCTTAATTAACCGATACGCACCCGACAGATTATAATAGATTGAAAAAAGTCTTTGTGCCTCGAGGGTCGTTCGATTAAGTCCATGCAAAAAAGGAGGCAAAGAATTTTTTTGATACAAACATTCTTTTTTTTTCCCCAACATGCTCTCCTTTTAATCCAACGAGTTTAAGTTTTACAAACTCGTTTTTTGCACGGACTTATCGAACGACCACGTACTTCGAATAACACAAAAATTATAATCGTCATAACATCCGTATCGAATTTTTTCTCTTTATGTAGGAATTGTCGCCCTAACCAAGCTAACACTTTCCTTAATCGCTAACTGTGTTGAGTTTTTGAAAACCGATCTGTGTAATAATTGTTTTTGGGTTAGTCTACAATTTTCCCTGTGAACTTTAAAAAGTTGTTAACAAATGAGAGGAAAAAATTCTACATAACTTATTAACAACATGATACACCTCAATTGTGAAATACATAGTCGGAAAAAATGAAAATGCCTCAAGGCCGATTTTATTTTGGAAAGTAAATTGAAAAGCAATCCGCATTTCGACCAAATCTTGAGAATTTTTCAAATATTGACTGAAAATCTACAAAAGATAAAAATCGCGACTATGCAGATTACATGTTCACTGCACGCACATAGCAGAGTATTAAAAAAAAAAAGGCGTAGCTTGCAACACCATCTTTGTTTAGATGGTGTTGGTTGTTGCAGCGTTGTGAAACCGAACGTTTTCCGAATAGAACTGTTGCAATCAATGGATACGGATGTTGGCTTGAAATTGAAAAAAATTTCAATCTTTGCAGCGGAATTAAGCTAATCTTACAATAATAAAGTTAATACAGGGTGATCCAAAGATCCAAAAGTCAGTTCACCCAAAGATATAAATATAATGAAAACCATTAAACATACCGAAGTCAAATTCTTGAATCAATGCTACACTGACTGAGCTTACAGTACATGTTCAAAATGGCCTCATTTTCCTGCATGCACAAACCTACATATTCTTGGAAACGAGTCGTACCACTGTTAAAGCGGAACGTTATTTGGGTGAACTGACTTTTGGATCAACCTATAGTTCGCAGAGAGTAAACAATGAGATACTAATTGTTAAATTAACTGTCGAATTAGTTGTTGAAAAGATGAAAGTTAAAAATTATATATACAGTTAGAAATTGTATAGATAATTGTTGGAGATAATCAGCGTGACGGTGACGGAGTGACAGACTATTAAGAAAATCCTATGTCTTTCTTTGCAAAACCGTGTCGTGCTATTGTAGACAGGGTGATTCTAAAATGGTGAATCAAAAGTACCTAGCGCTGTTCTGTGGGTCAAAATGAACATAAAGTTCCTCATACAAAATGTCGAAATCACAATCCTTATACCCCTAAACAACCAGCGAAGTTTGTTCAAAGCCCACTGTAGTAATACACTGGGCTTTGGTTTGATAAAACATGAGCAATTGAGTAATCGTACATCGAGTAAGCGATGGTAACGTGAGCGTGCTCATGTCAACAATGCTTAAAGTAACATTTTATTCATTCTTGACTCATCACTACGAATCGCTTATCATATGCAGTTATCTTAGTATTCTTAACGGTCACTGTTACAGCATGTGCAATAGACTTGAAGGGGTCCACGAAAAAGCTTGAAAAGTTGATATAGCAGAGCTAAGACCTTGTTTTGTTGAAAACGGAATTTAATAAAGTTAATTAGTTTTCAAGTTATCGTGCAAAGGCCGAACGGACGGATAAACGTACAGGCCAAAAGTGCAGTCTTATAAGTAACTTTTATAGCTACAGCTTCTAATAAAATGTATGGATAGAAAAAAGCAAAACTTTTAGCCACAACAAACTGCACAGAACAAATGCCAAATAATAATAATAATAATAATAATAATAATAATAATAACAACAATAATAATAAAATTCACTCAAACAAAGTAAAATGGAAAACAATAAGCAATCTTCTTTCGAACTCCCAAATTTCGCACTCCCCCTTCCCAGACCCACAAAACCTCTCTCCTGACATGCTGTCTGAATTCCTTAAAATACTATTGCCCACTCCTCCCCAACCCCAAATCCCCCTTCATTCTTACCCTTTTAACATCCCGACCCCCCTCACTCTCCTTCTATGCTACTCCCTCATCACCTGATGAGGTATCTAAACGAATTATGCAGCTAAAATCTTCATCTTCCCCAACGATATGAAATGAGTAGATCGCTTATGTGGCCGCCATTTTTGGGGCAATTTGAAGGTGGCGAAAAGTGGAACTAATCTCTATTGTTAGTGTAGGCGCCGCAATTTCGGCAACTCTACAGACTTGAGCTCACTGGGCGGAGCTTCACCTATGCCATGACACAGGCACCGCCATCTAGAGAGAAACAGAGAAACGCCATCTTTTAGGTGGCGTTGACACAGGTCGCAGATTACTTAAGTAAAAATATTTGAAATCTTATTAATTTAATAAAGACTCGTTTATCGAGGTTCCCGATAGGAAAATAGTTAACGTTTTTGACTATCATGTGTGTTCGATTTCCCTTTCGGTGACTTTTTTTCTTTTCAAAAATTATTTTATATAATTCTTCAATATTAAATAATATCGAGAATAAATAAATAGTAAATGCAAAGATGTAAAAAGTAAAAATGAAAATATAAAAAAAATTAGTAAATAAAATAAAATAACAAACATAAGTAAGCTTACGTAAAAAGACAATTTATAATTAAAAACTTAATAATGATTTTTTTTTCTTTACTCTATCACAGCTCTCTAATCATGTAGGCTGTGATTCTGCATACTTGGTTGCATTTAAATAATCTTATTCTGTTATTAGTTTCTTCATTTCGTCCAACTTACTTTGTTAATTTTCACACGGATTTTCATTTTCTTTGCATTTTTATAACTTTTAGCACGCCTTTATCTTGTTCATTTTGGGGTTTTTTCCCACCTCTTATTTTACAATTTTAAATACATTCTAATTTTGTGCTCTCTGTAATTATGTTTGTTCTATAATGTTTTCTAATTGTTATTTCATATTTCATAATTGTATATGTACCATCCAGTGGTGCAAAATAACTTGAGATAACTAGTGGTGTCCCGACTCAATAGATTACATAATGTGTATTAATCCCCATTTTTTGCTAGTTTTTTTTTTTTTAATTTTAAATGGTATATTTTATTATTTTTAATTATTATTATGAAAATACACTAGTTTCACGTTTTTCTTTTATTTGTCCAAGAAAATAAATTTTTTTAAGCTTCTGCCAAAAACCCAACCTCGCAATGGAGAGTACCAATGCTTTTTCTTAAGTAATTGAGATATTTTCTTCTAATTATTTTACTTTATGCATTCTAATCTGTAATTATTCTCCTGTCATGACATATGTAGTAAAATATAAAAATCATCTTTATTGAAATCGTTAAAATCGCAAGATCACTTACAAAAAACATCAAGCACATTAAAAACTGTGTTAATCTGCACACAGTATTCAAGAAATACTACGATTGTCCAATTTTGTCCAATGGTAAGCGGAACAAACGTAGTGGAATCATGGCACTCAAATGCCCGAACCTTCTTGATCCCACTTGCTGGGCTGTTTTTTCTTTTCTGTTTCAGAAGACTTTATTTTTCGAAATAATGATAATTTAAAACCAATAAAACCTAATAAACCTGACTCTTCAATTAATCTTGTATTAAATTTATCTTCAGCTTCCATTTTCTGGTTGCGCCATCTCCTATCAATAATGTTAACTTGGACCAAAATTAAAACCAAAATATATTAGGATGAATTGAGATGAAATATCAGATCGTATTTTTGTATTTATTTTAGAAACATATCAGTGTTTTTCCGACGAAGATTCTCTGAAAGCTCTGATTTTCCTATTTTCCTCTTATTTTAGTTATTAGGCAACCGTTTTGAACGTCGGAGTTACTTAAGCTATTTCTACTACGTAGCCTGTAAAAATGACACGTCATAGGTGAAGCCACGCCCACAGAGCCCAAGTCTGTAGAGTTGCCGAAATTGCGTAGGCGCCATTACTGTGGTTGGCAGAACAACATCGCCAGCCAAAGCGCCACTACTATATATCCGCTTTATCGCCAGCTGAGAAAGCACCCCCACTCCACCAACGTCGTGCTTGTAGTCTGAAATTTCTTAAGCGACCTCTCCCAAATTTAGATGCTTTTTAATAAATGCGGTATATAATTTCATAAATACCTCTAAACAATCATTCTGGTATCACTGAAACGACGGTAACATGGTTGAATGTCGACATCTTTTATGTATCAACAACCACGATATAAAAGATGACCAGGATTTTTACATGAGAAAAACATTCTAAGACGCAGAAAGATAAAAACACACCTGGAAAGGTCAGTGGTGAACCTTTAATATATCTAATATTACAATTTAAAGCTGGACAAGAATCGGCATTGAGTTTTACTGTGTTTGTCTACGCAAATTTCAAACGTAAGCATACGATGAAGGCCATTTTTTGCCAACCAAAGCAATGGCCGACAGGCTTTCAAATGGGGACGCGTTGGTGGCGCTGAAAGCAGCTCATGAGCGATCTACTCATTTTATATCGTTGTCTTCCCCTGATCCATTAGGCTTTCGTTCAGACGTCATAATAGCAGTAAATACTAGTATAACACTTCCACTAGCTCATCTATTTAATGTCTCGATTACCACAGGATCCTTTCCTAAATCTCTCAAAACCGCCAAAATTATCCCTATATATAAAAATGGTGATCATAAGGATTATCACAACTACCGCCCAATATCATTCCTTCCGGTCTTCTCTAAAATATTCGAAAAGCTATACTCTCATCGGCTATCCAGTTATATACATAACAATAATCTACTGTCATCGGCACAACACGGTTTTTCTCCTAGACTTAGTATTGACGCGGCCTGTTTTGAGCTAATTGAATACCTAACTCTTCATATGACCAAAAATAACTTTATAGTTTTTCGTTTTTTAGACTATACCAAAGCTTTTGACTCTCTATCCCACCAACTTCGGATCTACAAACTTTCCTCTTTCTTTAATCTTCGTGCCCCCCCCAATAAACTGGCTCACCGATTTTCTTATTAACCGCTCATATTATTTAACTGTCCAAAGTATCTCTTTATCATTACTAGTACGTAATATTGGTGTTTATCCTCTCCCCATTACTATTTAACCTCTTTATCAATGATTTAGCCATATTACTATCCTCGTCAAAATTAATCTTATATGTGGACGATGCAACTTTGTTATTTGTTGATTCTAATACTACCACTCTATTCACCACTATTAACCAAACCTTATTCACTTTAAATCATTGGAACTCAGTTAATTTGCTTGCCCTTAACCTCAACAAAAAAATACATGTTATTCTTTCAGCGCAATAAATCACATGTCCCTACAGAACTGCCCATTTATTATGACTCACACTTGCTATCAGTCACTAATACATTTAAATATTTAGGAATACAGTTAACACATGACCTTTCTTGGCATTTACATACCAATACCTTATTAGCTAAGCTTAGCAAAAGACAAGGACTGATTTCACATTTGCATTTTCTTCCACCCTATATCTTAATCCTTCTTTATAACTCCCTAATACACTTGGTCATCTGCTATGGTATCCAATTCTGGGGCTCCACTACTAACGCAAATCTCCTACGTATATTCCGTCTACAAAAATGGTTCCTAAGAACCCTGCTTAACATCAGATTACCCAATTCAGTTTCACAACATTTCAGTCGCTTAGGTATCTTAACTATCTACCAAATTTATATAATTCAACTTTGCTCATTCGTCTACAAGGTTAATAATCATCATCTAATCCTTTCTTCACCTCTTGTAATAGCTCTCCAGCATAACTTGCACCCCTATTCTACCCGACAATCAAACTTATTCAAACTCCCCTTTACTAAAAGTAATTACCAGCGCCGCTGCGTCTCATATGCAGGCACTAAATGGTGGAATAATTTGCCGGAACCTATTCGCTCAGCCCCTACAAGTTCATCATTCAGGAAATTATTGAAAAATTCCCTTTTAACTAACAATCTATCTACTAACAATCTATCTATTCTCCCTTCTAATTTACATTTTCTCTCTAGTTTAACTTTTTTTCTAACAATTCTTTACATTTCAAATTATTTTTATAGCTTTTTGAATTTAACTCGACTTTTTAATTAAATACATCAATGTCAATAATGTAACAATAATATTCGAGCTTTCTATTTATATTGTAATCGAAATCATATAAGTATAAATTAGTATTCCCTCCGGAGACCACACACGTCGGCCTGTTGGCCATACAGGCTCCGGATCGGGCTCAATGTAAAAATTCTTCTTCTTCTTCTTAAATAATAATAATAATAATAATAATAATAATAATAATAATAATAATAATGTGACAACAGCAGGGAATATCCCACCAGATAAACCGGAGGAAAAAACCCCAAGTTGCCCCCCCAACAGGCCAAATGCCCAAAACGGGGTTAATGAAAAAACATATAAAAGGAACAAACTATAGAAAAAATAAGAAATAATAAAAGATTACTAAAAGAAAAAATTAATAAGAACAACAAAAGAGGCATCAAAAAGGAAATCATGAATATGAAACAAAGGACGAAAAAACAAAAAAAAGACTACCACAAGACAAGGACGAACAAGAATAAAAGTAAAGCAGCAAAAAAGGAAAAATAAAAACAACAGGAAGACCCCCGCAAAAAACCCAAAACTCAAAGTTAAGAAAAAATCGAAAAATGTATAAGGATAGATATAGTCAAATCAATAATATCAAAATAAGATAAATAATTATTGATAAGTTTACAAATTGGATTAATATGAACAAGATTAGATCTAAATTTTAGCGCAGCTTTTAATCTAAAGCCATTTCTAGTCTTTTTTAAATTATGAAAATTAAAAAAATTAAAAAGAGAATGAATGTTTAACCTCTCAAGAAAAATATTATTTAAAAGATTAAGAAAGTTTCTAGTTAAAATAATGTTAATATTAAAAATGTCCTGATTAGGAAAAAAGCTATTTTGACACTTAAAACGCTTACATAAAAAACGATAAAAATTAAAAAATTTACGTTATAGAAAAGCAAGAGCCTGCTTATTGCCCCCGAACCAAATCCAAGCACAATACAACAATTTGGGGACAACAAGTGCTTTGTACAAGAGAATAAAAGTGTTACCATCAGCAAAATAATACGTTAACAGTTTTAAAAGACCAAGCCGGCGGGAAATGTCTAAGTTAAGATCCTGGAAATGTTTAATAAATGAACAGTTTTCAGAAAACAAAACTCCAAGGTCTTTAATAACATTCTTTCTAACAAGAACACTAGGTCCCAAATAATAATCAAAAAGAAACGGTGCAGTTTTTTGATTAAACGAGACTACAAAAGATTTTTGAGCATTAAGCTCTAAACCATTATTTGTCGCCCAACGAAACACCAGAGAGAGACCATTTCGAACTTCCTCACAGCAGGACCAATTAGAAATCGAATGATATAGTTTAATATCATATGCATACATAAATACTTTGATAGGTAAATATGGTAAATCGGCTATAAAAATATTAAACAGTAGCGGTCCCAGAGGAGAACCCTGAGAAACGCCACTGTTAATCGGGTAGACAGGTAATTTAGGATCTTGACTGCGAATTTTAAAGTACCTCCCAGTTAACATGGATGAAAACCAATCAATAACTGGCTTCGACAGACCAATAACACGTAATTTACGCAAAAGTAGATGAAAATTGACCTTGTCGAAAGCTTTGGTAAAGTCCAGGTAGATAGAATCAACCTGGTGTCGAGCATCCACCTGGACAGTAACATAATGAAGGAAAGTAGCCAGGTTTGACTGAGTGGAACGCTTAGGTCGGAAGCCATGTTGAAATCCCGATAAGTAAGGATCTACATGTAGTGCCAGTTGCATGGATATAAGAGTTTCAAGCAGCTTGGCCGGATACGAAATCAGTAATAATAATAATAATGTAACAACAAAGGGGGAAGAGCCCACCAGAAAAACAGGAGGGTCGAACCCAGTGTTGTCCCTCAACAGGCCTAAGCCCAAAACGGGGTTAATGAACAAACAAGTAAAAGAAAATTAAGTTAACTGAATAAAACAAGGACAAAAATAAATCAAGAATAATAGAATAAAATAAAAACAATTTCTAAAACGTAAAAAACGATAACCATAAAAAAAAACAGAATAAAGTTACAAGTTGACAAAAAAAAAATAATAATAATAAGCAAAGAAAACGAAACAATAATAAATAAATAAAAAAATCACGAATCATTCAAATTTACAAATAGAATCATTAAAAAAACTCAATATCAATTTAACTCAAATGAATTCATTGAGCGCTCTAACGTTTTAATTTTGTTTTTTGTTTTTGTTTTTTTAATCACAAAAAAAATCTTATGTAAAGAAAAGTTGTTTTTCTCTAACTTTTACTGCATTTCTTTTAATATTTAAAAACAAAGTTGTTTCTAAAGTTTTTTTTTCAATGTACTTTATTTATAATCCTGACATGATCCATTCAAGGCTGAAAAATAAACACTTTTGCTGCCATGAATACAGAAGTTAGCCAAAGTGACAAGAGCAATGGCGAGTACTTTTTGGAAACGTAGGAAACATCTTTTATTTGGCCATGTTCTCGAATAGATGGGACAATGCTTTATCCGAATCTGAAGTCAAAATCAAAAATTCGAAAAAAATTGGGACAGAATCCTGGATTTCGCGAACACAGTAACGATGCCTTTAATTAACATTAACAGTACCACGCATTCTCAACTGGTTTTTCATTGGCAAACTTATTCTATTGTTCGATTCCTTTATAACGCAATTTTATTAATGACAATAAAACAATGGCGGTAAAGCTGTAAATAAGACCAACAAAAGATGAACTGCGCGTTTCCAATTAAATTTCCAAATTTCTATTGTTAGGCATGTTAATTTTCCTAATTTTACAATAATGTTTAACAATTGAAGTCGGAAATTTAACTGGACGCTCTCAGTTCATCCTTCATTGGATAGAGCGTTGAAATATTGGCAGAATAATAAAAGGAATACAAACAAACAAATACACAAAGGTGAATTTTTTTTCAGCAAGGCTTTGCATTTTGATAGAACTTTTTATTCAGTACTAGCTGGGGTGCCCGGCGTTGCCCGGGCTTCGGGTAGAGTGAAGAATGTTAATTTGTTTCACTTAAACACCTGCAATTGTTTCGTGTATATAAAAAAGACTGTTATGGTTTCTGGTGCTGGGACTCGAACCCCAGACCTCTCAAACTTTATTTACAGTTTTATTCCGATCTTGATGAAATTTTGCACACTTGATCTTCAAAGCATGAGGAAGGTCACTGTCTACCTCAGAATTCGAAAAAATAATAATTATCGATAATAAATCGATATTCATGATAAATCCCTAGGAATTGGAAAAGAATTGCAGGAATTTAGCTTATATGAACTTTCCAGCAGATTTGGATGCATTCTGAAGTGTTAATATTGTGGAAATTGAAGATTTTATGACGAACGAAACTTTTTATCAGGATCTGGTTTTCTTCTGTGGCAAGGGTGGGCGATTTTAGCGAAAGGTGTGGCGATTTCGACTTTGGCATATTTTTATATCTTTTCTTACTAATAATGAAAATTAATTCTTATTATGATGAACATTAGAAAAAAAACTCTAAGCATTATTTTGCGATATTAGATACCTGTTGCGAATTGTAACGTAGGTAGTGTGGCGAATTGAAGATTTCATTCACCAAACAATTGGAAATTTAAAAATATTTCCCCCTCCCCCTCTATAGCCTCTACATTAGTGGTGCCCAACCCACAGGCCGGATGTGGCCCAGGTTTGGTTTGGTTTGATTTGTTTGGTATTAACGTCCCTTTCAACTACTATGGTGATATCAGGACGGCGTTATAAGGGCCGCAAATTTTGCCTCGTAAGGATTCTTTAACGTGCAGCCGGCAAACGACTACACGGGACCAACTGTTTTACTTCCCTTCCGAAGGAAGTGCGTGATCTCAGGAATTCCCCCTGAAAAATCCTCGTCGTCCTCGGCTGGGATCGAACCCGCGTACTCGGGCATCAGAGGTGATCATGCAACCACTGAGCCACCGAGGCCGATGCATGTGGCCCAGGAGCAATGAGTGCGCCCAACATTAAATTATAAACCCACTTCATAAAGTAATTTTTTACAAAAAAAATTCCACTGTGAATGATGCAACAAATTGAATTGTTTTTTTTTGCTCCTCAAGGTATTAGTGTCGTTTTTTATATGTGGCCCGAGATGCACGCCAGCCATCTTAAGAAGAACACTCAAAGTCAACTGAATCGACACTAGATTGAATTTCTAGTTCCTTACAGTTCCCAAGTAATCCACTCGCTGATTTGACTTTGAGTGTTCTTAGGATGACTGAAGTGTAATTTTTCTCTTTTCATCGTGGCTCAGGGATACTAAAAGGTTGGATATCGTTGCTCCACAGCGTAAATCTTGATAACAAAATTAACTCGAGTTTGATACGTGATAACATTTGCATGAATGAAGACTTGTTGCAAAATCAACACAAGAAGCACTATTAATCTTCTGTAATAGTTTATTTATCAGGAAAAAGTAATTATACACAGACAATAGAAAAGAGTTTTTATTTTCTTTATTTTTAACGAACTCTCTCCCTCATTATTAAGAAGATTCGAGAAGGCGATGAGTTCATCTTTGTTTGTTTGTTTGTATTCCTTTTCAGCATAAGAATCAGACAAACAGGGTGGCACTTACGATTAACATGTGTTGATTTTTTTCTCATCTTAGGACATTTGTGTAAGTAACAGAAGAAGAGCAAACTCTTCAACATATATGCTGTAACTTTAAATTAATTAATGTATTTGACAAAGTATATTATTACTTTTTCCGGCTTAATGAAGTCCCAGTAATTTTAACATCGCTTCTTACCAACTAATACTATGAAATAAAAACATTCGCATTATTTTATTGTCCTAAATGCTAATCATATTGGTTTAATTAAATATGTGATGCTAGGGACGTAATGGAAGCTAATTCCTAATTAAACTAGTTGGGTTTTTTTTGTTTTTTTTCGTAATAATTATTTTCTTTTATGGCAATAGTACTTGTGCATCCATTTTAACATTAAACTCCATTACTCAAAACAATTAGTAATTTAGTCATTCATATCCGAGAAACCGGTTATGGATCTAATTTATATGTGTTCGTTTATTACCTTAATCCACCCAGTCCCACGTAAATATTATTTCTAGTCTCATTATTGTTCTCTTTAAACATACGTATGCGTATGTTGATCGCGCTGGACATTTTTATCTATTTCCTTTATTAAAATGGGTCTATTTGTCGATAACTATTCTTTACACTTGTAACGAAAAACCATTTGATGATGATTGATTTCTCGCTGCTCCCTGGTTCCTTCCGTTTTTACATGTAAAAGCATTGTGTTTTTGGGCATGCGTCTGCCTTTCTATATTATCAACATACTCTTGAACACTTCTGAATACGACATTTGTTGTTTTAAAGTATCCGATATTAAAGTATTTTCCTTAAACTCTATTTTGGCCTTAGTAATCGAATCTTTGAATAATTTAGCTGCATCTATTTTCACTTCTATTTTATTGATGCACAGAATCTTAATAGACGGCTATGACCTAAAATGTTAAGTTTTATATTTTGTAGTTCGTTAAGGTTCATCTTAATTGTTCATTACGAACAAGCACAGAGATTCATGAAAAATTCTTTCGATTAGATTTTTTTTTTTAGTTAAACAAGAAACTCATTCGATATGTATAGACGCAGAAACAGTGATGATGAATTATGCATTAACGACATTAAATCTGAATATCCGACCAAGAATTTAATCACGATGGAATTTCATAGCATCTCCTACAGCATATCCTGGAAAAAAAAGACAGGTAAAATAGGCGAATAAGACCTTCTAAATAACTTGATGTTAATTATACACTCAGCGGCCAATTTATTATGACCAGAGTCCATTTTATGCAAATAATGGTACAAAATAGTGCCATTGTCGCTAGATGCCGATATATTGAGAGGTTCCTCGCAGCAGAGAGAAGAATTGCCAGACTTGTTCAGTCCCACACTATGCATGTTACAGCTGATATTAATATGGACCAATTCCAATGATCTCTCAACTTATTGTTCAGAGTATATAATACGGAAGCAGATGACTTGTCTGTAAGCCTTCGCGTCAGCGAAGAAAGTACGTCTCCAGTTTGCACAGGAGCACAAGAATTGGACAGAAAATTAGAGGAATAGAGTAATGTGGTCCGGCGAATCATGTTTTGAAGTATATGGTGCAGATGTCAGAGCGCGGATATGGAGAAAACAGCACGAAAGCACGGTCTTTACGTGCATTGTCACAAACTGGATAGAACTTCAAATATCAAATTCTAAAAATAAACTGTGTACAAGTTATGTCCGTAAACACGGCGGTAGTTTTCTGCCTTGATTCTAAAAACGATCTTACGCAGCAGACGGAAGCCACTTTGTAAACCTCTTTCTTTTGTTAAATAATTAAAAATAGTAACTCCTTTTAATTAAAAAAAAATAGAAAAATTAAAATAAATCTTAAAAACAATTGATAATGAAAGTCACCCAATGTGGAGAAATGCAATTTATGAAGTGGACGGAAACACAGATGAATCGAAGGTCTTGTGGAGAGTATTATGTAGATCTGGATGAAGCAGACGAAACACAGGAAGGTCTTGGGAGAAGAAGGACTATGATAAAAGTCCGATGATCAGGAATGTTGATAACAATTTTAATAGGAATTGAAACAATAAAAGACGTTTTCGGGATATTTTATCTCATCTTCATCCAGATCTACATAATACGCTCCACAAGACCTTCGATTCATCTGGGTTTCCTTCCACTTCATAAATTGCATTTCTCCACATTGGCGAAAGTGTAAATCCACCTATGTGGGTGCATTTCGGTGAAAATCATGAACGTTTCGCAAAAAGTGAGCACAAAAGTGTAAATCCACCCATGTGGGTGCATTTCGGTGAAAATCATCAACGTTTCACAAAAAGTGTGCACGAAAGTGTAAATCCACCTATGTGGGCGACTTTCATTATCAATTGTTTTTAAGATTTATTTTATTTTTTCTATTTTTTTTAATCAAAAGGAGTTACTATTTTTAATTATTTATTCAATATTACAACTCCTACTCTTTCTTTGGTGTTATTTTAGTTTCCACAATTTTGGCTATTACTCTTGTAGGGAATTTCAGGATATCTGTTATTAAATAAATGTGTTATCAAACGGCAAACCACAGTAAAGCATTGGCAATGTTCTCCTATAAAACTTCAATCGTACTGGATTTGTTGCCGTACACCATTTCTTTTGGATGTCAACACAAAAAGAAACCTGGTTCGAAACATCGGGTGATCAATTTTTGGAATTGATACAGTCCTGGATTAAAAAAAAAACCATGGTCTCCATGACTTGTGACATGACACCCTATCATGACGAAATAGCCATCTGTCAGTTCCACATCATCATTAAAACACACCGCTACTGCTGCCGCATAGTAGGAAATTCCAGCACCTCCTGTTATGTTTTGTGGTATGAAAGTTTTATTAATACAGGTGTATTGGTCTAATAGTTTAGGAGAAACTAACAAAATTGAAGGTTCGGTTTTATAAGAATCACCCTGTAAAAGTACACGAATTTTCATTTTAAAATTTAATGCAATCATTTTTTCGCTCAAATATTCTTTTTTTTTCTTCTCCTAGATCGTAAATTTCTGCTTAATAATGTATCGGGTGAAATTAAATCTGGGCAACTGACAGCAATCATTGGTCCTTCAGGTGCAGGGAAAACAACACTGATGAACATACTTTCAGGACACAAGTGAGTAAATATTTGTTCAATTTATGTACAATATCCTTAGAACATTTATTTTATAAAATGTTAGCCTATAATCCTGTAAGTATGATTTGAGCAAGACTCAATGTCTACTCCGTTGAAATTTATACTAATGCTTAGCTAATATTTGATAAAATGATATTGCCCAACATCTTTCCATATGAATGTCATTTTTTTTTTAAATATGGTATTATTACACAAGTTTTATTAAATGATAATTTTTAAAACCCAATAAAGGATTTTTAACTGTTCTTTGAGATAAACCAGCTTCTATATCCAGTTTATATAATTTTAGGAGTTTTGGTACTTATGGGAGGACATCCATTACCGGATCCGTACTTATAAACGGAAAATATCGAAACTCGTTGAAATTTCGAAGAATATGTTCTTACGTTCTACAGAACTGTATGTTTTTCGTTCATTTCTCCGTAATTGAAACGGTTACGTTTGCAGCAAATTGCAAATTGTCCGAAAAACTTTCCTCAGAATGCAAACAGCAGAAGGTAAACTGTAAAAATAAGCAACTTATAAACAATGGGCAACTCGTAAGGAAGGGGAAAAAAAAATTAACTATTCTTCTAATAGATAAACGACGTATTAGAAGCTTTAAATCTAACTGGCAGTCGAGATACCAAAGTACAAAACTTATCTGGAGGAGAGCGTAAGCGTCTATCAATAGCCATAGAACTTGTTAGTAACCCACCTGTCTTGTTTCTCGACGAACCAACAAGGTAAAAGAAAATAATGAAAATTTATATGTTTGTCCATATTTAACATTTTTTCTTGGTTTATATCCTCTTGTGCTAATGCTTTGATGCCTTTGTTTAATTTTTCCTTATCCACGAGCAAGTAAATAACATTACTTCAATAGTATTTGAAATAAGTCTTATTAATTTACGACATTTATTTTTAATTTAAAAAAAAAACAAGTGGTCTTGATAGTTCCTCCTGCAATGCCTACATTTCACTCTTGAAGTCTCTGGCAAACCAAAGTCGTATAATTGTCTGTTCCATGCATCATCCTAGTTCGAAAGTATTTGAAGCATTCGACGAGGTGAGTCAAAATGTAGTGTTATTATACAAAGTATTTAATTTTCAGGAGGCCCCAAGTTATCATTTACTACATAGAACAATACCTCTACAATTGACGACATCAGTCATATTCTACGTTTTGAGACGTTCGCAAACAGCGTCAGGAGATGACCACTTCCAGCACAAGTTATGATGCGATACGTTGGACAGCTCTCAAAGTATGTACTGTCGCAATTACGTTTGTTTAGTTTGTATATGAGGTCTGTAGTAAACGATGACTCGGGACCTTTTAGAAGTGAAGAGGCAAATAAAGATACAATCTTTACGTCCCATACAAAAATGACGAAAATAAATATTCACGAAACTGTTTCTAGCTCTTCGTGATGGCAAAAGGGCAATGCGCTTACAGAGGGCCTACAAAGGATGTGGTCTCCTTTATGTCGTCGTTGAATTTTTATTGTCCCGAATATTACAATCCTGCGGATTTTCGTAAGTAACTGCCATGAAAAGGAACATCGTTATTTGTTTGAAAATTATCTACTGTCATTTTTTAAATTTCAGTTTTAGAAAAAGTAACGGAAAAAGGAGGCTCTAGCATTTCAATTTTAGTAGCAAAGACTAATAAAAACGAAAAAGAAACCAAGAATTCTGAAAATAGAAATTTCAATACAAATTATACGTTTAAAGTTGAAAACGAAAATGGTTTCTCTGCAGTAAGCTTGATTGAAGAAATATTACTGAATGTGTACTGTTTAAGTTTTTGTTCAAAACTACAGATGGAATTTTTATATATTTTTTTTTTCTTATAGGCTCTCAAGAACTTCTTTGCTAGGGATTATTACCCTACTAGTATATTGACCCAATTCCGAATATTATTTTCCAGAGAAATGAAATCCGCCTTTAGAAATAAAGTAAGCTCGATTTTAACATTAGTGCTTTAGAGATAGCTTGTTATCTTAAGAAAAAACAAATTATATTATCGTTGAGAAGAGTTCTTAAGTTCTTAATGAGTATCGTAGTTGCTAAAGCCAGGATTAAATGGCGAAACTTGTTGGAAATTCTATTCTCTTTCCATTCTGTTCATTTACAAATTGCATGTAACCAATCTTACAAGCTCATTCATCAATTCCTGTCCATCAGTTTTTGGCGATAAAATACGTGACAGTCATTGAACACCGTCCGTATCGCCTGACCTGACTCCCAAATACTGTGATTTTGCCTATGGTGCGGGACTTTTCGGACGCCTTGTAGTAGCGGTGGCTACTGCGAAGAGCAAAGCTTTAATCTGGACAATATCAAGTATAATGAATGGTCGTTTAATAGCAGCTCTCTTCCCCAAGCTTAAATCTGCGTTAAAAAGAGAGCATTTTGGAGATGTAGAATCGTATATCATGTCCACACTGACGGTATGATAGACTACTAACTTCCAAATCTATCACTGGACATTGAGTGAAAAAACTTTAATCGGACACAATCTCGCCAATTTGTTGATCGATAAGTATGCACAACTTATTGATCAGTGAGTTGTATCAATCTTACGCTATTAAGTGAAGACATTTTATAGAACGCGAGACAGAAAACCGAAAATCAGGACAAAGGGAGGAAAATCGACAAGTCTGGTCAGTTGACTTATCTTCTTGGTAGCCCCTCCTGTTGGAATTTGTTTATTCCCTCTGCAATTCTCATACGCCATTTTATGTCTTTTTATTGAAGGGTTAATAATGATATTATAAAACATATGCATATACATATTCTAATAGTAGGCCTATTTTAAATTTTCTATTTCTCGTGAAAATGAATTTATCGATTTAAAAAAATCTTCGAAATTCGTTGATTCGTTTTAAAATTACTGTACTTGGGGGTATTTGCTATCTAGAAATGACTCTTCTTTCAATAAGTTTATCTGCAGTGGCGGAGCGTGAATTTCGGATAAGTGCACTCACATAATCCGGCTTATACCAAAACTAACGTTATCACAATTATACACCCCTGAATGGAGCAAGTAGTGAGATCTGATCCTTGTTGTGACTTCTCCTTCACAGTTATAGATCTTTTTGTCCATTACCTGCTCTGAAAGTATAAATAAACATAATCAGCTGATCAATTGGACTAGCTTATATGCCAAAAAAAAAAGTTACAAAATAATAGCAATGCTCAAATAAATTATAAAAATATTTAAATGACGAACGTCCGCTTTCATCATAGGAAATTACATCGTAGGAAATTTTGCTCATTTTGCTCTGGGACTGGGGGTTGTTTTGCCCATTTTTACGAATTCGCTAGTTCAGCTTTCGAGAAAGGTAAAAATAATGCTGCCGTGTTGCGTTATTTCTGCAGATTCTAAAATAAATATCATACTATTGTTCATCATAAACGCCTTTGCTTTAATTCTTTTGCATACCAGGATTTGATTTTATTTTGAAACACCCCTGAATGGAGCAAGTAGTCTTTTTGAAGTGGATATCTGCATTGCATTCAAACTATTGTGCGATTGGAAATTTGAAGACCCTATACTTAAGCTTACTTTATTTTTCATATTTCATTTATTTGAAGAGACTTTTAATTTATTCCCATTGTAGAGTGTGCGTAGGTAGGATGTCGACGAGGATGTGTGTAACTCAACCAACAGACCTCCTCGACATCCTACCAACGAATCTGCTGCAACCAGCGGGACCATGCCACGCGTAACCCGAGTTCATTTTCAAATGGATCCCATCTTCAAAGACGCCGAATAAAAATCCTTTGTACAAAGACGCCGATACATTCCTGTGACGTAAATTTCATAATTAAACGTTGATAACTTGTTGAAATATTCGCATTTTCTTGGGTCTACTGCCAAAAGAATCACCCTGTGATCAAATCATGTTGATTGATTTGCGCATGTAAATTAGAAGTAGACTTCAGTGGACTCTACTTAACAAAATAAGACTTTGTTGTGTAGTTTCCATATGAAAATTTCAAGCTCAATAGCTTTGTGAAAATATTATTAGCTTCTTCAAATAAACGAAGAAGAGGCGACGAAATGGTCGCGCTGAAACCTTCGTGGATCGGCGTTTTAACCAATGTCATTATTACAAATGAAAGAAATAGTTTTAAGTTTCTATATACTTTACGAGTAATATCCAATTCTCTGCTCCTTACTTATCTTTTGAAGAGGTGCGTATACATGGTGGTCCATTTAAGTGTAGACATGGAAATATCTCGAAAACTTAACATTGTATGATAAAATGTCCAAAATCAAAAGTGAATTACTTTGCGGCGGGAAATTCATTAGCCAAAAAATTAGCCCTCTCCCCCCCCCCCCTTTAAAATCTTAAATAG
>JAHWFO010023317.1:0-21478 GCA_023313115.1 Rhysida immarginata
GGTGTCGTCGTGCTGGGTCTTCCTGAGCCTGGTCTTCGGTGTGCCCTGTTCTCTTCGCTCCACTGCCTCCATGCACGCATAATTGTCGTTGCATTACGTCCTACACGAGCAGCAATGTTACGATACGACCATCCCGCTTCACGCAGACCAATTATGCGTCCTCTTTCAAAGTCTGTCAGCTGTTGATATGGTACCCTTCGTCGTCGTCGAGGCATGGTGTTCTTTCAAGCAATTACTCTGAAAATCTAATCATTTATACTCTGACCCATTGTATGCAAATATTGCAAATTGCATATGGATTAGACCATTCCATCAGGGTGTTGCGATTTTTATAAACAGTAGTATATTATGTACGTTCATTTGGGGGTTGTTAATGTTTCAGTGTTACAAAGGTTAAAATGTTGTAATTTTAGCGAACTTGTATTTTGTAAGATGCTAATTCTTGTTTTCTCTTTTTTTTCCAAATAGATTCTGATAAAATACATGTACAAATGCCAATAAAATCTTGACGAGAAAGCTGTTGTAATTTTTGTATACGTAAAGTAAAATAAGTTTTCGATGGCACAGATTCAAGAAATTACAAATAATCCCAAGCATTTCTTGCAAGTTATAAATTTTTCAGACTTATATAGAAATATAACCACACAGGTAGTAAACAATGTTTCTATTCATGAAATCAGTATCAAAACAGCGAGGCATTTTTTAAATTAAAAACAACTTTGTTGGACAACTTGGACATTGTAGACAATTTTAGATTGAAGACATGTATATCCCATGCTCACCTATGACGTTATATTCGGAGTTAGGCAAATTAAATAGGAATCTTGGTAATCTTTCTTCTTCTACTTCAACCCGGAATATTGGGGTACCACAAGGTTCCATACTACCTCCCATCTTATTCAACTTATTCATAAACGATCTCCCCTTAGAACTTAATCCTCTTTCTACGACCCTTTACGCTGATGAAGCCACACTTTTATATGCTGATCACTCCCTCTCATCGATTCAACATACATTTAATTTAGTACTACAGAAACTGTTCTGCTGGAACTCACGAAATCATCTGCATTTAAATATTGAGAAAACTACCTATATAATATTTCATCAACGCAATAAAAAATTTGACTTGTGCAACTTCTCTTTGGTATACAACACAGTTGAAGTTAAACCTACTAATACTTACCGATTCTTAGGGATTCATCTTACTCATAATCTTTCATGGGACACTCATGTTAATGCTCTCTCTACGACATTAAATCAACGCCTAGGCCTTTTCTCACGACTTCACTTTTTGCCCAAAAATATCCTTCTTCTACTTTACTTTGCTCTAATTACGGTCTTCAGTTTTGGGGTTCAACCACTTCAACAAACCTAATGCGTTTATACCGAATTCAGAAGTGGTTCGTTAGAATTCTTTTTAAATTAAAAAAATCAGAACCAGTTTCCCACCTTTTTCTGGCCGCAGGGATTCTTTCTGTTTTTCAACTATACTTTTTCCATTTAGCTACATTTATTTACAAAGCTTTAAATAACATCCTGAACATCTCACTCCCTAATGGTTTATTCCTTCCTAAACCATCTGGGCCTTATAACCTGCGTTAAACCACAAATCCAGCTCCTTTGATTAAATACATATCAACTAAAAAGCGTTGCTACAGCTGGAAGCAAACTCTGATTTAGCCTGCCCCCTGCAATACGTACAGCTTCCTCCCTTGACATTTTTAAGTCCAGACTAAAATAGTATTTTTCTAACTCTTCCCCCTAACCCTGTAAACCCAGCATTTCGTTTTCCAACTGTATTTATTTTTTTATGTAATTATATATTTTTTTATTTTGCATTACTTCATTATACGTTCTTCCGGCCAGGGACCTAACTTGTCGGCCTTCAGCCATACTGGCCCTGGTTGGATATTGTATATTACACTTTAATAAATAAATAAAATAAAATAAAAATAAAAAATAAAAATAAAATGAAAATTATTGGAATTTTAAATCGTGCGTTTCCAGCATTAGCGATTATCAGTGAAACCTTTCGCACGAGCGACTTCGATCGCAGCGCCGCAGCTTCAGCAAAAATCCGCCTGACAACATGGGCGGCACTTAACCGAGTTGGGGTCTTACTTTAGAGTGGGGGCTATTACTTTTCAAAAAACTTTCTAAATTCTAAACTGAAAGCATAGTTACGTTGTCTGATCCTTCTATAATAGAATTGGCCGGCTTTTAATGAATAATAACCATTAACTGTAACCAAAATCAATGAAATGTGCGACCATGCCGAAACAGGAGGGGGTGTGGCCAGCTCGGGAGCTTTTGTACTTTCTTTTCTATTACTATGGGAGAGTCAGATGAAGATGGTAGGGGCGAAACATCCTTACCGGCCATTTCGAAATGAAGGCTCTCTCTTTAGGTGGCAGTCAGAGAAAGGGGTTGAGTTGTCAGTGATAGAAAGGAGGAAAGTAAGATGATATGCAAGTTCAAGGTCAAAAAGCAGTGAGGGAGAGAAAGGGAGCAGCCAAAAGAAGCGAATGCGGGGAGTGAAAATGAAACTATTAAAAGCGCGTCTAAAAGAGTTGCAAATAATGTTAATTGAAACCAACGAGGGTGAATATGAAATGGGTAATCGTGACAACCGTATTACGGTTGTATGGGTTAATTTTATTATAATAATTATTATGGAAATTGTATGGAACTATTTGATTATCAAATTGAGGATATTTACTAATGGGTGGGGGAAGGGCTATACAAAAACAAAGTTAGGCGGGGGGGGGAGAAGAACTAGTAGGGTGGGTGTTATAGAAACTCTGATAGAAGTTCAAGAAAGTACAAAATTAATAAGAAGAGAAAAAGACTGAAGCAATAGTACCAGGTTGCCACTTGTCCTAGGCCTTGTCTCACGTAAGGAAAAAGCAACGTTGGTCACTCGGCATGGGGCGGGATAGGGAGGGGTAAGACTGGGGCAACTGGGTCGGTTAGGGAACGTTTGGGGACACGTGTGTTCCCGTTGACAGCAGTTCCATTTTGGATTTCAACAATCAGTGTTATTTCGTTTGCTGGAAACAATGAAGATTGGATTGTTGCTCGATCTACTTTGGTCTTGTGACTTTTTAGTGCCTCAGCCTGTCTTTTTAGTTGGCTTTGGAAGATGGCCGAGGCTAACGAGAAATACAGGCTCCGACACTGAAAAGTCACCTGACCAAGGTAGGTCTATTACAATGTAGCTTTCATTGTTTCCATCATGTATTTTAACAATCAGTGTTTTTTTTCCTTTGTGGGAAACAATGAAGGTTGGATTGTTAATAGACCTATCTTGGTCAGGTGACTTTCAGTGCTGGAGCCTGTCTTTCTCGTTAGCCTCGGAAGATGACCAAAGCCAACTAGAAAGACAGGCCGGGGCACTGAAAAGTCACATGACCAAAGTAGATCGAGCAACAATCCAATCTTCATTGTTTCCAACAAACGAAAAAACACTGATTGTAGAAATTCAAGATGAAACAATGAAGATTGGATTGTTGCTCGATCTACTTTGGTCATGTGACTTTTTAGTGCACCGGCCTGTCTTTTTCGTAGGCTACGAAGATGGCCGAGGCCAACGAGAGACAGGCCAGGGCACTCAAAAATCACATGATCATCGGGGTCCGGGGGAAATCCATCCTTCACTGTTTCCAACAAACCAAAAAATATTGATTGTTAAAATCCAAGATGGAGACAATGAAGGAAGAATTCACATCCGTTAGGTTCGCTGCTTGTACGAGGAGCAGAAAACAGCACATTTTTTAGTAGGGGATTCGACGGGAGTGTACGGACTTGGTATTATTAGGCTATCTTTAATATACGTCATTGGCTAGCACCTTGTTATCTCGTTGGCCGAACACCTCCTAAAGAGAAAGCCTCTGCACGGAAACGTCATATATGGTTACATCTTCATAGTAGTGCATTGTTATTCGTATTTCTACCTATAATAAACCCTGAATTTGCATTACTATGATGATGTAACAAAGTATGACGGTTTCCGTGCAGAGGCTTTCTCTTTAGGAGGTGTTGGTTGGCCTCGCAGCTCTCTGTTAAAAACGTTTTCTAACGGAGGGAGTCCGATTTCTCATATTTGTTGACTCTTTATTAAAAAATTTGTACTTTAACTTTTTCTCTAAAAACCTGAGCCATTCTTTTTTTTAATGCTTCATTTGTTTTGATTATTTATTTTCTCAATAGCGAAATTTTTTGGTGTCATTTGTCCTTTAAACAGCGACATGGCAAAATTGAGAAATGCCAATAGCAACAATGGAAATTATTCAATAAAACAGGTCTGTAATAATAAAGGTTATGCACAAACAAGCTGACATAAGAAATTATATTATACTCTGTCCAACGAAATTGGAGTGGGCGTGTCCAGTTAAACTTCCTATTTCAAGTGTTAGGCATTGCTGATTCTACTTTGGCATTGTTGATTTCTTATTATGGATGTTAAGGATTCACTTATTTGCTATTTTTCAGTTTTGCCACTAGGTGGCGTTACTTGTTCTTTTCTTCCTCTTCTTATTGTAGCACTCATGAACTAAACATCATAAGTTTTTTGCTCTCGTATTTCACTGTGTTTTGCCATCGTTTCTTTCGCCAAATACAATATCTATGAGCTCATGAATCGCAGGTATAAACTTTCTTAAATCTGTCATCATAAATAACAAACATTTTGGTCCTTCGAGCCGGATAATATTTGCAACTATCGAAGTTATTTCTCTCGAATGCTCTTGGCTTTCATGAACTCAATTGATCATTGCTCTTGGTCCTTCGAACTGTTGAATGTGTTTTTGCTGAGAAAACATCGTGATGTTTCTTTCCTCCACTTCAGTGTACTGATTATTCGTCGTGTTTGTGACTGTCTCGCCACTCCATGCTGTCGTTTTCACATCACTGATCGTGTTTCCCACCATCATTAGTGCTTTTCCCGCCATTCCGCCATCTTGTCTCTAAGCATCTCCTACTGCTTCAATTTGCTGACTTCATCAAACAATGGATCCTAAAAGAAAGCGCACTTCCATCAAAGCTATGCTAACTCGTTTTGAATCCCATGTTCGAGCACTTGAATCTACAAATTCTTCTACGCCAATGAATGATTTCGATGCTGTTCAGCTACGGAAACGCCTGCTCAATGCTGAACCATTACTCGCCTCGTTTCATGAGATTCAACTAGAGATCGACGCAGATGAAACAAACGATAATGACCCTGAATCCGCAGAATTTGAAGATAAGTACTTTAACATAATTACTAGCGCTGAACGTTTGTTAAGTAGAAGCATGCCTTGCCCAACCTCCCCATTCGGTTCTGTAAGTTCGCATGGCAGCTGACGCCAATCTCATTCGTCATCTAATTTAATTAAAATTGCCTACCATTAAACTACCAGAATTTAGTGGAAAGTTTGAGGACTGGCTGAACTTTTAAGACTTATTTACGAGTCTCATTCATGAAAATAGCGAACTCAGCAATATACAAAAATTTCATTACTTGCACGCCTCACTGGCTGGCAAAGCAGCAGAGGTTGTTAAGAATCTCACCTTCACTGGTGACAATTACATTATTGCTTGGGACAGTCTTCATGATTGCTATGACAATCGAAAAGTACTAATTCATAACCTTATGAAGGCTATCTTCGATCTAGAGCCCATTTCTAAGGAATCCTCTGCCAAACTACGCGCCTTGATTGATTAGGCTAAGAAAAATCTTCGATCTCTGGATTCTTTGATCAATAAAGAGCATCAGAGAGATGCATTCCTTGTCTATCTTATCAACTCCAAATTAGATAACTCCAATGAAAAGGAATTTGAAAACAAGATTGCTACTTCTGATCCAACTACATTCGATGATCTCATTAAATTTCTAGAAAACAAGGCCTCTTTGTTGGAAACTCTAGAACAAAGACATGCTAAGCCCACAAATGAGCGATCTGCCACGTCAAGAAGTTTCGTCTCGACGTCCTCCACTTGTCCAGTCTGCAATAAAGATCACAACTTATACACTTGTTCCATTTTCAAATCTATGCCTGTCAAAGAACGTTTTGCCAAAGTGAAGAATTTAAGATGCTGCATAAATTGCCTTTCTAAAGGTCACTTCGCTATGAACTGTAGCTCTAAGCACAGCTGCAATAAGTGCAAAGCTAGACATTATACTCTTCTACATCTTGATCCCATAACCACCCCTGAGAACTCAGTTGTTGAAAATGATACAGTCACCCTCTCAGCGTTGTCCTCTTCCAAACAATGTGCTATTCTTTCCACTGCTGTTGTGAGTGTTGTTGATCATCATGGTCAAGTTCATCAGGCAAGAGTTCTACTTGATTGTGGTAGCACTTCATCGTTTGTAACTTCTTCTCTATGTAAGAAGCTCCAGCTGCCTCAAACTCCAGTCAACATCCAAGTTCAGGACATCACCAATTCTACTATCAGTGTCCACTGTCGTTGTGAAATTCTTTTGCATTCTCGAGTATCCAATTAGAGCTTGAAATCTCAATGTTTAGTTGTTCCTCAGATTACTGGTCATCTGCCCAACACACCAATTGATCTTGCCAGCATAAACATTCCTCATGGCCTGAAGATGGCTGATGCTCACTTCAATGTCCCTGGAGAAATCGACATTCTCCTTGGAGTAAATTCATTCTGGCAAATTGTTCTCACTCGGTGCATTCCACTTGGACCCAGAATGCCTATTCTGCAAGCTTCTCATTTTGGATGGATTGTAGCTGGTTCGTTTCCTTACCATACTCCACCAGCCATTCGTTGTAATTTTAGTCGTAGTACTGTTTGCATTCAAGAGCAATTGGAAAATTTCTGGAAAATGGAAGAACTTGTTACCCCTAAGCTACGCACTTTGGAAGAAGACGAGTGTGAATCTCACTTTAAGAGCCATACCAAGCGTGATTCTACTGGTTGATTTATTGTCAGTATTCCTCTTAATAAAGCCCCAAAAGTATTAGGTGACTCATACGAAATAGCTGAAAAATCTCTTGAAAAAAAAATTTCTTGAAAGAAAATTTGCATCCAACACTGCCTTGCATCAGCATTACACACAGTTCATGCAAGAATATTAAGACTTGGGCCACATGTCGTACTCTCGTAAAAATTGGACCAATTACCAGACGTTTGTTGACTATCTGTATTGATGGTTTGTTTCCCTGTTAACGTGTGGATTGGTTTGTGATCAGAAACGTAAATTATAATTATTAATAATACCATCTTAAGTGAAGGTTTGCGACCCTGCACCTTCTGAGGTTTCCTGCTTTTTACCTCATCATGGCGTTCTCAAAGAAGATAGACTGACTACAAAGCTTCGTGTCGTTTTTAATGCTTCTGCTCCCACTACATCTGGTGAATCGTTTAACTCCTTACAATTGGTCAACCCTACCATTCAACAGGATCTGTTCAGTGTTCTAATTCGATTTCGCAAACATGTCTATACCTTCTCGGCTGATATAGAAAAAGATGTATCGCCAACTTTTGGTTGAGGAGTCTCAAAGACCCTTGCAGCGCATCTTATGGAGACCTGATCCAAATGACTCCATCAAAACCTATAATCTGAAACTGTTACTTATGGTACTGCTTCCACTAGCTTCTTAACAATTCGACGTTTGTTCGAACTGGGTATTGAATGCGCACAATCCCTTCCTGAGGTCTCTCGAATCATAAAAGAAGACTTCTACGTTGACGATTTGTTGAGTGGAGTGAACGACGTTTCCACAGCAAAGGTACTATGTCACCTTGTCACCTAGATTCGTCCTAGCAGAAATCGCATCCCTCGTGTAGCCACCATCCGCAATTCTATCGGACTTTTGAAAAGATCATTTTCAAAGATTTGTCCCTTACCCAACGATTGTTAATGTTTTGATTATTCGTTCTATTGCTTTCTTTTTGCCACGTTTTGAAAGTCAAGCCTTTCAAGGCGGGGGCTATTATGTTAAGGATTTACTTATTTGCAATTTTTCAGTTTTGCCACTAGGTGAGGTTACTTGTTCTTTTCTTCCTCTTCTTACTGTAGCACTCATGGAATAAACATCGTAAGTTTTTTGCTCTCGTATTTCACTGTGTTTTGCCATCGTTTCTTTCACCAAATACAACATCTATGAGCTCATGAATCGCAGGTATAAACTTTCTTAAGTCTGTCATCATAAATAACATAAACAATGGAATTTCAAGTACAAAACCCAATTAATTAATTAATTAATTCGGTGAATTAATCTGGTTAATAAATCTAGGAAACATTTTTTTAAAATATTAAACATTAATCTTCAGCAAACTTCTGATTTTTTTATTGTTCAGATAGCTCTATAAAAGTTATCTAAAAAATATTAAAAATGGCACAAAATACTGAGGCTTCATATAGTGGTATGTCTTTTGGGGGTGAGGTGGGGGGAGGTCGAGGAGGTATAGCCTTTTTAAAAATATTAAATAATAAACAACAGATTTAACTTGAAAAGAAAAGCAGAATATCAATCTCGAAAATTGGAAGGGGGGGAGGGGTGAAAATATGATATAAAGACACAGTTTCGGGAAATGGTAGGACGAAATTCCCAGAGTAAAAACACACGGAAGGCCATAACCCCCAAATGAAGCCTCATTTTTTTTAATAATTTTTATAGGTCATTTTTATCGAGTTTTCAAAAAATGAAGTTTTCTTTTTCCCAAAATGGGTGGGGGGGGGGGGGTCTTTAATGTTTTCTTAGATTAATTTACTAAATTATATATTTTTTTATTCTAGTTTGTTCTTATTATGGGAGTTATTCGAATATTCTGTACAAGTACAAAACCCAATTAATTTATTTGTAATTAATTTTTTTTAATTAAAAATTAACCTTTAGTAAACTTCTAATTTTTTATTGTTCAGATAGTTCGATAAAAGTTATCTAAAGATTATTAAAAAGGTTACAAAATATTGAAGTTTCATTTAGTGGTATGTCCTTTGGGCGCTAGGGTGGGGGGAGTTGAGTTTGGTATAGCTTTTTTTAAAAATATTAAGCATGTATTTTTTCAAATTTTTTTGTGTGATGCGCATTTTTCGAGAAAAACACCTGTTACGGATTATTTGAATCACCTTGTATGTTCCATTTCAATTAAGGAAAATATTTTGAAATATTTCAAGTTTTCTCTTATCAGCGGAAATTTTTTAGTAATTTTAGTCTAGTTTTAGACCAATCGGAATTTGGACTAATCGGGATTTAGACCAATCGGCATTAGACCAATTGTCCTGAACCGCAGGAGCATACAACCGAAATCTCCTGACAAGGTACAGGAGGCTGCAAAGACGAAGGCTACCTAGTCCAGGGCTGCTATCTTTTGTTCCATGATAATGCCCCAGCTCATTCTGCACAGGACACACTCACGTATGCTGCTTCTTCGGGCTGAAGAAACCATTTCGTGACAGGCATTTCCAAGATGGCGACGAAGTGATTTTCGAGGTGGAACGTTTCCTGAACAGCCAAATTGCAGACTTCTACAACCAAGGTTGCTGCCAAGTCATCCATCGTTGGGAAAAACGTGTCGCATCGAAGAGTGAATATGTAGAGAAGGACTAACACCAAGTTCATGATCGCAGCTTGATTTTTCCAAAGTAATAGGTAAAATTTTATGACTGCCCGTCGTATATTTATGTTTCAGATATTTAGTCCTCTTCATTTATCAAGGGTGAAACTGTTACAGTAATAAAAAAAAAATACGCGCTGTTTATATAGTTTTTTTTATTTAAAACAAAAGTTTCAAATTCTAGGAAATTCACGTTAAGTATGCATTTGTTTTATATTCTCTTTAAAAAAATCGGCAAAAAGCTCCTGGACTTCTAGGGCATTATGTTGAAAGATAAAAGGACCTCCCCGAATTCAGTGTTGGGAGTACTGAATTGTCCTGAATGTCTTTATACTGTGCACTATTCAGGTTTCCCTTCATTGGAAACAAGGGACCTAGCCCAAACCATGAGAAGCATCCTCACACCAGGATGCCTCCACTACCAAACTTCAATTGGCACAACACATTCGTACAGGAAGCATTCCCCAGGCGTCTGCAAGTTCCAAACTTCCTTCGGACTGCTAGATGGTGTAACGTGATCCGTCATCCAAAGAACGAGTTTCCTCTGGTCCAGTTTCAGTTACGTCGAACTTTGCAGAACCCCAACCGACGTTTGGCATTGATGCTACTGACAGGGTTGCCAGGTTGAAGCACTATTTGGTCGCCCAATTGGGCAACTTTAGTAGCCCAATATCGCCCAATGCATGAAAATAGCCCTTTTTCCCTGACCACTTTTCATTTCTCTGACTTTCCAGAATGCGGGAACTCCGCAAATCAACATTATGTCTATGATATAAGCTTCCAACCATTACTGAACATTATCAAAATGCAAATAAACAATACAATAAAAATATTCGTAAATTACAAAGTTTTATTCTTCAAAAATTCAACAAAAAAATACAAATCAAAATCAAAGATTAAAAGACATCGCTATAAATTGAATTGTTAAATCTTGTTAACATTTCATTAGTTGGGATGAAAGAATTGCAATATTTGTTTTCACTTTGAAGTTTTGTTCTTATTCTAATGATTGCGTCTAACAAAGGTAACTCCATTCTATTTCGGAGAGGAGTTTTGACATTATTCAGGATGGAAAAGACTCTTTCGACAGATGCATTGGTGATAGGAAGAGTGAGAACTTAGTGCAAATGTTGCAATTTCTCAAAATGCATACTCATTTCCAGCATTCTTGTAATGATACTGCTGACAGTCACTTGGCACATTTTCATTAAAATGTAAGGTCTAATCTTTAGTAATTATTGATCGCCACTGAGATTAGATTAACAAAATGATCAGAGTGAGAACAGATAAAATTAAAAGATGTTACAAATATACATTCTATCTAAGATGTAAGCTTCCAACCACACAAGCCTGTTGTACTTGGTTTTGAGACAAGGTTCACGATAGCGTTGCCATAGTCTACGGGTCCTGTTTCTTTCAGCAATCAGGCGCTGGGTTCCAGGAGTGAGTTGGATTCCATGAAGAGATTTATTCTCTGATGGATAGTTACTAGCTTCTATGGCACTGTTAATACATCTGGTGATGACTTCAACATATTGATCGATGTCCTCCGTACAGTATGCCACGTCGGAATGGCAGCCATAGTCTAAGAATATCTTTGTAGAGCTTCCAGTCTTGATGATGTACGAGTTTTTCTCGGAAATTTATGTCAACATTGTCAAAGTTCAATGCCACAGGCTTGTGGTCAGAAGAAAGGTCATCAACTGTGAAGATATTGTATGGTTTGAAGAAATCCTTCAAGAGCGAGATGTCCAAAACGTCACTAGTAGGGGAGTGGTCGCAGTAGTAGGTGTCCTCCACAGGTTCAGCAGCGATGATGTCATCTTTTCCTTGTATGTACCTATAGAGAATCATGCCGTTGTAATTCTGCGTTCTGGAGTTCCAGCTTGGGTCTTTGACATTTAGGTCACCAGCTAGGACGACTGGAGTTTCACCACTGAAGAGTTCATCAAGCTCACTAATGTCAAGATAATGTTTAGGTGAATTGCAGAGCACCGCAAACTTCACTTCACCACAGGAGACGTCACTGATAATGATGGAGGCCAATTCCATACCTGCATAAGACTTGGAGCTTAATTCTTGGTGTTGAATTCCCTTAATGATGATCGCAGACGCCCCAGAAGCACATCTTGCAGCATTTGAAGCCATTCGATCCTTACGGTAAACACAATAGCCAGGTAGCTTGAAGTCTTGGCTTGGTTTGGGGTGCGTTTCACAGACGAAAGCAACATCGATTTATTGCTTTATCAGAAAATTGTGAAACTCGATACGCTTACGGGGAATCCCCCTAGCGTTCCATATCACGCACTGAAGTTCACCTTTGTTGATTACAGTATAATGTTGTGCAGCCATACAAAATATTATGTTAGGTCGTTGATGTTGAGGCCTTTTTCTTCCGGCTTAGACACAGCATCAGCATAGAATTTGTCTGCTGTCACTTCGGAACTAGGCATCCTTTGAACCTGGGGGTATTTTGGACATTTCGTATAGCTTGAAGTGTGCTGTCCTCCACATTTTATGCACTTTGAGGGGTCTTGTCCTTTAATCTTGGGGCAATTTCTAGACTGGTGCCCCTCTGCGCATTTGTTGCAACGAGGATCTTACGTGCAGCCCATGGATACGTCTCCGAATCGCAGGCAGTTGTAGCATTGTAGTGGCTTCTTTTACCCACGAAAGGCCTCCACTAACACTGCCAGCGGCCCAATACGTGTGATTTTCTTCAATGACTGGTTGTGTTCGGTGTTCGGGAGCAGAACTAAAACCATCGGCATATCAATGGATCCTTTGGCTTTCCTCAATCGAATTACCTTTTCCGGAAAGTAGTTGGCTCTTCTTAGGTCTTCTTGGAAGTCAACCAGATCATACGTAACATCAACAATTCGAATGACGAACTTCAGAACCTTCTCAGACTTCAGTTGATGATGCTGAATTTTTAGAATATTGTTAGACTTAATTCCAGAGACTAACCTGTTGTGAGTTTCTTCGTCTTCACATTTAACTTTGACGGTTTCAGCTCTGCCCGTATGAACGGTGATCTTTTCCACTGGAACATGCTTCTCGAGCTCAGTTAAAATCGTTTTAAACGGGACGCCATGAGTCCGCACGATAACTGGCGGTACATACCTCTTCGTGATCCTATGGTCTTCATTAGCCAAGCGACTCTGTCCATTCTTCGGATTCCTCATTCTAGACGCGCTGACGACTTCTTCGTTTACTCTGGAGACGGTCTTTAGGTTATTGATCCTCGTGCCTTTTCTGATTTTATTAGCAACACCAATCAAGGGTCTGCCATCCATTTCTTCATCGATTCCATCAGAGTGACTTCTCTTACCGCCACCGTTTGTCAAGCAGTCGCTATTTTCAATTATATCCATCGACTCCACACTTTTAGTACAGGAAATAGATTTAAAAACATTACTTCGCTGTTATCAACCGGTATATCTTCCGTGGAGTTTCCTGCCTTCGGAGTCCCGGAGTATTTCCCAAAGGCTTCCTTAAGTTCACTTAACTTGTCAATAACATCTCTACGAGAGTCTTGAATTTCCTTGTTGATACCTTAGAAGTTCTCAAAACTTTTGTGTAGGGATTCGACTTTTTCCTCCAGTGCACTATACTTAGCGTTTGTTTCATCCAGGAGAGCTATCATTTCGTTGAACACTAGGTCAAAAGCAGCAAACCTAGCATCCAAGCAGGCATCCCGGTAGGCCTTTTCACAAGACAGTTTTACCATCCGCCACTAGCAAAGGCTTCTTAGCCGACTTCAACGTGGTTAATTTGGACGAAGCCATCATATACCTAAAATATAATTGTATAGAACCAGGGGGGGGGGGGGGAGGAGGAACCTCGCAGCTATGTGTGTGCTAAATAAAATAGCTTTAAGGAAAAAAGAAAACAAGTCAGGTTTGCGAGAAAGTTAATTCTACGCCAGGGACCCACTCATGATTGATTGGAATAAAAATAGATATGATAAAAAAAAAGTCCTTAGTTAGGTTTGTGAGGAAATTATTCCCAACGCAGGGACCAGAAGGATAATGAGCGTCTTGATGTACTGGTTTACAGGAATATTAATTCCAACGCCAGGGACCAGCACATAAGACGTAACAGAAGGTGAATATCGCCCTGAAAAGGGCGCATCGTGAAATAGTAATGAAATGATACCTGAAAAGAGAGTAGAGTGATACCTTGAAGAGCTAGTCTGCTATGATCGTCCTGAGCCTAGGTTCCCCTGATGATCCCACGGTATCATCTCGCTGCTGCACCTTATTTAACAGCTTATACATATTCAATTGCGAATAAAGTACCAACGGGAGGCCAGCGCCAAATTTAGAAAACTGATTGGCTACTGTAAAAGAACAACGATATGACCTCATGACGCCTCTGGTCTTCCATTGGTCTTCTCGTCTCGTCCTCGTTTTAATAATTGTCTAAAACCAAGTTGGTTTTTTTTATTGGACAATAATTTGGCCCAACAATCGTCATAAAATTCGCATAAAAATGGCAAATTTGAAATTTTAGTCGCAATTTGAACAAAAAATTAGCCCAATTTGCGATAAATCGCCCAACCTGACAACTGATGTTGGGCTTGTGTGCTGCTGCACGACCATGGTAACCCATGGCATGTATTTCTCTGCAGACAGTTCTAGTGCTGGTCATGATTGCTGATGTATGTCTGAATTCGTTAGCCAGTGATTCAGCGGAGGACATCCGACTTGTGCACAGAAAGTATTTAAGCGTTCGGCGGTCTCTGCTGCCATTATCTTTGGTCTACGTGTCCGTTCTTGGGATGCTCTTGTTCCATGAAGTTTCCACTTTACGATTATATCATTGACAATGGAACTACCCACATCCAGTAGGGTAGAAGTTGCTCGGACAGACTTGTTGCACATAAAGCAGACAATAGAGCCGTGTGATGCTGGAAACATAGCGACATCGATGTCAGAAAAACTACTCAGTACTTAATAAGAAAGCATTGATGTTTTGTTAATTACATTCAGCTATATTAAGAACAGCATATTTATAATAAAATATGAGACAGCAAACACTGCGGACACAATGTGGAATAGTGGTTTATTCTCTCCTGTTGGCATTAGCAGCAAAATAAAATAAATTTCTTAACTTTTAACAGTTTTACTATTTATTTTTAATGGCAATTAAATGAAGGAGAAATTTGACAATAATTATACAATTATCAACTAATAATGAAAAAGTTGCTTCTTGGCCATTATATTCAGAGAATGTGCAACGCATGCCATATGTTTGCCCTTTTCCAAAAACAATTCAGTTCATTTAATCATATTTACAGCATTATCAGTGACACAACACAAGATTTTTTTCTTTATCTATTTCCCAAAAAGCTACTAGTTAATCCAACTTTACTTTCAAATTTTCTGCTGTGTGCAGTTTCCATGCCTAAACATGCGAATGAAATTCAAACCCCATAACATAATGCACTGTGACATCAAAATAATTTCGTAAATTATAACTATCAGTCCATGCATCGAAAGTCTATGAGCAATAACGAATCTAGCTACACGGAACTATGGTGTCTGGCACGAAAGAAAAAGCAAACTGGCACATGCGTAAATGAAAAAAACATCGTTCAAAATCAGAAACTAACAAGAAACGGGGTATTACTTATTCCTGGCATCAGTAATAAGTAATACCCCGTTTCCTTTCCCTTTCTGAGTAATTGAATAACTTTTTTTTTCATTTACGCAAGCACCAGTTTCCTTTTTCTTTTGTGCCGGGCACCATACAAAAAAATAGAAAAAACATACACCAGTACCCGACTATTTACTATAAAAAAACAACAAAAAACATCGATGGCTACAAACTAATCGATGTACCTGAAAACGTCGAGGTTCGTTGTTGACATCGAATACACCGCATGGCTCTAGCAGCCAATGATAGTGCGCCACATTTGAAGTCACTATGCTCTTTGGAATGACTCGTATTATTTTCGTTATCTAAATGCCTGTCTAACACTGAAGAAACTGTTGTACATATCTACGAGCCATAGATGTTATGTACATCAGCAGATACCACATTTTGAAAGGATCTGTGGATACTTCTGAACTATGACAACTCTATTTTATTTACAAGTTCCAAATTTCGCGAAATTGCAGTCTTGAAATCAAGGGCTACTATTTGAGTGGATTACAAAAATGTTCAGAACATTACAGATAGGCTTACCTCGATGACATCTAGAAAAATCTGGAGATGCAGTATATGTTGATTTTAAAAATTTATTTGTCTTAAATATAAATTATTTACATCAACAGCTTAACTGTATAAACAAACTTAAAACCCCCAATACATTTTATAAAATCATAAGAAAATTTGAATCTCGTTTTAATCATACATTTACATTTTAAATAAATTTCTTAAAAAGTTATGATCTTAAATTTTATATGTATATATGTCAACGTTGAGCATCTTGTTCTCCCCAGTTAAAACCTCCAGGCCTGTCTTCTGGAAGTGGATTGTAATTTGGATCATCTATGGGAGATTCAAATAGATATTTGCTGAAATAAAAAAAAAAAGAAAGAAAAGAATTAAAACAATTAGATTAACCACGAGGAACTTTTCAAAACCAATGAGAGAAAACGTCCTTTGACTATCATATAAAGGTCTAATTCAGTACCTGTAATGCCACCAAGCAACAGCTGAGTAACAGAATAAAAAAATGGCAACGTACATGGCAGTGTAGTTGAAGCAACACGCAGTAACAGAATTCCTCACGGCGGAGAGTTTGTGCCCGTGAATATTCATAAATGAATGGTGGGTGTTTATGGCGATGCATGTGTGGATATGAGTACTATTAGGAAGTGGGCAAGAAAAATGAACACTGATAATCCAGCCACAATGAACTTGCATGATCAGCCCTGCAGCAGAAGATGCCTAAGTGTCACAGGGGAAGAGCATTAAGAGCGTGTGACCAAGTTGATTCGTGCCAATCGCTGAGTAAAGCAAAAAGAAATTGCTGATAAAGCTGGAATATCGTTTGAGCGAGTCCACCAGCACATCCATGTTCTGCTTGGGTATAGGAATATGTGCGCATGATGGGTCTCATGCATGGTGAGCCTCGAGAAGAAAGAGTTGTCAGGAACTTTTAAATCGATATGCAGAAAAAGGTGATGTTTTCCTGACAGATTGTGACTGGCGACGAATCCTGGGCACATCATAACGACCCAGAAATCTAGGCATATGGACTCAAAAGGAATTCAAAGTCATAGCTTCAGCAGGTAAGGTGCTGATGACCATTTTTTGGAACTGCGATGGCCTAATCCACACACAATTCTTGAAAAAAGGCTGCATTGTCAACTCCACCCAATACGTGGAAAACTGGCAGATAATTACGCATGCGTCTGCTGCATGTTTGTCGAGGTAAAGACGCCATTCTTCACAATGACAATGTCCACACACTAGTCAAACAGTAAACTTACACATAATGCCACACTTGCCGTACAGCCCTGATCTCGCTTCTTGCGATTTTTTCCCCTTTTACGAGTCTTAAAGAACACCTCAAGGGATGACATTTCACCAATGATGCGTAGGAAGATGTGTGTCGTTGCCTCTGAGAGAAAATTCTCCATTTTTTATTTGATAGGATGCAACAACTTGTCCAACGTTGGCGTTTACGTGTGGACAAGGATAGTGATTGCATGGAAAAGTAATGTCAAACATTGATAAATGACTTCCCAAGCTATCAGATGACATACTGGTAATTCTTTTATCTGTTATATAATTAACATTGTAACTTTGGAAGCAGCACTTTTCAAAACGCCCTCGTATAACAAAATAGAAGACGCATTCACAGGGGTCCAAAAATGTATAGAGACATCAACAAAAGTAAAATCTGTATAATACTGCATCCATCAAGTGATGAATTAAATCGCCTTTTATTCCACAATTACGATGGATAGTTGTAGTTCACCATAATCAAAAGTATTCTGATCATGGTAACCATTTTGAACACATAGTTTCTTGGCAAACTCTCATGTCTCTAGTAATCTGGTCTTCCTTGATTCTGGTTGTCTTCATTCAATGTAGATAATTTTGGGATAAGAACTTTCCATTCTATCATTATGGAAAAAAGCCACAAATAACATACGTACAAAGGGGCATTCATAAACGTCGTACAATCACTGTGATGAAAGGGAGATGGGACCATGAAACTCGGTGATGGAGTTAATCCTTTTTCCACTATAAGCACACCACAACTTCACACACTTCTCTGATTGATGGATGACCTGACAGACTATTCTTGTAGAAGTCCAAGTTCTGACCATTGAAAAAGTATTCCACTTCAGAAATCACCTCAATGTTGTAATGAAAACGCTTGCCATGCAATGGTTTCTTCATACAAGGGAAGAAGTCGTTACCGAGTGCCAGGTCTGGTGAGTAAGGGGGTGAGGCAGCATTTCATAGCCCAAAGCAGCAGCATGTGTGACAATCTCCAGCGCTGATTGAGAGGGCGCATTGGCCTGGAGCAAACTAGTGCCTTCGGTCAGCTTCCCGCGGCATTTCTTCTTGATGGGTACCTGCAACTTTAACCCACGACTGATATGAAACAACTGTTCTATCGCCTCAATTGTCATTCGTCGGTCTTCCAGCACCATGGCCTCCAACTTACACAGCAATCGTTGGTTCTTAACTGAGAGATGACTGGCCACTTTGTGGGTCATCTTTAACACTTGCTTGGCCACATTCAAAACGTCCGCGCCACTTTGCAACAGTTTCAAATGCTGGGACACTGTCACCATACACCTTGACCAGCTCTCCGTGGATTTAGTTGGAGTTCTTGCCTTTCAGACAGAGGAAACAAATCACCGAGCGCACTTGCAGCCTGTGGAGAAACTGCATCATTTTGGATGTGATGTTCCCGCGGGGTCACATAGTATTACAGCCCATAACCTTTGACTATATGGAAATACATGAACACGTGCTTGCCCGGACACGTCAACTGTATCCCTCCTCCCTCCTGGTTACTGTACGAACTTTATGAACGCCCCTCACATGTTATCTACCAATAATTGTTTGGACAGTATGAAAATAAACATACCAGTAGAGGGAAAGATGATCGTAGCTCCCTGTTGATGTGACCCACGCCCTTTCCCAGCCCAATAAATCAACTATTAATGCCATTAAAGAATTTGGTACAATACCCAATTCACCAACCCCCCTCTCCCCAAAATATCCCCCGGGGGGGGGGGGGGGGAATATCTGTAAAGCTTGGATTTAACTCAAATTTAAATATGTTGTTACGCACCCCTACCGCTATTATAGTGCATAGTAACTCGTGATAATGGGCATTAGTTTACGAGATATAATTATTTAAAGTTAGTTATGTAGGCTATTGAAGTATATTTACAAATAAGGACAGTATGACATTCGATCAGTCAACGTGGTCATGTGGGTAAGTCGATGGATTACAATGCTAAAGATCCTGGGTTCAAATCCTGCTCATTTCCCATATCATTTAATTTTTAAACATGTTTTTGAACAAATTATATATGAAACTAATGATAACTGTTAAAAACATTTTTATAATTTTTTGCATATTATATTTCTTTTGAGGAAGGTAACAAAATTATTTATTTTTAATGTTTGTATTGTTATATTATTATACAGGATGGATACAAAAATGAGCACCCTCCCCTTTTATTTTCGTAACCGAAGCAGATATGTCAATTTTGATGAAGCCAATGAATAGAAGTTGTGGGTGACCTATCCCATGGGGCATTTTTCATCATCCCAAATATGCAAATTGGACACATTCAAATCCTATCTTAAAAATCGTAACAGATACACGAAAAATTGAAGACTTGTTCAACATGGAATTCCGAACAAAAACAAATTTCCAAAATCCGATGAAACAATGGAGCTACTTATTGGTTTCACAATGTCAGTCTGTCCGTCCCTTTCATAATTCTGCATTTATTGAGGTAGAAGGTTGAATTTCGGAATGTAGCTTACTATGGGCATGAGTACCTTCACTATTTAGTTTGGTTTTGATTGGCCCACTGGGGTCGGAATTACGGGGGCAGAAGTTAGAGGGGACCAAGTGATCTATGTGATATTTAGGTATACAAAGAATTGAAATTCGATAGGCATATTCCTCTAGGCAAAATCTACATTCCTACGAAGGTTGGGCCAAATTGTCCCAGTGGGGTCGGAGTTGTGGGGGTGGCAATCACTTGGTCTTTAGAACTATGGCAACAAATGGCGTGTGATATATCATTCGATCGAAAATTATGAGAAAGGAAAGAAGATAGCAATTAGAAAATATAAATAAACCCTATGTTCGAGAAAATTTATTTGATAAAAAATTGGGGGTTAAAAAGTGCAAATGAAGGGGTAAAAATTGATGAATTCAGAGCTTCCGCTACTTTCCTATACCTTCCTCGGGAGCCTTAATTACTTGTTAGTTACCTCCCTATGCCTTCACAAAGACATTTGAATGTTCAACATGCAAATCAAAAAATTCAAAAATTTACCATAATCAACATTCACTTTCATGAGGAAAAGCAAATAAAAGATAATTTACCAACAATTTACCAACATAAAAGATAATTTACCAACATGAAAATTAATTAATCTATCCTTTTATTATGGGGTTTACCCAGAGGTTTTGAAAATGAGTTATGTCATCCCTATTCATAAATCAGGGTCCTTAACTGACATTAATAACTATCGTCCCATAGTAATTCAGAATGCTCTGGCCAAGGTTATTGAAAAGATATTGTTGAATAATATCAACAATTATTTAACCAGATTCATATCTTGCGATCAACATGGATTTATGGCTGGTCGGAATACTGTTACAAATTTGGTGACTCTTGAATAAGATGTTAACAACAATCATGACAATAATTAAAGAACGAACAAAGCGTATTGAATCAACACCACCTTTGCTGAAGCCGACCAACGCCACCTAAAAAACAAAGCGTAGTCACTGCGTCATCACACCTGGGTTGACAATTCAACTTTCATTGTATACAACAAACGAAAAAGCACCTGTTGTAATCAGCGTTTTTTTGTTTGTTTTAAACAATGAAAGTTGGATTGTCAGCCCTGGTTTGATGACGCAGTCCACAGGCAGCGAGAAGGCTTTGTTTTTTAGGTGGCGTTGAGCCAACACCACCTAAAGAGAAGGCCTGCGCACAGAAATTTCATACATTGTTACATCATCATACCTAGTCATAATTTAGAGCTTATTATTGGTAGAAACGCGATTAAAGATGACTACTTATGACGTTCTAACAAAGTATGACGCTTCCGCGCTCAGGCCTTGTCTTTAGGTGGTGTTGGTTGAGCCGACGCAATCTATACAGAGCCATGGCACTACGTCACTTGGCATTGTTGAAATCCCATCGGTTTTCGTGACGTGTTTTAAATATGAATTTTGTATTTTAGATAACTAAGTAAATATAGTAGAATAAAATGCATGAAAGCCAAACATGGATCATTTACTTTTTTAATAAATCATTTTAGTTTAAATTTTAAATATCCTTATTTTGTTCTTAAATTTATTTTTGCAAGACGTCACAAAATCCATCTGTGTGCAAGATGTCACAAAATCAGTGCCACGGCTTGATTATATCGCGTCGGCTTCGCCTTTGCGCACTGAAACATCATACATTAATAAATTAAAAGATTAAAAATTATTATAGATAGTTTAATTAAAATAATAAATTATAAAAGAATTACTAAAACCTATAATTAGACACAGAAGAATTAAAACCTATAATTAGGCTAAATTAAATAGCTATATCGCCTATTCAGAATGCATTATTTTCAATTGCATGGGGACGAGTTTTAGCGTTACTGTGGCAAAAATAAGAAACCTATTTGCCTCCCATTTTAGATGCTGAAAAGCATCGAATGGACAGGCCTTCTATAATCTAGTGGG
>JAHWFO010023321.1:0-20738 GCA_023313115.1 Rhysida immarginata
CTAATGCCTTAGCCACTGTTTTCGCAGTTTGATCCATCAATGGAACAGCTTCCGAATATCTCGAATAATGGTTTGTGACCACTAAAATGTACTTATAACCTTCATAAGAGGTTGCAATCGGCCCCAAAATGTCGGCGGCAATATGGTAGAATGGATGTTTCACTGGTGGAAAACTTTGTAACGGTTGTTCTTTACGTTTAGGTCGAGCTGCATGAAGATGACAACTTTCACATTCAGCACAATATTTCTGAATATCTGCTCGCATAGTTGGCCAATAATATTGTTTGTCAATTTTGACTCGCATTTTCTTTGATCTAATGTGTCCACTGGATGGAATATCGTGAAAAAGATACAAAACGTGGTTTCTTAAACTATTCGGAATGACAACTTGTTCCCAAGTCTCCTTTCCATCTTGTGATCTTTTTATGTGATACAATACGTCGTCATCATCCATGAAAAAGTTTTCTTCCTTGTCTGGCCAATCGGGAGGGGATGGTTTCACGCCAAAGCCCTTGAAATAGTCTCGAATCCCTCTCCACTCCTTCTCTAACTGCTGTTCCCTGGCTATTTCCTGCTTACATATCAGCGGCTCGTATTTTGCCACTGCGGAGATAGAAACTCGTGAGAGGCCATCGGCATTTGTGTTTTTAATGCCGGGTTTATGTACAATGTCAAAATTAAATTCGGATAACGACAACGCCCAGCGGGCAAGTTTCGAAATCGGGTCTCTGAGATTGAATAGCCACTAAAGAGGACGATGATCGGTTTGTAATGTGAATCTAATACCGTACAAGTATACTCTAAATTGCTTAACGGCATACACTACTCCCAAACATTCTTTTTCGATCACCGAGTAATTCAGTTCACTCTTTTTTAACAAACGACTGCAATACGCAATAGGGTGTTCCTTTCCATCGAAGCGCTGCGATAATACTGCACCTAACGCATACGAGCTAGCATCTGTTGCGACTATAAATGGTTTAGAAAAATCCGGACTTTTTAATATTGGTGCTGAAACTAAGAGTTGCTTAAGGTTTAGGAATGCTTTCTCTACTTCATCGGACCAAATGAAAGGTGTGTCTAATTTAGTTAATTCAGTTAATGGCTTTGCAATGGCACTGAAAGATTTCACATGTCTCCTGTAATAATTTGCCAATCCCAAGAAAGATTGAATTTCTTTAACATTCTTTGGCCTAGGGAAGTTTTTTACAGCTGTTATTTTTTCTGGATCAGGAGCAATACCATGCTCCGAGACAACATGACCTAAGAATTTAACTGAAATATTTCGCCTTTCCTAGCTGACTCAAAGTTTCATTCACATTGGGTAAAGGAAATGAGTCAACAGTTGTAAACTTGTTCAATTTACTATAGTCTACAACGAATCGATAAGACCCATCCTTTTTCTTTACTAATAAAGCTGGTGCATTCCAGGGGCTAGAGCTGGGTTCAATGACCTGATGTTTTAACAAGTTATCTATCATTTCCTTCATGATACCTCTCTGTGAATAAGGAATTCGGTATGGGGGCTGAGCTACAGGGGGGGGATGACCCAGTATCAATCCTGTGGTGTTCGATCTTACAGCATCCCAGGTCCCACTCATGATGCAAGAATGCGCCATTAAATTCATACAACAGGTTTTCCAATGGGATCCTTTTGTGAGGTGTTAAATGATCTAAATGGAATAATTTCAAAAATTCTTCTTTTGTTAATTTAGTTTCTATTCCTTCTTCTATGGAGGAACTTAATTCCACCTTCTCCTCCTCTGCCTCGCTCAGATGCCCAATGGTTTTATTTGCCGGTATTGTAATGGTCTCTCCTGAATAATTTAATATTTGAATTGGGATCGTATCCCTTTGCAATACTTTGACTAGTACTTTTGCTGCTAACAACCCTGACTCTGAAAGATCCTTTGGCTCCAACACTCCTATGCGCTCTTTATACTCCTGACTCAACAACCTGCCTTCACAAACAGACTCTGAATAAGGGGGGATGGAAATTTTGCTTTTACTACGAACAGGAATGGTATCCATAAATGCTCTGATGTTTGTAATCTCAGAGGCACCAGCCCTACAGTCTATTCTCGATTGGATGCCCACGAATGGGATGTCCGTATCTATCGCCTGTAACAATCTATCGTGGAAATTGATGACAAATCCATATTTGGAGAGTGCATCTCTGCCTAATATAGCTTGATACGGTATTTCTTTTCTTCTCTGCCAAATATAACATTTTAACACATACTTTTTGTTACCAAATTTGAATTTAATTGAATATATTCCAGTAGTGGGGAAGTTATGCCCCGTTACTCCAACCAATTTTATAGCGGGTTCTCTAACCTCGGTAACTTTATACCCCAATTCAATTATTTTTTTTACTACATCCTCACCTAATAGAGTAACTTTTGCTCCACTATCAACCAGGAATTTTACTTTCACCTCTCCCAATGTGCCTTCAATCATTAATTCTCCGGGATCCTCCGAAATGTGTGCCATCTGTAACGTTTCTCCTACATCTGTTTCCTTCTCTTCCTCTCCTTGGGGAGGGGGGCTGATCGCACGCTCGTGTGTCTGAGTCGCCTTTGTTAATTTGTTTCCCCCTTTTTGCTCCTTTTGTAACCTTTCCTTGCAATAACGGATCGAATGCCCTTCTTTTGAACAATAATAACAGTTTACTCTGTGAAACGCTTTATTTACGCAATCCTTTCTTTTATGCCCTTTTAAATGGCAATTATAGCAGATGATCTCTACACGCCTTCTTTGCATGCCTCGCCCTCGCTCTGCGGTCGAACCTCGGCCTAAATGCGGCGGATTTCTCCGTGCGGGCGGTCGGTATTACTCGCTCGGCCTTCTTTCGCTTACAGTGCGCTCTCGGTAGGTATTGGTGCTTTCTTTTCTACGCAATCGGTTCTCTATGCGCCTACTGATTTGTACCTCTGCTTCTGGGCTCAATGACACAATGGCTTCTTTCCCAACTGGATGGAAAACATAACCTTCTAAACCCCATTTCTTAACAATTTCCTCTTCTTCCTCCGCTTGTTCTATTGCTTGTTTCAAATTCTCTGGTTTCTTAAACATAACAACTCTTCTTACTGGTGGCAACAATCCTTCCACAAAATGCTCTAAAATTTTTTCATCTAAGATTTCTTGAGCATATGCACGCTTTTTTTCTACTAGCACTCCCTCTCCTACTATCTTATGCATCGTTTTATTTCCTAGACTCTGTACCCGGGTCGCATACTGGCGGACTGATTCTTGTACACCTTGTTTACATTCTCTAAATAATCTTTCATTTTCTCCTCTAAACTCCTTTCCAAATCGCTCTTTCAATGCTTTTCTCAATGCTTCATAAGTATTTACTGATTTCATCTCTCCATCTTCCCTACAATAGAAATGTGCGTCCCCTGTTAGCTTAATTTTAGCAACATTATATCTAGTTTCCGCTCCCCAATTCATTACTTTTCCAATTTCATCTATTCGCAATTAATCAGGGTTCTTTACGTATAATATGACTGTTCTAAGTTACGTTATAATTGTCCTTCCCGCTGTTTGATAGAATAATTCCTCAAAAACACCTCGGTAACGCGAGCTAACTAAATTTCAATCTGACGGTTACATTTTCATTAAACTACAACGCAAACTGGATTAATTCTAAAAGTTAAAACTTCCCATCTGGAATCCTAGGATTACCAGATGGAGGCCGAATTAGTATATAAATTTATGAGTAGTTCGCCGCACACTCGGCTACGGGAATCGTTACATTGCTACTGACTAAACTCTTTCACTTAACTGACAAAACAATTTCGATTTTCGACAACCAATCAAACTTCGGCATCCACGTGATCATTCCCTGTCTCTTTCCTCTCTTCAAAATCCAAAGTTCAATCCTTACATTCATCTTTCTTGCTTTCTATCTGTTCATCCGGTTTCCAATTCACTTGTCCTACTCTGGCCATACTATTTCGAACCTTGAATATGATTCTAATGATCAAAACAAAGCTGTGTAAACTGACTCTTACTTTCTCCTTCTGACAAACCTTAAAACTCGGCTCCTTATTAACAACTCCTTACACCCACGCATAAAAAATATTTAAAACAATTAATAACTTTATTTAATCTTTCTCTACATAAAACTCTTTTAAACTTTACATAAACTCTTAACTTCTGACTCTAATTAGACAATCCTGAACGCGAATAATAAAATAGCTCATTTGCATAAATAATCTGAATATTCAAATTCTAGCTAATTAATTCTCAAAACCTTACATGGGTGAGGCCATTGTGTAGTTGGAGTCAAATGAAGAATAACAAAGTAATCCGAATAACAATTAAGACCGAAAAACAATATAATTTTCATAGTTTCCATCTTGGGTTTTAAACAGAATTTTTTCAGTTTTCATTTGTTGAAAACAATGAATGCTGGATTGTTGGTCAGGTGATTTGTTCGCGTCAGGGCCTTTCTTAATATGAACAGGTGACTTTTCCGCGTCTGGGCCTGTCTTTTTCGTTGGCCTCCTTTGACTCAAACTACGTCACTTCCGGAGAAAAATGGCCAGCAGAAGGGAGGGGCAAGGAGGCATTTTTCACTTTTCAAAGCAGTTTCTTTTATTGAAATTATGGACCTAATTTAAAAATTTCAAAGGGGATGTATTATATTTATATCAAAGAATGATATTCCTTAAAAAAAATTGTAATGATTCTACGATTTTTTTGCGTAGAGTTGTCCTTTAAGGACAATGGCTGCTGTCCCGCCGTTGTATACTGTACGGAGTACATCGATCTAACGTGTTGAAGACATCACCAGACGTATTAACCGTGCCACAGAAGGTAGTAACTATCCATCAGAGAACAAACCTCATCTAATCCAACTCGCTCCTGGAATCCGCCTAATTGCTGAAAGAAACAGGACAGGTAGACTATGGCAACGCTATCGTGAACCAAGTAAAACAGGCTAGTGCGAAGAGTCCAAGAAGAGATAAAAGATCTTCTCTAAGCTAGATGGAATGACAAACTCCAAAGCTTGTCGGCTTGCTCCAGAAGGTGACTATGTGCAAACTGATCAGGACAAGGCCCAAATCATTGCAAATTCACTAGAAATGCAATGTATTATTCCTATCAACAATAATTCCGAGAGCCAAATCATGTCTCAGCGTGTGCAAGATGTTGTTTTCAACTTTGATGAAGTTCTGCAGCATTTAACAAATAACAACATCTAAGCTGGAGAGATCGCCACCATCATAAGTAAACTGCAGAAGAAGAAGGCTCCAGGAAGAGACAAAGTGAGTAATATCGCCCCTATGAATCTCCCGAAGAACTTTATTGACTACCTCACCAGTATCATTAGCAAATGCTGGAATTTTTTTCTTACTTCCCTGCATCTTGGAAACAATCTATTGTGTTGAGTATCCCCAAGCAGGGACAAAATCTAGCAATTTGCTCGAGCTACCGTCCTATTAGTCTGCTGCCCTCAATGTCTAAAGTTTTGGAGAAAACGATCATCGTCAGATTCCAAAAACACTGTCTCGCCAGTGATCTACTTCGAAAAGATCAGTTTGGCTTTCATGCCGCCCACTCTTGTCAGATGCAGATACGGACGCTTGTAGAAGACCTGAGCACCCCCCCTGAACCTTTCCAGATATTGCGGAGTGGTATTTCTCGATGTCAGTAAAGCTTTTGACCAGGTATGGCATGGGGGGGCCTTGTCTACAAGTTCATTAGAGACGGGTTTTCTCTCGATTTGATTTTGATGTTGAAATCCAATTTGATCTTGATGATAATCTATCCAAGCCCTGTGTTGTAAACGCCAGTGTCCCTCAAGGTTCTCTCCTTGGGCCTGTGCTATTTAATTGTTTTGTGCATGATTTCCCGAAACCCAAAAATTGTAATCATCGACTCAAGACTCTCGTGGCATCTTCATGTGACCTATGCTCTGAACAAAGCGAACAGCGCTAAGTACAGTCTCATAGTTCTCCAGGGTCGCAACAGCACTCTCAGCATCGAAAACAATTTACTTCTGTACAAGTCGATTATTCGGAACATACTTCTCTATGGCATGCCTGCGTGGGCGACTATCTGTAAGCAGATGGAGCGAGCTACAGTCGTTCCAGAATGTTACCCTGAGGACCGTTGCCCAGCTTGGCAGAAAGACTGTGAAAAACCAATCCATCCATTCAGATTTAAACATGGTCCACATCGGAAAGTTTATACAGATCTGCTTTTGATTATGGGGCAGAAGATAAATATTCACGACAATGACCTAGTGACTGGCATACTGAATAACTCAATGGATATGAAGTAGCATATGAAGTATCGAAAACCGAGGCACATTCTTGACATCAACTTTGAAGACGTCAGCAACGTTTTTTTCCCGGATTACTGGATGATGTGGCAATCTTCTTTCTCGTATTTTTTACTTCGTTTGTATTTTCTTTGTGACAATCGTCAATCTTATTTTCTATTATGGATAATATGGAAGACCACTTGGGTCAGTTAGGCTTCTTGACTACCTCAGTGTATTTCATTTGGAATTTATTCTGGTTCCATGAGCTTTGTGAAAGCGCTGCTTTCAATCCATCTGAAGAAATGTACACTTCACTGTTCTATTGACCATTGTCGATTATCACACTCAGTATCATCTGGTGTGTTACTCCATATTCTATCTGCTGAATGATGAGAGTTTTGCCCTCGAAAAGCGCTTACAGGATAAAGTTGTATTTTTCTTTTTTAAAATTTGTTGTGGTTTTAAAGAGTCTTTTATTTCTTTTATTGTATTAAATTTATGTTTACACTAACCAATTAAACAAATTTCTACAAAGTTACAGACGACTAAATCCATTCAACAAAAGGAACAACGGGTAAATACTGCGTTAAAGACCACAGTTCGTCAGTGAAGAAATAATATGTTGCTGGCTTGTTAATGTCAGTTTTTCAACTGCAAAAAAATAATAATAAATTCCCCAGACCTTCTACACCAAGACCGCTTGGAGAATTCCTATGTCCTCATCAAATAGTTGTGTATCTTCATGGATCAAATCCGTGAAAAAGGGGAAAACGGCTAAGTTCAAGATAAAAGGCTTGCAGGTCCATTGATACCGGAAAGAAAAGAATCGTCTAGTTCGCTGCTGGCTGGAGAAGTGCCGATTTCTTGCTCAGTTTCAGCTTTTTATATCTTTCACGTGGACAATTGTTGAGGGCTTTGCCAGGGCTGACAACAGCGGCAACACACAGTTCATGCGCAACGAACATTACAAGATCTTAAATTTTTAAACAGAAGTTAAATTACATAAAATGACCACCTCTACAAAAGCATAGAATTAAAAAATTCAAGTTATTAAATTAATTGCACAATGTATGTGTCATGGAAGGATTAATAAAACGTCCTTGCGCACCACAATAGATTGCTCAAGGGCAGATCCAATAATCAGGATTTCTTTCATAGCCAGTGATGTCCGAGTACGGCATTGCAAGGGTAAAGTGGACAGGTCAGTAAAGCTAATACGCTGGTAAGGCAGCGATAGCATGGAGCGAGATGGTCGTGGCTTAGGAATGATGAAAGCGCTTCAAATTCACTCAGATCTCAAGATCGCTGAGTTGGTGCCATCGAGCTTTCGACATTTTCCATTGTTTCAAGTAGCTACGGAAAACAGATCGTGCCAGGTGCCGAATAGATCGCACTAGGGCCAACCGTGACCTGTGATGGAGGTATTTCATTGAAACTGAAAATGAAACTGAAGTTTCTAGCTCCCGTTAGGGCGGGGGAATCTATTAAAATGTGGCGCTGCATGTACAATCGCCTCCCACTTAGAGAGCCTTTAAGGAGAGTGGCGACAACTCGGCAATGTTTTTCCCAACGATTGAATTAGCAGAGGCACAATTTACGATAGTTTTCAGCTTATTAAGAAGAAATGTGAAGATAGCTAATGTTGGTTAGCCTATTAAATTTTTATTTGTATTTTAGATAAAGCAGGTTAAAAAAAGAAGCACGTTAACGTTTTGATTTTCTTAATAAATGTGGCTATATGATCAGCTGACAGCAAGTTCGAGAAATGCTTTTTTTTTCACCTTTTCAGAAAAAAGGGAAACCAACAGCGAATTAAAAGAGTTTATATTTAGCAATCTCTACACATTTTATATTTATTCAAAAATAAAAAGATAACATCTATCGCAAAAGATGAAGAAAATTCTCAATTATCGAACAGTAGTTTAAGAATCCCTCTACATTCACTTTTACATTCTTTTTATCGTGGAATTGTCCTAACGTCGCTTTCTTGTGCTTGCAAGTCGCAAATAAATTAAAAATGTGAAACAAAATTATAATAGTTAAGCCTAGGTGTTAAAAGTAAACGGAGACATAAAATTGGTAAAACCTTTCGCGCGAACAACCACTCTCGTCAATGATCTTGTTGATCACTTCATGTCTGGCACCTAAATAACAACTGAAAGATAAATTTTGAAGCTACAAACAATCTAAAATACTTAAATTTCAATTTCATTTTCCAAAATTTTTCTGTTTGAAATGAGCCCCCAACCCCCGTAGTTTTTGTGGATGATGTATAATGTGATTTCTCGTTTTGTGGTATACAGATGAGAAGTGTTTGTTTATTATTCTCTTCTTACTAGTAAATACTTGTCTTAATACTTGTCTTTTTCCCCATTTTGCATGGAGCTGTGTCTATAGTAATTTTCACTATTGGATTTATGGTTTGTTTTAAAATTTTCAAGATAAAAATCTTGCCCGTTGAACCCGAATGAATAAAAATAACTTGAAATTATATAGTTTTTAACATTCCTTGAAATATTTATCTATTATTATATCATTAAAAATATTATGTGAAATTCATTAAAAACATCCACAATAAAAAGAAAAACGGAACGAAAACTATTAATTTCTCTCTATCTGTAATGCAAATGGCACGCTGTTTTTGGAAAACTATGGCTTCCGGAGCGTTAACCAATCAGAATCCGTACCGAGTTACAGACACTCTAGCAACACGGATGGTCAGTGAGACCCCATTTTGAAACTACTTTTTTAATATTCAAAAATGAAATTCATGAGTTTTTTATCTATCACTTAATTTACCTCAAAAATTTTTTCAATATTACCTGAAAAATACAACTTTAAAAAAACTATTCTTTTTCTCTCAAGATTAGATAAATTAATCAGGAAAGGTGTTTATAATTTGGATTTTGCACCCTTCATACATTTATATACTTTTCTACATAAGAAAACAATTATAAAAATGAATAATAGAAATTATTTCTTAGAGGATAAAACATGCCTATTTTTCTATTACAAAATACTATAAAATAATATTTCTGGATATTTAAAATTATTTTATTCAAAGCTGGCATAAACACGGGGAAAATATACACTAAAGAGCCCAAACATTATGACCCTCACCACATTGGTGAAAGAACTCGTCTGAATCACGTGGAGGGCATGTAATTAAGTGTAAATGGTATTTAACTGCTGTTGGAGAAGGTAAGGAATCAGTCTTGCAAATGATCTAAGCGAATTTGAGAGAGGGCAGATTGTAATGGCCCGAACATTCGGAACGAGTATCTCTGAAACTGCACGACTGGTAGGTTGTTCACGAACTGCCGTTGTTATTATTTATGCAAAGTGGATAAATGATGGTGAAACTATTAGCAGACGCTAAGGTGTTGGACGCCCACGTCATCAAAGAAAAAGGAGGTCGGAGACTGTCCCGCTTGGTAAAGCAAGATCGGCGCCAGACAGTGGCTCAGCTGACAGCCCAATACAATGCAGGTCCAAGTGCAAGTGTTTCGGAACAACAGTTCTGCGGACACTGCTGGATATGGGTCTGCGCAGCAGACGTCCCACTCGTGTACCCCTGTTGACAAAGCGTCATTATCAACTACGCCTACATTTCGCCTGGCAACATCGAGACTGGACCATGGTTAAGTGGAAGAGAGTTGCCTGGTCGGATGAATCAAGATTTCTTATTCATCACGTCGATGGTCGTGTCAGGGTACGCCGACTTTCAGGCGAACAGTTGCTCCCCCCTTTACAGCAGACCATACAGCTAGTGATGGTGGTATTATGCTTTGGAGGAGTTTTCATGGACAGTTCTGGGACCCACCGCTGTTGTAGAACGGACCATGAAAGTTGCGGATATCTGAACATCATTGCAGACCAGTTGCACCCTTATGCGGCATCTGTCTTCCCAACTGGAAATGGAATCTTCCCCCCATATCACAAGGCTCGAATTGTGTTGGAGTGGTTCGAAGAGCAAAAAGATGAATTCCAATTAATGATTTGGTCACTTAACTTGCCGAATCTCATTCCATGGAGCGCAGCTCAGAGCTCAAACATCACCATGTCGGAATATCTCGACTTTGTGTGACCGCTGCTTAGACATTTGGTATAATCTGTCTCCAGTCATCTTCTAAGGACTTGTTGCCAAAGCCATCCATGCAGCTGTCTCCAGTTTTGCAGGTCAAAGGTAGCGCAACGCGTTATTGAGTAGGTGGTCATATTTTTTGGCTCTTCAGTGTATATGAACTTATATTTATAAAAAACTGTTATTGCTCTTGAAATTCGGAAACAGCATTAGTGTTCTTGCATTTTTTATATATTGCAATTTCTCCAAATACTGTATTTCTTTGAAAACAAAATTTTTCTAAGTATGAAAATATTAATAAACAAAAATTATATTGGAAATTAACTGAAGAATATTGATAGGTAATATAAATTAAAAAGAATTAAAATAAAGTTGATGGTGCACAGTACCTAAGACTGGCACGTCCTATTGTACAGTGTGAGTCATTTAATCTGTAATTTTCAAATATCTCCAAAGAGAAGCAACCTACAAACAATTTCCGACTTCAAAAGTGATTTACTTCGTGGGGCAAATTCATTAGCCAAAAAATTAGCCCCCCTCCCACCTTGTAATGGGGATAAACTAAGTTACTCTTCCGATAAACAAAGTTATCCCCATTTTTAATAGGAACTCTTATTTTTAATGGCATTTTCAGATTGTAAACAACATTTGAGAAATGTTTTATTCTTGGTGTTTTTCAATGTTATTCAATTGAGCCAAACGTTTAGGAGGTAGAGGTGCTGAAACTCTGGAACGATTAAAGTAATGAAGCCAATTTTATTGATGAAGACAAAGAGATAGAGGGTGGTTCATACAAACATTCTTATTCTACTTTTTGATGATCTTTACGAACCCAAAGTCAGAATTTCAAAAATTTTGTATATTAAAAAATATTGGAATTTTGAAAATTTGACTTAGATTCTGAAGCACCATTATAAAGTAAAATAGGAATGTCTGTGAAAACTACCCTCTTTCACTTTGTCTTCATCGATAAAATTGGCTTCAAAACTTTAAAAGTTCTACACTTTCAGCAGCTATATCTCCTAAACGGTTGGACCAATTAAAAAAACACCAATAATAAAACATTTCTCAAATGTTGTATACAATCTGAAAATATCGTTAAAATAGGGGTACCTATTTAAGATATCTAAGTTATCTTGATAGGGGTGGGGGGGGGGGGCAGGAGTCTAATTTTTCGGCTAATGAATTTAACCCGGGAAATAGTTCACCTTTGATTTTGCACATTTTTTCGTACCATACTTTTTTCGAGATATTCAAAAATTCCAGGTTAAATGACTCTCTCTGTATGTGAATCTATGCATGCAATCGCGGATTCAGACACACTGACTTCTAAAAGGGCCCAAACAGCAAGAAACAGAGTAGTCATTGTTTATTTTATCTTCATATGAAGATTTTTCACGAAAATGTAGTGATGCAGTCCCTGAGACTGCGCACCAGTTCCAGATTGTTATTCAGATGCACATCTCAGAGCTTCCTTACAGAGACTTAACAGCAACTAGTAATTGGACATCCGCTCTGTACTCTTGCGACATTCTCCCGAGGATTCCTGTCATATGTTTTGTCGACATCCACAAGCAAGCATAGACATCTTTTGCATACTCCCAGGGTTTCTCATAGATTTGCCTTAGATTTTGCTCTAAGGCAAAGCTGTGATCCATTGTGCTTTTGGCCAGGCAGGAATCCACACAGCTATCTCGACATTTTAGCATCGACTATTTATCAACTTCTCCTCTACAGATCCTGAATGTAGACTTTCCCAGGAATACTGAGCAAAGAGATTCCTTGATAATTGTTGCAATCCCTCCGATCTCCCTTTTTTTGAAGATAAGGAATACAATTCTTGTCTGCCATTACTTAAATGTCTGGCTGGATATCCAAGTAACCTGATGCACCCATGACAGTCAAGGATATCATCCTATTTCAAAGCCTTTAAAATCTTAAACAGGATTTAATCACCACCTGCAATCATCATGGATTTAATTATCCATGTGATTTCTGCTTTGGCGACACTACCGTTATATTATGCGCTCCAAGGTATACCTCATGTGCTGTTACCAGTTTAAGAAGCCATGTAAAATACTCCTTCCACCAACGCCGTACACTCTCATCTGTGTTCAGAGGCCTCCCATCTGAAATCTTAATAGATTGTTATGAAAGGGACAAAGGCGGCGGATGGAATGCTATGTTTGGCTAACCATAGATTCCATCCAATTTCTCCCCGAACTTCTCCTGGGCATTGGATTTAGCTGTTTACTGCCCTTTTTGCTGCTTTTCACACCTCAGTGTACTGCAGTCGACTCGAAGTTAACTTACTTGCAAACCATATAAATAGGCTTCCTTCTTTGCCTTGACTGTTTCTTGGACTTCACCTTTCAACCATGCAGTCATTTTCTCACAGCCTTGTGCCACACACAACCGCTTAAGACCACAGCACAGTGCAGCCGAAATTATTACAGCTTTTGTAAATAACTGTCATTCCAAGTGGTAGAGGTGACGAGCGTGAAACATGTGGATCCTGCTTCGAATCCAAGTCGCATAAATTTTTCTTCCATTTCTTTAAAATATATCATTAACTGATGTTTGGAGAATTAACTCCAGTTTTCATCCATTAACTCCAGTTTTCATACATTATTTCTCTTTTGTGTTTATTAAAATTTCTGATGATTGGATAGGAGGAATTCCCGATATGTGAACTAGGTGCCCGTCCTATCATTGGCTTTCTATCGTGACTACTTGGTCGTCAATAAGACGTTTGGTGACAGCAGCACTATACAGTGTCTGCGATGGCTCAATTGGTAAAGGCGACGAGCGTGATACACGAGGTTACTGGTTGGAATCCAGATTGCAGAATTTTTCCTTCCATGTTTTCAAATAATAGCATTACTATCTATTAATACTATAAGGGCTAGATAAAACATCCCCCTCTAACATAAAGCTATATGAAACACTAGAAATAAAGCATATAATTTAGAGAAGAATTTCATTACGTGTAATAGCACAGGATTTTGATAAATATTTGCCTGACGAATACATTGCAATCCCATCAACAGCTTTGTAAGGCGAGGAAAGATAGCTGCTTTCAGCAACTGTTTTGAACAAGGCCAAATTATCTTCATCTGCAAATAAAAATGTCAAATTTAATTATTTATTATCGGGTATTGATCAAATGTTTAAAACAAACGATATTCAATTTTGAATAATTTCATGAATTTTAAAAACTTCAACAAATTAATTAATAAAAAACTAAATCAAGAGAATAAGGAAAACCTGGGTTAGTTTTTTTTATTAATTAATTAATTAATTTGTTGAAGTTTTAAAATTCATGAAATTATTCAATTAATTCACTTCAATGTAACTATTGTAACTACATTCATTTTTATTCACGGTTAGAAAAAACAATGAAGTGAAAATAATGACATCGAAATATTTCAAGAAATAGTGTATTAGGATAGGTTTTTTAAGTATCATTGTTCAAATCAAATCATACTCCATCAATTTCTATTTTCGCCTTAATTTTCGCTTTTAATTTTTATTGTGTTTTAAACTAGAATACAAGCGAAATAACTGAAGCAATTTTTTACTAGTAAGCCATTATATTTATCACTTCTTTATTTTATTTAATTGATGTGCCCGTATTTCCAATGTCTCTGGTGCCCAGGTTTGTTTGTTCTTAAAAAAAGCAAACATCCTGCAGATAAACTTACATATTTTTATCGGTACAAGGGTGGAACATAATTTTGTTCCTATTAACTAAACAGGTGGTGGCCTTACAGTATAACAGAGGGACGTCAGGAGTTCCAAGTAGTTTCGCCATTTATTCCCGGCTTTGTCAAGGATATACACAGCAAGAGGCAAACGAGCCTTTATATACAGAACAGTGGTACAAAATATACAATGAGCGTTTTTTTAAAATACAAGATACAAGCCAGACAACCGGATAAGTTCTCTTTTCGGTCCGCGTTGAATATGCACCATCTATGTATAACTTCTGTATATTGTAAGGGTCCGGTTTACCTTATGTTCATTACCATAACCAAATAATTATAAAACGACTGCGCCATCCGATTACTATCGGAAAAAATGATAATTAACTAATTACCAATTAATCTTTAAACCCAATACCGAATCTTACATAGTAATTCTTCCACACAAGTTCGTGCCAAGAAGGGCGAGAATAGAATGAGGGACTCAAGTTTTTGATTAACAATAACAATGAAATTTATTCATAATAAAAAATAGAATGAGAATAATTGAAGACTAAAATATGAGCTTGGAACACTAAATTTGCTAACTTGACTGGGTTACAATAAAGATGAATTCTGAACCATAATATAATTAACCAAATGTAACTAATGAGATTTTATAAAAAGAAAATGCTTTTCATGGCCAAAGGGAAAATATAGATCATACATACTCTTTTGACGAATCAATTGGTCTTGCTTCTTTGGATTTGGGCTCGTTGATCTTCTGCCGATGTTTGTGGTTCAAATGGGAATCTTCGAACGTGATCGCGTCATTGTTTGGGACAATACTAACTGAGTTTTACGGGAAACTGTCATTATTTAAGTTGGGTCGCAACTATGATAACTTTCCTTAAAAAGCCTCGTTTATCAAGCAAAATTAAAGCTAAACTTTTGCACCATGATTAGAATAAAATAAATAATAATTTTAACTAAAGGAATTTTGATGTTCCCTTCATGACGGACGCCCGTGAGCCGGACATGGACAGCAAAAGGGTTGCTATCGGTCGGATTACAAAGATCCAACCCCGTCACTTACGCTTCGGTACGCCCGCACATGAGAGGGCAGGAATTGGAAAAAGCCGCTCGTGCTCTGAACGATGCAAGATTCAAGAGAACACTGATTCTCTCAAAATTACAAGTTCCCTCGTTCGAGAAGGGGTTTGGAAACGACCAATCAGCAATTGATTATGTCGTCAGAGATCTGGAATTTTGGGGTTCAAAGGAGAGGTCAAATTTGAAGCTAAAAGCTTGTTTCTGGGATCTTGAATGGTGTCAACTTGTCTTAACACCCACCTGCAACCTCCAGATGTGCGGGTGTTGCATGGTAGAGTCATTAGTCAGCTTTCTGCTGCTCTTAATAGCCGTTGGGGTAAACTTTCCTCCCAGGGCGTCTTTCATCTCACCCCCGCGATTCGTTCTCCTTTCCAAGCTGGCTTGCATCCTTTCGCCAGTCATAATTTACAAAAGGCTTCTAGCTGCCTCAAATAGAAGGGTCAATGCCTAATGGCTTATCCCACAGGTCCCGTCATCTTATTCAGAAAAAAGGGATAGACGCTAAAAGCATTCCACACGCAAGTGATAAACAAACTTGGGAAGAGAGTGAGACATCTCCACAGACAAAAAAGAGATTCTAACTTACTACAAAATTATCTATCCAATTCTAGAAATTTAATAAAAGAGGGATAAATTCTCCTCTGTAACTCGTCTCTAGTTCAATAATGCTCAAATAAACAACAAAATGCTGGTAGTAAGCGGAAATACGAATAATTTAATATTCAAAATGTTATTCTCATTTGAATAAGCATCACTATAAACTGGGACTTCACAATTACCCCCCTTTCTTCAGAAATGGCTTCCCTGTGGAACCATTTCTGACCACTTCCAGTTTGATTTCCAGCCTGTCTATGCTTCGGAATGTTTGTCACAAGAGCAGTATGATTACCGTTGGGCCATGATGAAACTATCTTACTATATATAATGATTAATATGTGATCCTTAAAATAATAGTTATGCAATAGCAAATAAGTTTGTAATATAAAATATAGGAGAGTAAATACGTAATGATTTTGGAAATAACTAAAATCTAGGAATATTTGTGCCAATTATGGATAACATAACATTACTAAAAGAAGGTATTCAAAATGATTATAGTAAACATTAGATAGGCTACAAGGTTCCAATTAAGAAAGTAATGAATAAGATTTTTATAAAAGTATCAGGTTAAACTTCTTAATAACTAATTTCAGGTAGGCTTGAAGTATAATAATAATTATAAAGATTAAATTTATATGTCACAAGTTAACCGTAACGTATTAATAAAAAAAAATAATGTCCAAAGTCCAGAACATTATAGTGGTTAATTGGTCGAAGTCCGATATTCTAGGTAATTTAATCACACACAGTCCTTGTCACTTTTCGCGAAAGTTCAACAAAAAATAGTTTTTAAAACGTAACATGGACACTATAAAACTGGCAACTTGGTCAATAAAAGAATGCAAAACTTTATTAACATTGACCTCTTGTTGCCTACATTAGGACTTAAGTAAAAAATTTTAATATTGAAGAAAAATGTGAATAAGAATTTTATAATGCACTTTTCACAAATTTAAATCACTTATTAACATCAGGTCCATCCGTTTTTAATCACCAAATTAGTCTGCTGAATTGAAAGTTCACCAATCTGTTGCACACACTAATTAACGAACTGTCACTGGTTCATTTGTAACTGTTCACTATTACATTCTTACCAATTCGGGTGGAAGAAGAAAAATCGGTTCCGTTTGCATGGGTTCCTTTAAGTATCTGGGTGTTCTACTCTAACCTGTACCAAGGAATTGGTCGGGAGCAGAATCAACTTGGAATCCGTCTGGTGGCAACTTCCGTAGAATGGTTGTAACAGCTGAAGATGCTTGAAGGCCTGGAGATGTATAAGTCCTTGTAGTGGTGTCATCTTTATCGTGAAGGCGCTTGGAGATAGGTGATCCATGACTGCTTCGTATAGGCTGTAAAGAGAGTGATCTTTTTCCCAAAACATGGCCAGCGTTTATCAATAATAAGGATAATCTACTTTATCAACTAACTACATATGTAAGGTGTTGTTATCAACTACGTGTCAAAGGAACCTCTATTCAAAACAACGAGAATGTTTCTGTGTAAAGTGAATTTTCATTAACGTTAATGGGCTTTTGAGAAAGACAAGAAAATTTAATCTTAATTTTCACTAGGGTCATACAGTACTCTTGTTTGTCCAAGCATCATACTAGCACTATCTCTGACCGAAGTGACATGAGTTCCAGTGGGGGACTCCAATTCCAAGGTTTCCCTGGGGTCGGAAAAATCAACAGTCCCTCCACTGAATGTACGAGACCTTATTTTCGGGCACTTATTACCTTTGTAACATCTACTGCCTATAACGATGATGATAATAAGAAAAATAATAATGGAGATAACTATCCCAGCTATGCTCCAAGACGACAATAGGTTGGGTTGAATTATATCGGAATCAATAACAGCTTCCAAGTCATGTGCTCTTTGCTTTATCTGTTGAAGGGACATGCCTGCCCTCTCCAAATTTTGGTCATCATTTTTTCCAAGTAAGTCCAAAAGTGATTGATCCTTAGCGAGCATTTCGATATCGCTAGTATTAACAAAAGTGGAAATGTCAGGAACAACCATCAAATCCACACGAGCTGGACTAACTTCTGTTCGTCCACGAAATAAAGGAGGCAGAAAAAAACCTTTTCCTATGCCGACGCATGATTGTTCTAGCTGGAATTCACCAGCACCTTCAAGTCTGACAATGCTTGTACGTCCAGGATCTGTTCTGACCTTTGCATGGCATCTAACGGTAACACTAGTACGTTGTGGAACACTATAGATCCAATGGCCTAAATTGTCATTCCTAAAGAATACGGGAGCGGGATTTTTTATTACCCGTTTTTCACAAAGATTATGGACGCTACTTTCTTCACCCATAAAAAGAGAATATATGCAATTTTGAAAAGGTACAGTATAGATGGCGGATCGAGGCGAACAAATACGGTGCGGGGATTCTATTTGGCATGAATCCCAGTCTGCTTGACTAAACATAATGAAGGACTGACGGTTACGAGAGACCGCAAAGTACGGGGACGATGAGGGGAAATAGGCAAATACCTTTAAAGACGGAATTTCTATCGGCACACTCAAAACTCGATAAAGATCAAAGTATCCTTGAGATACAACCAGAGGAATTTGAATGAATAATCTGAGCTTTCCGACCATTGCTACAGCAATGACAGAGGCCCATCTGTAAAAACTATATAATGTTTCCCAAGAGGGTGCAACAATGAGCGCAATATTTTCAGGTAACTGTTTATCGATTTCCTTTAAAAGCGCTAGCAACTTGCGTTCAGGGAGGAGATGTCTAGTGACCTTGCCCTGGCTTAGCATGTCAACTGATTCTTTCAAATTTAAAACGTTATATCTAAATTCAGCTAAGACGCTATCCATGTATCTGACTTGGGTGATGGCAGCATTTTCATGAGTAGTCCAATTTCGTAATACTGCAAGTTCGTCGGCCAATACTTTTTCTACCCTTCTAGTAAAAAGAGTTTCCTGAATGGTATGATTTAAAAGTGTAGCTTGTTGCGCCACCATATGAATAATATCCTTGCTAACCGTTCCCAATTGATTAATTCTGCTATTTAGATAAGCAAGATCGCCAGTGGTAGCCACTCCAAAGAGCGCTCGAAATAAATCTCCACCCACATCAATGAGTCCGCGCTTGGTTCGTGCTATAGTTAGCAAAGCAACCAATCCCTGTACATCTTTGTTTGTCTGCACTGCCGCAGCCTCTAAACGTGCCATTTCCTGATGTATCTTGTCACTATAGCCAAAAGGAGTAGCATATTTGCCTCTTCTTACTTCCTTTAAGAGGTGATTTCCATCCTCAATGAATCGTTCCATGGGAACATCCATAATCAACGTCCACTGTGTAGCAGACAGTACGAACTCGCTTTCCCAAATAAACACTAACCCTTTATCAAGCGGCGGATTGCCAAAACAAAAGGAGAAGAATAGAAAGATTGCGAAAACTTTGGCCATTTTTGGGTTATGAGTCGTAAATGGTGCTGTCTTCTCAGGCCGGGTCGCCAACTAGAAAAGAAGCGCAAACAAAGCCTCATTACAATGCGTAATCATTGTACCCACAAGACATCATAAATAAGTAAAAATGGAAATGAAATAGGTTATCCTCATAATGTTATCCAGGTTCAGATTTAGATAAGATCATCGATAGACTCGCAATAATTATAGTAACAAAATCTGCTTAGAAGCGCAGTGAGAAAATAAGTCGCAAAACATAGTCCGTAAAACTAAGTTGTTCATAAGACAAGTCGCACCAACACCACGGCGCATGCTGCAAATTATAGAATGCTTTTATTGTTAGAGGCATTTTATTTATAGCATTAAAAAAGAACCAAAAAAAACACTCCAGAACGAATACCGATCGCAAGCTTGTGTAAATAGCACATGATTTTTAATGTCCATGAAGAATGCAAATATGTAACGAAATAATGTTAATTTTCCAATTGTCTATACATGGTCCAACAAGATATACAATATGAGTCATAGATGTCTGAGCGGGTGTGGATCACCGTGTGATTCTTAACACTAAGTGATTAACAACTGAGCTCGGAAACAGGGCGGTTGTGGTTTTAATAAAATGAAAGAAAAGTAATATTCAAGCACACCTGGGCTTTACACAAACAAGTAATATTAGAATGGCTGTGTATCAATCAACTAAGAAGAACATTGGAATTTATCCTTAGTCTTGTGTAAAATATGAACCAATTAACCTTTTTAATTGATAATAATTTAGAGATAGAGAGGGGGAGAGGAAGAACAGTGTCTGTCTGCAGGGTCACCCAACAAAAGACAAAAAAAAAGAAATCAGGATCACACTCTGTATTATTTAAGATAGAGAGTGGAATTTAAGGTTTAACTTTTCTTCCTTCACAGCCGGAGGCTGCCAAGCTCTGCTATTCATGCAGAGAATGAGGAAGAAGGCGAGACAAAAGTTTGGGTTTTCTCTAAACGAAATCCTCGTAGAAAAAGGGGCGTCTCCCAGTGTGGGGGAGCGTTTCTCGCTCGGATTTCAAGGGAGCTGAAGAGAATGAAGGCCTTAGGTCATCACCAGACATAGCCTTTAACCCGGATGTTGGTGCTAGGCATCCTGGGATGTCTCCGACGAACCCAGCACTAGCACAAGCACAGTGAGGAGGTCAGTAGACGGCCTCACTCTATCCCAGTACTGCTCCAGCCCACTAGGAACAATACTATAAGAAAAAGTATGATATCACAATTGAGGACAGCACACAGCTCTCGTCCTTCGATGGTGGATGCCTCACTCCATCCTAGTATGAACAATTAGTCAGCCCTTGAGCAGCAGCGATGATGGGGCGTTTGATAATCCGCGGAGGAGTTGAAGGCTCGGGCGGCAACGGATCGGCAGATCTGGTCAAAATGTGCATCGGAACTCCATTAAACGGAAGCAAGCAATCCTTCAAATAGGAAAGAAGTCCATTACGAGATAAACAGGTAATGTATGCGGCTCTTGATGCTTACTGCCTTTTGGAGATATACGAAACCTTGA
>JAHWFO010023328.1:0-12557 GCA_023313115.1 Rhysida immarginata
ACTCTACGAACATCGAGTAGTGATTCCACCACCACTACGGCAACCAGTCCTAGATGACCTCCACACCGGCCATCTAGGGATGAGCAAGATGAAAGGCCTTGCCCGCTCGTTCGTATACTGGCCCGGTATTGACGCTGACATCGAACGCACCGTCAGAACGTGCGCTCAATGTGCAACGACTTCCAGCGCACCTCCCCAGTTTCGAACCCACCATTGGGAGTATCCCAAGGGGCCATGGGAAAGAATCCATGTGGACTATGCCGGACCTGTGTCGGGGAAAATGCTTCTGATAGTAGTAGACGCGTACAGCAAATGGGTGGAAGCGAAGGTAACTTCGTCGACGACCGCGACAGCCACCATCGACATCCTGGATGAGCTGTTCGCGTGACACGGAATACCAACCACCGTGGTCTCTGACAATGGCCCCCAGTTTGTCGCCGACGAATTTACGACGTACCTGAAAGTGCGAAGAGTACGATTCCACAAACGCACAGCGCCATACCACCCATCCACCAACGGGCAAGCTGAGCGCTATGTACAGACGATAAAATGTGCATTGAAAGCCATGGGTACGACGCCAGCGAGCTTGCAATGAAACCTTAACACGTTCCTGGAACGATATAGAAGAGCGCCACATGCCACCACGGAGGAGTCTCCCGCAAAATTGTTTTTGGGAAGAGAACTGTACACTCGTCTGGATATGTTACGGCTACAAGACGTAAACCAGCGAGTGCAACAGCGTCACCAAGCTTCGTTCTCACCAAAGTTCAGATCACTTCGGGTTGGGCAACCAGTCTATGTGTCGTCAGGGAATGTTTCCCAAAGAAAATGGCTTCCAGGTGTTGTCAGTCGTCGCTTAGGAGATCTCCACTATGAAGTGGCGGTTGACAACAATTATTCGAAACGCCACATCGATCAGCTTAAGCCACGAGACATAGAACGCCCAAGTGCGCCACCCCGAGAAGGAACGGAGAAACCAGCAACGCCTCGACGGGTGCGCTTTAGCGAGTGCGCTTTCCCAGCAACAGTTTGCCCAACCACCCCAACCGAGGTGATCCCGGTTGCCGCCGATTATGAACTAAGTACCATGGCAGCAACTCCATTTCTAGCGGTCGAGGATTCGCCGCCAGACTTGTGCGACTCCCCCGAGCCAATTGAGCCGCATCAACTGGGAGCGGAAGAGAATGAACTTCCAGTGCGCTCTGAAACAGACACCACGCGTCGTAGAGACCAACCGACTCAGAACTCAGTAACTCTCCGGCGCTCCGGTCGCACCCGGCATCCGCCCCAGCGGTATTCGCCTAGCTAAGTGCGACGGGAGGAAGTGTCGTGTCGGCGATTAACATGCTATTGTTATCGCGCACGATCCTCATTATTGTAGTGGTGTTTGTTTCTGTATTGTCTATCCATTGTTGTGCCCACCATTGTCGTTGTTGTTGATGTTTTGTAAACGAACGTTCGCCAGCCATTCCACTCTCCCAGCCGTAATCGTATTGATGACACGCCAGTCATCCATTCCACCACCACGAATGCACGTCGGAGCCGGACACTTTACCACCAGGTAATCCATAGTCCATAAGTTTAGTCCTGTACCATCCCATCGAATCCCCCACAAAAACGCAACACTAGTTATATTGCAACTTTGTATTTTCCTATGAATTTTGAATTTATTATGATTGCAATTGACATGTTTGATATCGTAGCAGTAATAGTTGTAATGTAGTGTTATTTCTTTCTTTTCATTAAATCTTTATCCTATCCGAACCTATACCCTGACTAAGTGTCATCATTCTCGATATAATCACAACCCATTCACCACAAAACTATGATTTTTTATGCAGTTACAAAAAACACAAACATGAGAGGAAAAAAAATTATTAAATGAAAATATGCAGTTTCAATTGAAAGTTGACAATCTTGTCAAGAAATAAAGAAATTAAAACTGGAGATAACTTCAAACATCAGGTAAACGATAGTAATTAGAAAAATGGATGGAAAAATTCTATGACCTGGATTCTAATTAAGTACTTCGACTGTCATGGTCGACGCCTCTACCAATTGGGCTATCGCAGACACTTGAACAGCCATGCTGTCACTAACGAGGAAATCCCTCGAACATGTACGTCAAAGATTCCACCAAATGGAAATATGTTACTCAATTGAAACTACAATACATGTTTGCAAAATAAGAGAGTGACAAATTAATGTGTATTAATGCGCTTAACAGAACTTCTTTCATCCACTACTCTGCAATAAGCATCAGTAGTGAACCATTTGGTGTCTAGTCCACCAGAGACAGAGTATGATCTTGCATGGGTGTAAGGGGAGCTTTGAGGTGTGAGGCTTGGCATCCCGGGGTGACAACCAATGTTGAAGTGGATTCGACTTCAGATGAAATGAATGGAAGTAGACAGCAGCAGACGGCAATTGAATGGGTTCTTAAGTTCTAAACAAACTTAAGTTTTTAAAAACAGATTATTACAATTAGCTAATTGCCTTCCAGTAAAAAATGTGTACATAATTAATAACCATTTCCTTAATTTATTATTTCATTTTATTAAGTAATTCGGTAATCAAACACAGGGCTGGCTTCATGTGCAATGGCGAGTAATTCGTTGCGTTGGTGAGGGAGTATGTATCATGGTGTATTATAATTTTAAATAAAAATAGTTTTCATGGATGCTTACCTCATCTTATAAATTACATCCAGACGAATAATTGTACAGCAAAATTAAGGTTTTATGCTTAATAACAGTGCTCTAACTGCAATTCTTTGGCAACCGTTGCTAACGAGTTTGCTTTTCCCCTCTATACGCCATGTTTGCTGAACTCTGTGCACTTCCAGAGCGCTCCTTTGCCATGCAACGCTATTATTTCTAGTGTTTATGCAAAAAAAAAGCCTACGTGGGGTTCCCTTGTAAGTGTCTGACAACTTGCTTGTCTGTAAGACCACTTAGTGACAGCATGGCTGTTCAAGTGTCTGCGATAGCCCAATTGGTAGAGGCATTGACCATGGCAGTCTAGGTTCCTGGTTCGAATCCAGGTCGCAGAATTTTTCCATTCATTTTTCTAATAAACTTGTCAAGGTTGAAAAAGATGGTTGTACACTATTGTTTAATACTTAATTGAACCTCCTTTGGCTTTAATTACTTCCAAAAGACGATTTGGCATACTATTGATCAATTTAGCAATGACATCTTCTCCAATCTTGGGCCAAACATCAAAAACTGCTTCTCGAAATGATGATTTGCTTTATACATCGAATTGGGAATTAGACGGTCTAATTGGTCCCACATGGGCTCAATAGGATTGAGATCGGGTAATTGAGGAGGCCATTCTAGTAGTTCTAGCTCTTTTTCATCAAAATATTTAGTCATAAGTTTTGTAGTATGTTTAGGATAATTGTCCTGTTGAAAAATGAAGTTGTCTTTGATCCCTATTTTTTCAACTGATGGCTTTCAGTTTTTTTCTAGGACGTTCTTGTAATCTATGGCTTTCATCCTTCCATTAATTTCAGTGATGTTTCCCATTCCGAAACCAGAAAAACATCCCCACACCAGTTGGAATATTTCACAGTACCAACTGTCTTGTTTGCATCAAAAGCTTGTCCTGGCTTTCTCCACACTTTTTTGCTTCTTTTAGTAGTCAACTCTGTTTCAGGTTCATTTGACCACACAATACGTCGCCAGAAGTCCACAGGCATATTCCCATACTGCTTTGCAAATTTGTATCATTTTTTCTTGTTTCTCAAAGAGATGAGTGTTTTTTTCCTTGGTTGTTGGCCATGGAATCCTTTGCCATTTATTCTTCTTCAAATTGTCGATTGACTAACTGGTTAGTCTCAGCTTCTGTTGAATTTGTTCCGCCGTGATAAAAGGACCTTCCACAGCTACTCTGACAATTTGACGATCTTCTCTGGGAGTTGTTGCCTTTGACTGGTGTCCTCTTGGAAGATTCTTAACGATATTTGTTTCATCCCACTTTTGTATGATCCTCCGCACGCCTTCTGCTGACAATCCAAACTGATTTCCTGTGAACTGAAACGTTTCGCCTCTTGTTCTGGCAGCTATAATTGCAAACCTTTCTTCTTCAGTAAACTCTTTACTTTTAGGCATTTCGCCTATTCAAAACTCCTGAAAATCACTTTTTAAAGACACACTGCTGTAAATTAACTTTTAGCAAAGCTTTAGTAGACATATTGTAACGTTTGTTAACAAACTTAAGAACTAATCAGCAGATAATGTATTTTCGAAGACTTGTCAACTTTCAATTGAATCACTCAACCTGCTGTTGTTTACTACTTTTCTCCAATAATAGCAGTAATACTGTATAGTATTTCTAAGTGTTTTTATTCAAATTAAAAGTTTTTAATGCTATTTAGATTTCTCAGATTTTGGGGGGGTGAGGGAATGTTGAGCTTCAAATTATTTCAAAGATTTGTCCATGAAAGGGAGCAGGGGAGCAGTGTTCATTTGAATCTGACTTATGTACAGCTTCAGCTGGCTTCATCCAAATCTCAGATTGTATATGTACTGCCAATTTAATAAATAATGTATCTCTTTCGATATCTGGTGCATTCAACTAAATCTGAGCATTGAGACTGGTAAGTATAATATTTAAAATACTTTATTGTTCAGTGGAATCATAGACAATACCAGAGATTTATGCACTAAGATCGCAGTGACTTGCACCAATGGGAACTGTGTAAGTTTACATTTAATCGTCCCACCTCAATTGATGTGCGCTCGTACGTTTAGTGATCAATGTCCATTTCAAAGCATCAATTATGTGATCTTTGAACTTTGAAATCACAGGTTGCTTACATTTCATTTGTGTCGTCCTAGCAATTTCTTCATTTTGTAACTGTAACCATAAACACTGATGATAGATGCGTTGTTCCAGCTGATATTGCAGATGTTGGTCACTAGTTTCTTTCTGTTTGAATTCATGAAATGGATTAATCATAATCCGCTACACTGACAAATTTAACAAATTGGTGTTGTCTTGGTATTCTAAATGTCTGAATATACCGATCGCACCATCTATGAGTACATCATTCACATCGATGTTCACGGTCAACATATACAATGAGTCGATAGCCAAGCATGTAGCGTATGGCAACCCTCCCGCAATGGTACTACTCATCTTGAGTAGTTTTGTTTTTGCTGTAACTAATTTCTGCCCTGTAGCACGTGGCTGGCAGACCAAAAAGGGACCTACCAACAATGAACACCCACGCCTGATAGGGACAGATTGCGTTAGACTCTTAAGGGGATGTGTATCTTGAACAAGGAACGGATGTTGTGTAAGGTTGCAACAAACATTTTAATTACAATATTAAATTTATATCGTAACTGACAAACCTGGGGCCCCACAACAATTAAAAATTTTAACAATATATGTAACTAACATTTAAATTAACTAGATAATGATCTATTAGCATGACACTTATTTACTTTGCTCACCCTCTGATGCTTGTGTGCTGTCACTAACACATGGGCTGCACGAATAGAGCAACTGGATCACGCTTCAAAACACCCAGCATATCACCAGAGGGAAACTGCTACGCCTTCAATAACAATCTTAGTCAGTGGCCACGTGGGAGTGTCGCTAGACAGCATCACGCCCTCCTTTATTGAGACCCCTACCTTCGGAGTTTTCAGTGACTATGTAGCAACCCCCACAATAGATGTGTTACATGTCACGCTCGAACGAATATGGCATTGGGGTGAGGTGTGCTAAGAAGTACTCTCTGACACTGCGATATTATTGGCATTAATCCTTTTTAATTCCATTCTAAACAAGTTTCTTATTCATATTTTCCATAATCACAATATTTCTGACTTATCATGTTTACTAGGGGCCCTTTAACTCCAAATTACGATTCTAATTAAATGCTATTCAGAGCGGTATTTCCGACTTAACTAAAACAAACTGGCACTGGGGTTCACTAATAGCTCTGGGCCTGCATACACTATGGTCCCAGTCTCTTTAGTAAGAGAGTATGTGGGCTCTCAGCCACACAGTCAGGAAAACTCAGCATGCCTCCGAATAAGTATTTTTACTAAACCGATGCTCAATAGTGAAATGCACCTCCTTTGATCACGCAACTAGGGGGGAGGGACAGAGACTCCTCTTGGCAGGCACGAGAGAACCTGACTCAGTGGCCACTGGCGAGCCAAGAGTTCCGTTGGTGCGTTCAGAGGTTCAGCGTTCAACATGAGCACCTTCAATACTGTAAACTCGACACATCAAACTCCCTTTAACCGACAGACCATGTATGCAATATAGCCCATTCCATTTACGATAGAAGTGCTTAACTACTTAACATAATTATTTAATTTATGGTTACAATACATAGTCATACAGTTACAGTTATGCTTTTAAAAGATGTGGGAAAAACTGACAAACTGTTTAAAGAGTTATTATTGAGAGCGATACTATAAACACGCGTGGGTGTAGCGTCGACACAGCGATTGTTCAAAGCAGTTGCTCTCGGCGGAAGGAACAGACACTTCCGAATGTTCGATCTGCTTCTTGCCCACGATGTATTAATATAAACAGTTAAGGTCACTCACCAATAATCTTCTTATCTGAAACTTTACCAACTCTGCTTTCAAATGGGAATTAATTCCTGTATCGAATAACTTGGTTTGTCAGCAACATGGCGGCATCAGCGCTTCGATCCCCATTGACATCATGTACATATTCATTTCACATGGAGCGAAACATCCTGTGGCAGATTCCAATTTCTCACAGCAAAAACGGGAAACATCATAAATACTTAATAAAACTGAATGAATATTTCTTTAACATAATAGCGAGAAATTCCCTCTCCATGTCCACTTATTCGAACGTCGGAGTCGGGAATAACCAGAACTTAAAAGTACGTCCGTACCCCACAATGATTTTTTTTTTTTTGAATAATAATATACAAAACATTTAACAAAAAAAGTGACATATTCAAACTTCTGTGAACACGATTGCAACAATCCTCCCTTGGAAGTTGATGCGATCTTCTTGGAAAACCGCCCAACAATCGCAGCTCCAACAGAGGATTAATTATGATCGCTCACACGATATCAACAAATAGCTCTACAACAAACAAATACGCAACACACTTGTAACCTCACCAGAACAACAAACTGTCGTGTCGGCAATTAACATTCAATTGTTATCGCACACGATCCTCATAACTGTAGTGGTGTTTGTTTCTGTGATATTTGTCCATTGTTATGTCCACCATTGTTGTTGTTGTTGTTTGGAGACGAACGTTCGTCAGCTGTTCTCTCTTCACTCCCAGCCTTAATCGTTCTGATGACACGCCAGTCATCCGTCCCATCGCAAGCGAAAATATTCGTCGGAGCCGGAAACATTACCACCAGGTAACCCATAGTTCATAAGTATAGTTCGTCTCCTATACCATCCCATCGAATCCCCCACAGAAACGCAATAAAATTTGGTGTCAGAAGTGGGATTGCCCGTTTAAATGCCATCGACGAACGCTCCGACGCCGCTGAAAGTGAAAACAGCTCCCATCGCCATCTTGAGTGAGTAAGAAGAAAAAAGAACGCCGTTCACAATTAAAGAGCCACAATCAAAAAAAACTAGAGAGACATTTTTAATAAGGACATACTTACCCTATCAGTGACAAATCCAAGATGGCCGTACCACCGGAATTAATGCAGGAGCTATCGAAGATGATCGCCTCAGCCCTGCACGTCGCCACCGACACGGCCGTAGCCCAGATGGCAACGGCGTCCCCCACTCCTGGCGCAGAGCGTGCTGCAGAACTAGCCTCGTCACGGCCTCCTCCATTTACCATGCCGCCGTTCCGAATGGACGAGGAGACGTCCGTCGGAGAATATTTCAAGAGATTTGAGTGGGCGTTGCAGCTCTCGAATATTCCCACTACCCAGTATGCCGCTTATGCACGAGTGCACATGGGCACGGAATTAAACGGTGTACTGAAAATCCTGGCAAGCCCAAAAGAACCGGAGGCGATTCCCTACGAGGAACTTAAAACAATATTGACTGGCCACTACGATCGTCCACGAAACAAATATGTAGAGAGCATCAAATTCCGGACTGCCATTCAACATCCAGAAGAATCAGTGGCCCAGTTTGCACTCCGCCTACGTAAAAGTGCAGCACACTGCCAATATGGTGACTTTTTAGACCGGATGCTAATAGAGCAATTCCTTCATGGTCTTCGCTCCCCCGAGACACGTGACGAAATCATCGCCAAACAGTCAGATGATTTTGATAAGGCATATGCCATCGCCCAAAGTCTGGAAGCCATATGGGCCATCGGGAAGGCTGTAAGCCAACCAGCACCCGAGGCTACGAATAAACTTGGTTATGAAGCCCCAAGTACCAAATCTAACCATCGTGGGAGGAGTCGACAGAAGAAGCCTCTTCGAGCGAGTGCGAGCAACGAGCGCAATCGTTCTGCAACAAGTCGCCATTCCAGCAACAGAGCCAAGACTGTGCCAAAACAACCGTGTGGCAGGTGTGGTGGTCTGCATTGGGCAGACACCTGTCGCTTCAAAACCGCAACCTGCTACTCCTGCCAGATGACCGGACATATTGCCAGAGCCTGTCGTGCAAAGCCTAAGGGTACCTGTCGTACCCCACCCAATGAAACGCCAGTTCCAATAGACCGGGTCCAGTCACTGAACCAGATCTCATCTCCAAGACGGGCAGCTTCCCACACAAATTTGATAGACGTTACAATTGACGGCAATCATCTGCAGATGGAGGTCGACACGGGGGCACCCTGTGGTATCGTCGGTGTCCCCCGTTTGCGTAAAATCAAACCACGAATACGCCTGCAGAAGACTGACCGTCAATTCCGAAGTTACACTGGTCACCAGGTGCGTTGCCTCGGAAAAGTAAGAGTGCGAGTGACCATTGGCAGCACCAGCCATAATATGGATCTGTATGTGGTGGAAGGAAATTCTACGGGATTAATGGGTCGCGAATGGATCGCCAGTTTCGTCCACGAGATCCAATTCGACAAATTGTTCGCACCCATTCAAGCCATCCAAGAAAATCCAGACAAGGGACTCTTAACCAAGGAACAACAATACCAACTGGACTGTTTAGTGAGAGAATTTGACCACGTCTTTCAAACCACAGCAGGGAAACTGAGGGGGCCACCAGCTTCAATCCATCTTGTGCCAGATGCCACCCCTGTCTTTGCTAGAGCAAGAGATGTCCCACTTGCTCTACGAGATCAATATGCTGCCGCCATCGAGGAAAAAATCAAAGCTGGCTTTTACAAACGAGTCGATAGTTCCGAGTGGGCTTCGCCAACCCACGTAGTGGTTAAAAAAACGGTGCGCTGCGAATCACTGGAAACTACAAGCCTACAGTCAACAAGCAGATGATCGTAGATGAGTACCCGATTCCTAAAATAGAAGATATATTTAACAAAATGAGAGGGGCTGGGTGGTTTGCTCATCTAGACATCACGGATGCATACACCCACTTACCAATCGACGCCAAATTCCAGGAGGTTCTGACTCTGAACACGCCGACCCATGGACTGGTGAGACCAACTAGAGCCGTCTATGGTGCCGCAAATATACCAGCGTTGTGGCAACGTCGGATGGGGGAGGTGTTCCGAGAAGCAGAAAATGTGGTCAATTTTTTTGACGACATCATTGTGTTTGCCCCGGCATTTGACAAGCTAGTGGAAGCGTTACGCCAAACGCTACGTCGGTTGGACCACCACGGATTCCATCTTAACCGTAAAAAGTGTATCCTCGCAGCCACGTCACTGAACTGTTTGGGACATGTTATTAATAAGAATGGCCTCCATAAATCAAATGAACATATCCTTGCCATACAAAGAGCGCCCATACCATCGTCTTCCGAGGAGTTGCAGCTCTTCCTGGGGAAAGCGACCTACTATAGCGCCTTTATTCCTAATCTCTCCCATAAAGCAAAGCCACTCCGAGAAATGCTGGGCCACGATAAATTCGTGTGGACCGACAAAGCACGAAAGGCCTATGAGGAGCTCAAGACCATCCTCATCTCGCCGCAGGTCCTCACCCAATATGACCCCTCTCTCCCAGTCATTCTCGCCACAGATGCAAGTAGCTTCGGATTAGGGGCTGTATTGAGTCAAAGACTAGCCAACGGTAAAGAAAGACCCATAGCATATGCCAGCCGATGTCTTTCAGAAACGGAACGGCGCTATCCCCAGATAGACAAAGAAGCCCTTGCCATTGTATGGGCTGTTAAAAAATTTTTTAACTATCTGTACGCGAGGAAATTTGAGTTAGTCACAGACCACAAGCCACTAACTAACTCAAATATTCCATCCACATAAATCTCTCCCAACCCTGTGCATTAGTCACATGGCCAATTATGCAGAATACCTAAGTAATTTTAATTATGCCATTTCATACAAGCCAACAAAGGACCATTCAAACGCCGACTATTGCTCTCGCATTAAGTCAATTAACATGGTAGAAGAAGAAGAGGAAGATGGATTTGAGGGATTTGTGATCCACCAAATGAGCCAGTTACCCATCCGGCCAGAGGATATCGCCAAAGCCACAAGAAGCGATCCAAGACTGGGTCGAATTGTCTAGGAGCTAGCTCGAGGACGGGATCTAAGTCGCTCTGGTTTCAAAGCACCCGAAGACAGGTATACAACGAGCGCTGGTTGTCTACTCTACGAACATCGAGTAGTGATTCCACCACCACTACGGCAACCAGTCCTAGATGACCTCCACACCGGCCATCTAGGGATGAGCAAGATGAAAGGCCTTGCCCGCTCGTTCGTATACTGGCCCGGTATTGACGCTGACATCGAACGCACCGTCAGAACGTGCGCTCAATGTGCAACGACTTCCAGCGCACCTCCCCAGTTTCGAACCCACCATTGGGAGTATCCCAAGGGGCCATGGGAAAGAATCCATGTGGACTATGCCGGACCTGTGTCGGGGAAAATGCTTCTGATAGTAGTAGACGCGTACAGCAAATGGGTGGAAGCGAAGGTAACTTCGTCGACGACCGCGACAGCCACCATCGACATCCTGGATGAGCTGTTCGCGTGACACGGAATACCAACCACCGTGGTCTCTGACAATGGCCCCCAGTTTGTCGCCGACGAATTTACGACGTACCTGAAAGTGCGAAGAGTACGATTCCACAAACGCACAGCGCCATACCACCCATCCACCAACGGGCAAGCTGAGCGCTATGTACAGACGATAAAATGTGCATTGAAAGCCATGGGTACGACGCCAGCGAGCTTGCAATGAAACCTTAACACGTTCCTGGAACGATATAGAAGAGCGCCACATGCCACCACGGAGGAGTCTCCCGCAAAATTGTTTTTGGGAAGAGAACTGTACACTCGTCTGGATATGTTACGGCTACAAGACGTAAACCAGCGAGTGCAACAGCGTCACCAAGCTTCGTTCTCACCAAAGTTCAGATCACTTCGGGTTGGGCAACCAGTCTATGTGTCGTCAGGGAATGTTTCCCAAAGAAAATGGCTTCCAGGTGTTGTCAGTCGTCGCTTAGGAGATCTCCACTATGAAGTGGCGGTTGACAACAATTATTCGAAACGCCACATCGATCAGCTTAAGCCACGAGACATAGAACGCCCAAGTGCGCCACCCCGAGAAGGAACGGAGAAACCAGCAACGCCTCGACGGGTGCGCTTTAGCGAGTGCGCTTTCCCAGCAACAGTTTGCCCAACCACCCCAACCGAGGTGATCCCGGTTGCCGCCGATTATGAACTAAGTACCATGGCAGCAACTCCATTTCTAGCGGTCGAGGATTCGCCGCCAGACTTGTGCGACTCCCCCGAGCCAATTGAGCCGCATCAACTGGGAGCGGAAGAGAATGAACTTCCAGTGCGCTCTGAAACAGACACCACGCGTCGTAGAGACCAACCGACTCAGAACTCAGTAACTCTCCGGCGCTCCGGTCGCACCCGGCATCCGCCCCAGCGGTATTCGCCTAGCTAAGTGCGACGGGAGGAAGTGTCGTGTCGGCGATTAACATGCTATTGTTATCGCGCACGATCCTCATTATTGTAGTGGTGTTTGTTTCTGTATTGTCTATCCATTGTTGTGCCCACCATTGTCGTTGTTGTTGATGTTTTGTAAACGAACGTTCGCCAGCCATTCCACTCTCCCAGCCGTAATCGTATTGATGACACGCCAGTCATCCATTCCACCACCACGAATGCACGTCGGAGCCGGACACTTTACCACCAGGTAATCCATAGTCCATAAGTTTAGTCCTGTACCATCCCATCGAATCCCCCACAAAAACGCAACACTAGTTATATTGCAACTTTGTATTTTCCTATGAATTTTGAATTTATTATGATTGCAATTGACATGTTTGATATCGTAGCAGTAATAGTTGTAATGTAGTGTTATTTCTTTCTTTTCATTAAATCTTTATCCTATCCGAACCTATACCCTGACTAAGTGTCATCATTCTCGATATAATCACAACCCATTCACCACAAAACTATGATTTTTTATGCAGTTACAAAAAACACAAACATGAGAGGAAAAAAA
>JAHWFO010023330.1:0-11593 GCA_023313115.1 Rhysida immarginata
CATGAAAATTACAGCTTAAAATAGTATTTACAGTCTTGCATACCTGGTGAGATCAGCTTTCCCTCGAATTTCTTGTACACGAGGTAGTTTGATATCAGGGCATATTTTCTTAGCATCATCTCCAAACATTCCTCGACGTACACCAAATGCTCTTGCTTCATAATTGACTGCAATAATACTGGAAAAATATTAAATAAAGTAAACCTGAAAACATAATTTCAGTAATAATTAATTTATTCTAGTTCCCAACATATTTTGCCTGTCAGTATTTTCAGTAATGAATTGACTTAATTAATTAAAAATATTAGTTTCCAATAACAATACTAGTGTCTTGCATCCTTGATATGCCAAATATATAAAGGATTTGAATAAGAGTAAAACCTCACTCTAATCTACCACAAGAGAACTGAAATTTTGAACATTAATCTGAAACTGCAGGGAGAGGCTACCTAATACAATACAGTGCAGCTTGTGTACAACATCAACACATTTATATGAGGGTAGCCCAGAAAGTAATGCACCACAATTTTTTTCTCCGCCCTGAATAATGGTATGAATGCGAAACTTAAAATATGCGTTCTTTGAAGTTTTCGGAGTGCATGCGCAAATTTTCCATTTCTTCCGACAGATAGCCTATGTGCAGCAATGGAACAACATGGCGTCTGTAAGTGAAGTATGTTACAAGCAACGTGTAGTCATTGAATTTCTCACTGTGGAGCAAGAAACGGCTGGAAACATTCACAAACGTTTATGTGCAGTTTATGGAGCATCAGCAGTCGACAGAAGTACAGTTAGTCGCTGGGCACATAGGGTGAAGCTATCAGAAAGCGGTTCGGCGGAGCTCCAAGATTTGCCGCCGTCGGGGCGGTCATCCTCGGCTATCACACCTGATAAGATGCAGCGTGCTGATGCGCTCATTCGTAAGGACCAACACAAAACGACTCTGCAGTTGGCGCTGGAGCTGTCAATCAGCAAAGGAAGTGTGGGTAAAATCATCCGTGCTCTTGATTACACAAACACGTGTTCACGATGGGTTCCGGCTGTCTTATGGAGGAACAGAAAGCTCTGAGAAAAAAATGTCAGAACACATCATGAAACAGGGTTGTACAGTGTTACCCCATCCACTCTACAGTCCTGACCCAGCGCCCTCAGACTTTCACTTGTTTGAGCCATTGAAGAATGCCATTCATGGAAGGCATTTTGAGGATGACAAAGAGGTGATTTGCACAGTGAAGACATCGCTGCGTAAACACAACAAAGACTAGTACCGACAGGGCATATACGCCCTTGTGTCTCACTGGAGGAAGGCCATAGAACGAGATGGGGATTATGTAGAAAAATAGGGATTGTAGAAGAAACATCATTCTTTCGTGTGTCTAAGTTTGTGTTCAATAAATAATTGTTGAAGAAAAAAATTGTGGTGCATTACTTTCTGGGCTACCCTCGTATCATAAACATATCAAAAAAAAAATATTAGAATACATACAAGGGACGTTCAAATTTGACCTGGACTTTATTTTTTATGAAATCAGGAAACTACAAAAAAAAAAAAAAAAAATTTATAAAATAAACACACACACACAGACACACACACATACACACATGCAATCAGTTATTTCTCAAAGAACTCTCCTTGCCTCTCTACAGATTTTTTTCCAGCGTTCTGGGAGCATCTGGATACCCGTTCTGTAGAAATCTTCAAGCTGATGTCAAAACCATGTCAGAACAGCCTTTTTCACTTCCTTATTGGAGCCGAACCTCTGCCCTCCCAAGAACTCTTTCAATAGTCTAAAAAGATGATAGTCACAAGGGGAGAGATCCACGCTATATGGAGGATGTGGTAAGATGTCCTATTTGAGTTATCTGTATATCCACAGTCAGTTTGGCTGTGTCTGGTCTGGCATTGTCATGCAGAAAACAAACACCACTGGTACGGAGTCCTGGTCGCTTTTTCGTTCGTGACGGCTTTACGGACATCCTCAAAATGTCACAGTAGTAGGGTGCATTTATGGTTTGATGTTCTTATTATACCCTTATTATTATTCGATGCCTAAACTTATCATTATACCCTTAATGTCCTAGAATACAGTCGCCATCACTTTGGTTGCCGACAGTCTCATCTTGAATTTCTTGGGTCATGATGAGTTAGTGTGTTGCCACTCCATGCTCACACCTTTAGTTTCAGGAGTATGGTGATGACTTCATGTCTCGTCGGAGATCACAACACGCCTTAGGAAGGTGTCTGCTTCCTGCAGCAGCATGGAACAGATTTCTACTCTGGTGGTTTTGTGATCCTCAGAGCGTTACTCCACACTGCCAGTGCTGATGTTCAATATTGAAGCCAATTCTCGGACATGAATCCACCTGTTGCCCCTTATCAGCTCATTTGTTCGTGCAATGATACCATCATCGACAGCAGTTGCTGGCCTTGCCTTATGAGGTTCATTGCCGCTGGATTCTCGCCCTCCTTCAAAGTTTTGGCACTATGCAAAGACGGATGATTGAGGCAAACAGGACTCTGAACTGTTTGATGAATTTCAGATGCTTTCACACATACTTAGTGGAGAAACTTGATGATTATTCCTTGTTCCACTTTGGTTGACACACTGCTGTCCGCAATTTTGTTTAAACAAACAATTGGTTGTCATGGCAACTGGATGAGTGATGCTACATTTGCAATGAAAGTTTAGAATTTTACAACAATGAAATTTACAAAAAATAAAGTGCAAGTCAAATTTGAACGTCCCTCGTAAAATTTAACAGATTTAGAATGACATCTACAGGGCAAGCATAAATTGTTTTCCTGACACACACAAAAAAAAAACTATCAGATAGATACATATGGCTTTTTGTATATGATCCCCATCTCAAAGAGTTTTTAATCTGCTGGTACGATAGGAGGAGCTGAAGCAATGTAAACACTATGGATTTAGACCAGGACTGGGCCTTGTTAATGATACTAATTTAGGCGGGCTACATACAAAATGTGTAGAACCCCAATCGTGATACCACCCTAAGGCTTAATCACAACATAGGTGACCACCGGGTGTCCCAAAAACGAGTGACAATTTGAAAAATCAATTAACGAAAAACGAAGGCGACAGAAGTATACGGTTTGCCGAGTTCTGCTTAGAAAACCAGGGAATTTATTCGCACCAAGTTTCAAAATTTGTTCATCAACAGATGGCGCTGCTGACAGGGAAAAACTGTAAAACAATGTTTTCAAAATAACCACCATTTGCAGCAACGCCATTTCTGTTGACAAACTTTGTAACTAATTTTAAAGCTTGCGAATAAATCCCCTGGTTTCCTACTGTCGTGAACTGCATCATATGCACACAAAACTGTGTCATCAACAACCTGCACTAGTGCATCGCAAAGGCGTCCTTCTGCTGCAATGACAACGCGCATCCATACATTGCACGAACGACCGTGCAGGTGCTATAGGCTCTGGGCTACGAGGTGCTTCCACACCTGCAATTGCAATAGGTGTTATTTCGAATAGCATGTGCAAAGGTGTCCTTTCTAGAGGGCCATTAAAGATGACCTCTGCAATCCGACACTTGATATGCAACAACCTGATATTTAATGCAACATTTTCTAAGATGTTTATAGAAGTGATGTATTTCCCTAAAAAAAATTTCAGATTATCTCATTTTGGCAGCTTTTGCACATACAGTAAAATCCACTTAATACAAAACGAAGGGACCAAGGTTTTCTTTCGTAATATCCGAAGATTGCATATATGCACTGTGTATAAATTTTGAAATGTATTAAATTTTCAAGATTATACCATAAAAACCAATAATTATTGCTAATTACTTTAAAAAAAAAAAAAAATCTACAATAGTCTACTGCTTTCACTTGTTTATCCAATTCTTATATATAAAATTATTGAAATATTTGGCTACAACTGCTTTCTCGATGTTGGGGTGTTCAACAGCTTACAGAATTTGTTACTTTAGCCCTCCGTCGGGCGCAACTGATCTAATAGGCACAGCTCTCTCATTATAGATCGCCTTCGCTCTCCTAGATGCCAGATACACTTGAAACTTTGAATAGCTGTCTCTTATTTAGTGACCTTTTCATACATATTCGTTAGTTCATGTCAAAAATTTTTGATTGAGGACAGTGATAAAAGTGTTCTGTCAGGCACATTGCAACTAATTTTGCAAAGTTTCTGAGGCATGTATTTTTTCAAAATCGATTCACTAAATTGAATTATTTTATTCATTTAACCAAGTTCTACTGTATTTTACATCTTTTTTTTAACCTTCCGTTAGGTGCAATACTGTTTGTCACATCTTCAGGCGCAATGAGCCTATAAGGCACACAGTCCCTCTCAATTATACTGCTCTTGTAAATTTTGTGAATTTGTCATTTTTTTATAACTCTTACGTTTTAAATTAACAGAAAACTCTTAAAAAACGTTTTTCTTTAATGGAAGGATGAAAAATTTTTTCGATCGGTATCAGTCTTTTACTGTAAATAAAAGTCATATGAATTCACTTAAGTAGCACAAGTATTCCACAGTTTAATATAGAAGGTTGAAAAGCATTAAAAAAAATAAAAAATAAAAAACATACTTTGCCATTACCTGTGCCCTATTGCAACGTGACACTTCAGGGAGAGAGAGATTGTAGTTCTTTGCTGCTGGATGATTGGATTGGGTTTGCAAGCCCCCTTTTTATCATTGCCTCAGTGATCCAATTTTTTGCTCTATTCTCTTGCATTGGCCCTTTTGTTTTTGACGTGGGTTTACCAGTATTTAGTCAGAAATTGGACCAATCGGAAACAATCTACATGAAGCGTTTCATGGAATAGAAAATATGCTCTTGTAAGCAAAGTTCACATTGTGTCCACTGAATATTTCCTCGAATTAAGAAATTTAGTTGCAGTTTTCTTAAAATTCTATTAAAAAAAATTATTTCATATTATCCAAAATTGATATAAAGAACATTTTATATTAAGAGGATGATTTTACATGCAAAATTCACTGAGGTGGGTTGGGCCAGGAAATCATTTCATATTAAGCAAAATTTTGTAACCGTTTTCGTATTAAGTGGATTATTCTGCATTTCTAAATAATTTCGCCAGCCATAGTTTGCCCAACCCTGATCTAAACCTCTGATTTAAAGTAAATTGTTGAAAGAATACGTGTTAGTAAATTGTTAATACTTTTGTTTTTATGATTTTGATTTTTTGTATCTTTCATTATTCAACATAATTAAATAAATAAATAAACAAACAAACAAACAAACAAACAAACAAACAAACAAACAAATATATAAACCATTGGTAGTTTATCAACATGATGGTATCTTCCCAACTGAGCATTATCAGTTCATGAATTCCTCAATTCAACATTTTCCGGCGGTTTAGAAGAGATGGTCCTACAGCATGCCCCCCTTAGGCTTCCTTCACATGGTCTGACCACTTGTCCGTTTGGGCAATCACCCGGACGGATAGTGCCCGGATGCTGTCTTCACATATGAATTCAAGTGCACGATTCCGGACCTTTGCAGGAGGAAGTTTATCATGAGAGATGGACATAAGCAATAAAAAAACTCTTTCACCACAACAAAATTAAAAAAGGAAAAATACAACTTGAACCTGGAAGCGCTTTTCGAGGAACCAACGAGAACACACGGAGAACCGAAGTGAACTGATATTATACTTCGGTTTTCGTATTTGTACACATATTTACTTATGAGAGATAGGTCGAAGGAAAAAAATTGTTCTGCTCACTTCATTAATACATCGCCAAAAAAAAAAAAAAGCGTTTCAAACAAATTTGGGTTCATTCATTATTATAGAAAAGATATTTTATAGGAACTTTCAATGTACTCTTTGCAGACTTATGAGAAATAAACTGTTTAATTATTATTATTTAATTATTTTTTAATTATTTCCAAGCATTTGTTGAGTTGATGGAGCGCTTGCAGGAATAGCTAAAAATACAAATATGATTAACACATAACGCAGCAGAGAACAAAGACAGCACTCGGATGACAAAAACCCAGATCATGTGAAGGCACTCGCTTCAACAGTGATCCGTTGGAGTGTAGACCAGGAGAATGCGTGTCCGAGACCCGGAGATTTGTAGTAGGGAGATTCGGGAGTATTCTGCGCCGGACGGGAATTTGCTCGTTTTTGGGCAATATGAAAGAACTAGTCTTTCTTATGTTATTTCTATTTGTCTGCATGAAAGAGGCTTAGAATTTTTCCTATGGGGATATGTTAAGGTTAAAGTGTGTGCTCACCGGTACCTGTTGTGAACATATTAAAGTTAAGAATAACGGTAACACAATGATGATAACACAAATATGTTGCAAAAAATTGAATATCGTCTAGATGTTTTCAGACCTATGACAAGTGCACATCACATGTTGAAGTGTACTAATGATGTGAAGAAAACTTTTTGAGATGATCATAATCCAAAAAAACATATGTATCTACTGGACAGTTTTTTTCATAATTTTCTTTACCAGGGAAAGATTTTGTGCTCACCCTGTACTATTACTAAAATGCACACCGAAATAACTGATATTTCTATTTGGTAACTGAGATAACCAAACTTACAGTATTATAAAAAATACAAGAAAAAACGAAAAAAAAACTATAACCAGTAAATTTATTTAAGCAAATGTTTGATATATGTTGTATCCACTTAACGTAATTCAAACACACTGCTTTGCAATTAAATTGCCCCACCAACAAGGAGTTATCAGACCTTATCCATATTTAGTTGCGGAGGGGAGGGGGGGGGGTTCGTCTACCTCCGACTAGTAAACGATTAGAAGCATGCTCATGGAACATAACCATTTGGGTTGATAACAGGGTGTCCGGGTGTCTGTATAGGCTCATTAGTTGACACCTGTGCGAGACGTTCCATGCAGTAGGGAGGAAGCAACTGCCTCGTGAACAATTTACACAATGGTCTCAATGCCGCGACGACAACCGTTCACGCAATTAACGGACTTTGAACGAGGTCGAATTATTGGCCTCTCCGAGGCTGGATGGTCAACCAGATGGATTGCTGTCCATGTGTTGCAGGATGCACAGATGGTAGGCCGATGTTGGAAGCAATGGCGAGAGGAAGGCACACATGCAGGAAGACCAGGCTCTGGGGCCCGGAGAAGCACATCAGCTTGTACAATAAGCAGATACTGCGAACAGCGCTGGCGCACAGAACCATCACCTTTTGGCAACTGCGCGACAACATCGCTATTTCCAGTACTGCTCCAGTGTCAATAGCGACAATAGCATGCCTGTTACACGCCGCGACAATGTCTGCCAGGCGTCCATTGTTGTTTCTTCCTTTGACACCTGAACACTGCGCGATACGACTGCAATGGTGTCGTGGACGAGTAGGCTGGCGAGTGGAATGGCGCCCGGTGGTCTTCAGCGACGAATCCTGCTTTTGTTTGGACACTGACGACAGATGTGGATGTGTGTCACACAGACCAGTGGAATGTGCCAATGAACAGTGCATCCGGTATCACCATCGTGGACCAACACCCGGGATCCTGGTCTAGGGTGCCATCTGCTACGATACCAGAATGCCTTTAGTCACCATCCAAGGCAGCCTGACAGCAGCACAGTACATCACAGAGATTCTGCAGCCCGTATTACTGCCCTTTCTGCACACCATACCCAGCGCAGTCTTTCAGCAGGATAACACCAGACAGCACATGGCAAACATGAGCATAGCATGTCTGCATGATGTCAACTGCCTGCCATGACCCACAAGGTCCCCAGACTTATTGCCAATTGAGCACGTGTGGGACATGGTGGGATGTCGTTTACGACGACCCCGCAATCTCCATGAACTGACACAGCAGGTTCACCAGGCCGGCAGACGTACCCCAAGATGACATTTTCCACCTGTATGATCATCTACAACTGCGGCTGGAAAAATGCATCGCTGCTAGAGTTGGTGCCACAACCTACTGATGCCGCTTTGCGTTGGCTCCATAACATAATAAAGTTATGTTCAGATGTATCTCTTGCTGTATACCTACTTTTGGCTCATTCAGATAAATCCTTATGGGTGGGGCAATTTCATTGCAAAGCAGTGTATTATAAAAATATGCTTCTACATACATGAATTTTTTTTTTTGTATTTTTTTTATTTATTTATTTTATTTGTTTTGTTTTTTGTGCAGGAACCCAATCACTGTTCATTTCATTTTAGTATTCATAAGTTTGCTATTAATATTTATCCAGGACGATTCAAAAGTTACTATGCAGAAGTACATGGAAACAGTACACTTTGCCTGAGAGCTGAAGGAGGAGATCACCGCTGAGGTTCAGCAAATGTCACCAGCCAAATTGAGCAGTGTTCACAACATGCAACTGTGTGATAACCGATGTCATTAGGCCGGTGGTGGGAATTTCCAACATCTATTATGAGTGTCACCTCCGACCAGCCACTGCACAATAACTTATGAATCGCCCTATAGTACAAAAAGTAGCACAATCTTTTCAAAAAGAATGGAGCACCTACACCAGTACTTTATACTGTCGCAGTCATGTGCAATGACGGATGGATTAACCTCTGATAGGCCCGATCTGCGGCCCTATTTGTTGTGAGTTTAGACAAAAATCTTAAATAATTTCATCACGAAAGCCTTCTTGGATATTACAGGCCCAAAACATTTCTTTTTGGTCTAGTCTATAATCTATCATTGGCCGTGGAATACATTTCTTCTGTTAATCTTGCCAAAGCTGCTTCTTCTCCTCACTTCTTTCAAAAATATCTTTATCCAAGTGCTTCAGGACTACAGTTATTCGGTAAAAGGACTCTTGGCGATCTCTTCTTTACGATTAAGTGACTGCGATGATAGCGACTAGTGAAACTAGCAATCAAAGACTTGCTCGTTACTGAGTATGGCAGCATAATCTTTCCTCGTTTCAATGATGTCACAATGATGTGTAGTGAAAAAGCCCTATAGCACTTTTTTTTTAATTGTATTTTTTTAATTTTATTATTTAATTACTATAGGATTAAATAATTATTGCTCCTTGTTTAATGTACAGATTTTTTCATTTCACTCTGTGGCAGGATGAGGGATGGGTGACTCACTTCAGTGCACCATGATTATTGTGTCCATGATTGCTCAACCAGTGGACCCCAACAGCCATGATCAACCAATAGGCTCCCTGCCGGTTTAGTTCGTTTGACAGCAGCGACACCAAGTGAGAGAATTTATGAAAAAGTGAGTCCAAACAAAGGGTCTATTCAGATCCATTTCATACATTACGTGAGCAAGTAAAAAACGTTACGAAAAGTAGAAACGTATATAGTGTTGTCGGATGCAACAATTCATATTTTCATACAAACTAAGTTCGCTTTTTCAATTTCCCATCTGCAAAAAGAGACCTAACCAGGAGACAGAATGGATTGATTCAGTTAGAAGAATCAAATAAGTTTTTACCTATAAATTCGAAACAAGTCGGCTCGGTAGCCGAGAGCGTTGAGGTGCAGGTCTTGCCGCTCTCGAAACCAGCGAATCGCGTGCCAAGGGCATGGATGTTTGTGTTTGTCTATTTTCACAATCATCCTTTCATCCCAAACAGCTAGTATCCTGGATAAAAGGGGAAATGCAGGCTGAAAATCCATGATCCAAATTTGAAACATCCATTAGTGAACTTTTCATATTATTGCTCTAATCAAAAAAGCTCTGTCAACCTGAGAATCCATCAGATTTGGGCATGCCATGTGAAATATAAATTATTATTATGATACAGTTAATATAATAGAAATAATTTCAAAGATTAAAAATAATCAGCCTATCTCTTGTCTAAAGAATTGACATAAAATTATATTCAGTAATATTTTTACATTGGTTATAAGATCAATCAAGATGAAAAGTTCCATAGAGGCTGATGATTAAATTTTTTTAGAAAACAAATGCTTCCTTGAAACTTTTAAGTAATCTTAAATAATTTATTTGAGGAACTTTCATTTGACGAAAGTAACTTTCATTTGAGGAACTGATTTTCCTTGGACGGTTTTCTTAGTTAAGTTTTGTACCACATCATGCACATGGCCAGGTGTTTTTAATTTCTCACTTGTTATAAGTGATTTGGCTCGAAAATAAATCTCAGCGTTACTTATTTTCTGGAAATTGTCTGAAATTACTATTCCATTTCACTATCCTACCGCGTGTTTGGACTCAAATTTTTTTCGATTCGATCACCAGTTGGTGCTGCTTATGAAAATCACTAGCACCCTGAATTACCGGCAGAAAGCCTATAGGAATTTTTTACGATAGTGCCTGGCACGAAGGAAAACGGAAACTGACGCATAAATGAAAAAGGAAACGGGGCATTACTTATTAATGATGCCAGGAATAAGTAATACCCCGTTTCTTGTTCAGTACTGATTTTGAACGAGGTTTTTTTCACTTACGCATGTGCCAGTTTCCTTTTTCTTTCGCGCCGGGCACCATAAGGTGAATTTCTCAACAAATAAGTTATGAAAATATGATAACTCTTTTATCTATAAGAAAAGATGACAGTGAATTTAAAGCATGAATATGGGTTGGCCAACATAGGCCAGGAAAATTACAAATGTTACTCGGAACTTTTTACCCAGCTTTCATATTGTTTGCCTTTACTTGTTTTACGTTTTATAATTCATAATATAAAGAAAGCCAATTTTAAACTGGATGGTGCCATTGGAATTAATAAAACAGTCATATTACCTGCCTCCTTTCCAAGGCTTATACTGAACCACAGCACAAGGCTGGTTTCTTATATTAGGATTCCATTTCTGTTCGACTTGCACATAAAAACAATCCATGTCGATCAGGGCAATTATTTTTTCCATATTTCTTTTATCAGGTGTGATATTTTGATGTTCCAGTTCAGGGTGTTTATTTGCTAAGGAGAATTCATCGCTCGTGTGGATGATATTAGACGAGTACATGACATCTAAAGAAACAAGAATTAGAAAATAAGGCATTTATCAACCCGCTCGAGGTTAATCTTCGGTATCTGCACAATCGCGCGATGACTGAATCCGCAAATTGAATTGTCGCGATTCCTGTAACCGGCCGGGGGGAAACCAACTGCCCCCTGTAACCAAATAGGTTGGGGTATATATCAGTTCGTTAGAGGCAGGGGGGGGGGGTCTGGGGGGCACAGCCCCCCAGTCTTTAAAAAATAAATTCACTTACCTTGGTCGCATGATCGTTGCGATTTGACTCGCGGTTGCGATTGTGCAGATACCGAAAATTTACCCAGTTCGATAACAACTATCCCATTAGAAATCCATTAAAAAAGAATAAATGAGTGAACCCGTTTTTCGAGTATGCATAAACCCATTTCCTCTTACTTGAATTACTTATTTAAATGTTTTACTGAAAGATAATAAACTTTCTTTCTTTCTTTCTTTCTTGGCATTCTTTACGATAAGAAAATAAACTTGAATTGACAGGAAATGTGTTCCACAGCGCGCGCTTTCCTTAAAGGAAATGACGTATTAAAAAGTTTTCTGTGAATTCGGCCATCCGAGTGGAACCCTTTCTTCAATTGATTGATGATTTAACAAATCTCTTGTCCACAACTATTTTTTATTTACTTT